>JAESUZ010000633.1:0-470885 GCA_017311185.1 Proteles cristata cristata
AGAGAGACAGCGTGAGCAGGGGAGGGTCAGAGAGAGAGGGAATCACAGAATCTGAAACAGGCTCCAGGCTCTGAGCTGGCAGTCAGCACAGAGCCCGACGCGGGGCTCGAACCCACGAACCGCGAGATCAGGCCCTAAGCGAAAGTCGGACGCTTAACCGACTAAGCCACCCAGGCTCCCCATATTTTGTTATTCTTAGTAAACATTAAGAAGAAGGTAGGTTTGATAAGAAACAAAAGAATCCAGTGGTAAAGAGGGAGAAGAATAAGTGAATAGAGAATAAGATTTAAATTCCTTTCTTTTTAAAAAATCTTTAATGTTTATTTATTTTTGAGAGAGAGAGAGAGACAGAGCATGAGCAGGGGAGGGGCAGAGAGAGAGGGATACAGAATCTGAAGCAGGGTCCAGGCTGTCAGCTGTCAGCACAGACCCCGATGCGGGGCTTGAACCCATGAACTGTGAGATCATAACCTGAGCCGAAGTCAGACACTCAACTGACTGAGCCACCCAGGCACCCCCCCTGTTTTAAAAAATATTTTTAAATGTTTATTTATTTTTTGAGAGAGACAGAGAGAGCATGAGCTAAATTTCTATTTCAATACAATAGTGGTAGCAACAGCAGCTAACTTTGAGTGCTTACTCTGGCCTTGGAATTGTACTAAGAGCTTTATGTGTGTTGTTTTATATAACTTCAAAATTGTGTGGTGTCTTACTTTTCTGCAGTGTCTTGACACATTATCAGGATGTGGACCTCTCCTTCCCACAGCAACCAGAGAGATGCAATCTTTTCAGTGGTACGAAGAAGGGGACAGTATTTCTCACTTCATACCGGGTAATTCTACTTCTACCTTGACCTATCAACTCTACATTTGGTTTCCTTAAAACAGAGAGAGAGTTAACATTGACTTCCAAACTGTTGGCACTTTATGATTCTCCATGTTGAAGGATATGGGAGAAAATGGGTGATGTTTCTGAATTAGGCCAGAATGTCAAACAGCCTCGACCTTAGGATTGCTCTAATATGTCTCAGTCCGTGGACAGACTGCATTCCTCCTCCATTTCTCTCCTCTCTTAGGTGATCTTCATGACTTCACACTTAGTCAGTGATCCCATGTTGTCTTTCATGATGCCATTTGATCTGATGAGTAACTGTGCCGTTGAACAACCAGTCTTTGCTGCCAACTACATTAAAGGGACCATTCAGGCAGCTTCGAATGGTAAGTGGTCTGCCTCAGAAGTGTATTTTTTTCCCCTCAAAAGCTTCCAGAAGGTTCAGACTTGGCTCATGCTGGAATTCAAAGAAAGCTGTGTTGCTCCGTTGGGTAGTGCTTCTCTCTCTGTCCGGGGCTGTCCTTCTCTGACCAGTGGTGCCAGAATCTTAGTGTGTGCCATTTCTTCCCCCAGGTGGCTGGGAAGGACAGGCTACTTTTAAATTAACCTTCAGAAAAGGAGGTGCCATCGAATTTGCCCAGTTGATGATGAAAGCTGCCTCTGCTGGTGAGCAATCCTAATAAAGACACTAACCCTTGGGGGTTTTGAGGCCTGTGGAATTGAAGTAGTGGGCCCGCTACCCAGCCGAAACTTTGGTCTCTACAGTCAGGCATTCGGTAGCTGCACCTGTATTCAGCAGGCATTTCCTGAGTCTCCCTACTATGGCACAAGTACAATATTACATCCTGGGAACAACATTATTCAGTCCCTTCTTGTCTTCAAGGAGTTTGCAGTCTGGCAGGAGTTTATATTCAGACACTTGAACCACTAATTATACCTGATAACCTTTTGTCCATTTTTAATGTTTAAAAAAATTTTTTTTAGTGTTTATTTATTTTTGAAGGAGCGAGAGACAGAGCACAAGCAGGGGAGGAGCAGAGAGAGGGGGAGACACAGAATCTGAAGCAGGCTCCAGGCTCTGAGCTGTCAGCACAGAGTTTTCAGTCAGGGCTGAAACTCATGAGCCATGAGATCATGACCAGAGCTGAAGTTGGAGGCTTAACTGACTGAGCCACCCAGGCGCCCCTTTAATAAGTTTTTTCATATGTATTTTTTAAAGCTTATCTATTTATTTTGAGAAAGAGACAGCACGAGTGGAGGAGGGGCAGTGAGAGAGGGAAAGAGAATCCCAAGCAGGCCCCATGCTGTCTGTGAAGAACCCAGTGTGGGGCTCAAACCCACACAGCTGTGAGATCATGACCTGAGCCAAAACCAAGATTCAGATGTTTACCCAACTGAGACACCCAGGTGTCCCTCTTTTGTCCATTTAAATGTTGGTCTCATACATCACTGAGTACTCTCATTTTCAGGCCAGGAAGCCCCAGTTGCCTAAGCTCTTCTTCCTTTGTTATGCTTTTTGTCTTTTTTCCTCTCTGGCTTTGCCTTTGCTTTTCTTAGGTTTAATCCCCATCTTCCACGAGAAGAGGGAAGAGGTACTGTCCAGCCCTACAACACTGATCTAACAGATGTACCAGAGAACTCTTTCAGACTTTGAATGCAAATAATCTTTTTGTGATATATTTTTATTCAATCTAGTCTCATTTCATGCCCCTGCTCTCTCACCTTTTGTACTCTAGTCCAACTGGTCTTCTTTGTGCCCTGTTCTCTCATCTCTGAACCTTCATGCTATTTGCTCTACCTGGGTAACTTTATTTATGGATTTGTTTGTTTGTTTAATTTTATTTTTGAAGTAAAACTCTACACCCAATATGGGGCTTGAACTCATGGCCCTAAGATCAAGGGTCATATGCTCTACTGACTGAGCCAGCCATGTGCCCTGGAGTTTGCTCTATCTGGAATGCTCTTTCTCTTTCTTCCTTGCCTCCACCTCAACTCCAATCTAGTTGAGATGAACACAATCTAGAAGAGACAGACACATGCAAATATTCCAAAATAGAGGCATAGAAAAATGCTAGGGACACACCAGAGGGTGGAATGAATTTTCTAGCTCAGAAGACTGAATCATGATACTATAAACCACGGTTAAGAATGTAAGAGACCTGGGGCTCCTGGGTGGCTCAGTCGGTTGGGCGTCTGACTTCAGCTCAGGTCATGATCTCACGGTTTGTGGGTTCGAGCCCCGCGTCGAGCTCAGTGTTACAGCTAGCTCGGAGCCTGGAGCCTGCTTTGGATTCTGTGTCTCACTCTCTCTCTGACCCTACCCTGCTCACTCTGTCTCTCTCTCTCTCAGAAATAAATAAAACATAAAAAAAAAAAATATATAAGAGACCGTTTAAGTTGGAGAGGAAACAAGTTCAATTTTAGATGTAATAATGCTAACATTTACTGAATGCTTACCATACAGTGGGCAGTATTCTAAGCCCTTTACATGTGTCATGTAAATTGATAACTGAGGAAACTGAGTCAGTGATGGTTCTACAGTTTCCCAAGGCTATATGGGTAGAAAGTGATGGAGCTAGAATCTGAACCCTAAACCTACTCTCACTTTCTTTTTAAACTTCTTATTTTGAAAAAAAATCTTATCTAGAAAAGTTGTAAGAATATTACAATGGACTCTCATAGACGCTTCATCTAGATTCACTCATCATTAACATTTTCCCACATTTTGTTTTATCTTACTCTTTTTTTGCTTTTGTTTTTACTGAACGATTTGGGAATAAGTCACCAAGATTGTTTCTTTCATTCCTTGAGTATTCAAGTGTGTATCTGCTAAGACCAAGGGTTTTCTCTTCTCTACCCTTGGTCTACTTATCAAATTCAGAGAATTTAAGATTGAAACAATGCTATCATTTAATATATGGTTTATATTCAAATAAGTATAGTATATAAATGATGCTGTGTTCTTTTGATCTATACTATTAACCATTGCATCCTATTAAACGTGAGGTACATTGGAGTGCTAGAGGCCAGCAGACGTGCAGCTCAGAACTCCAAAGATGAACTGTATCCAGAGACTGATCTAGAACTCCTCAGCACATGGGTCATTTCTGGGGACACGTGAGTGATAGGCTCAGTCAGTGAATAAGGGATGGTATTCCAAGGTCCTCAACATCTAAGGGATGGGTAGGGTGGGGCTGACTGAGATAGGAGGAGAGTCAAGTGAGTTTATTATCCCAGAAATCAAGGAAGAGAAATTTCCAGTATTACTGAGTGGTCATCTGTCAGCTGCTGCAGAGGTGTTTGATAAAATGAAGACTGAAAACCATGCATTGCATTTGAGTTTGTGGTGGTATTAATAAAACAGAAATGCTAAAGATAGTTGGCAGAAAAGCCATGTATTGGAAATTGAGAAGTAAGAAAATGTGTTACTATTACCTTTAATGATACAGTGCAAGATATGAAGGCCAAGGAGTTCGAATACTGTACCCAACCAACAGCTCTTCATTGTCCAGAGGGCAGACAGCATCTGAAGCCTGACATTGGATAACATTGGTGTACTGGCTGACAGGGCGTGGCCAGATGGAACCCAGAGGCAGGGGATACTTGAAAGCCCAGTTCTTCTTTGCTACAGATGTCTGGAAAACTCAGAATATTTGCATACTGGATATTGAATTTGCTCTTATTTTTCACCTCACAATAGAGGGGGCTTAATTTTATGATTATGGGCTAAGGATTGGGCAACTTGAGGGAGTCCTCTTTGTGGTTTTATTAAGATACGCTTCTTGGCTTGCAAAGAGAGGTTCAGTGTCCTAACAGTTACATAGATTTTTGGAAAGGGTTTAGGCTACTTAGGTGAACTTGGCCCAATGTCTGCCTACCCCTGCTCCTCAAGCAAGAGTCAGGGATTGTGAGATAGGCTTCCTTGAGGCCTTTGGGATTAACTACCCATCATGCTTTATGATTTGATTCTTTGATGCTTTCCTCACTGTATACCAAACACTATGTGAGATGGTTGAGAACACAACAGTGAACAAGACATACATAGTCCCCCACCTTCGTTAAACTTACAGTCTAGTGAGAGTCATATAAGAAATACACAAACGGGGCGCCTGGGTGGCTCAGTTGGTTAAGCATCTGACTTTGGCTCAGGTCATGATCTCAAGGCGTGTTAGTTGTGCTGATAGCCCAGAGTCTGTAGCCTGCTTCAGATTCTGTGTCTCCATCTTTCTCTGCCCCTTCCCCACCTCCCCCCCTCGGTCGTCTGTCTCTCTCTCTCAAAAATAAATAAACATTAAAAAAAGAAATATGCGGGGCGCCTGGGTGGCTTAGTCGGTTAAGCGTCCGACTTTCGCTTAGGTCATGATCTCGCGGTTCGTGGGTTCGAGCCCCGCGTCGGGCTCTGTGCTGACTGCCAGCTCGGAGCCTGGAGCCTGTTTCAGTCTGTGACTCCCTCTCTCTCTGACTCTCCCCTGTTCACGCTGTCTTCCTCTCTCCTAGAAATAAATAAAACATTTAAAAATAAAAATAAAATAAAAAAAATTAAAAAAATAAAAGAAATATGCAAACATATAAGTTAGTAAAATAATTACTTTGGGAAGGATACTAATAGGATATTGAAATGGAGGATAATGGGGCTAAGGAGGGCAAGTTTAGATTTAGAGTGAATTAGTTAAGATAATGCTAGTTATTGAAACAGATAAACCTCAAATTATCAATAGCTTAGGACAATAGATATTACTACTTATGTAAATGTCAATCAGTAGGGATAAAGGGGGCTGTGTTCTACATAGCCCTTCAGGACTCAGGGTAATAGGGTCTCTGCCCATCTTTAACACATGGCTTCCACAGCCTCTCTGGCTGGCTGGCAGAGAGGGAAATAGAATAGGGGTTTCACTTGGAAAGCCTGCATGGGCCAGGCCTGGAAGCGGTGTATATTCCTTGTGGTCAGATGCCAGAAAGTAGTGTAGTAGGCTGATGATCGTTCCCTAAGACATACCTGTGTCCTAATCCTCAGAATCTGTGAATGTTCCCTTGTCTGTAAAAAGAATCTCTGCAGATGTCATTCATTTAAGGATCTTGAGGCGATTACCCTAGACTATCCAAGTGGGCCCCAAACGCCATCGCAAGGGCCTTAATAAGAGAGATGCAGAGGGAGACGAACAGAAGTGCTTTCTTCCATATCACATTGCAGTTACATTGGTTTTTAATCGATGCATCTTGCCAGCTTGATAGAGTCCTCAGTTGGAAATTTCTTCTGAATATTTATTATGGTAGGTGCTATCCTAGGCCCTGAATAAACATAGGCAAATAAGACACAATTTCTGCCCTCAAGAAGCATATGGTTCAGGACAAGAGACTTTTGTATATTTTCTATCTTCTGTCCTGGGAGCATTGTTGGACACTTGTGTAAGATGATGGTTACTACTCTATTAATTGTTTGGTTGGTAGCTGCTGTACTTCTGTGTTAAACAAATTAAAGAGTCCCTATTTTGCCAAACTTGTCTTCTCAGCTGCCAGAGGAGTTCCACTTGGAAGTATGAATTACTGGTTCAGCCCTCCAGGATTGTATGTAGTTACGGGGCAGGGGAATATGATGTGCACGCAACAGATGCCTTGTCCAGGTAAGGTATGGCAGGGGACTTCTTGTTGGGAGGTGGAAAAGTATGTCAGGGGCTCAAAGATCCATTCACTGCTAGCTTGCTTCCAACTCTGCTGCCGGAGAAACAGCAGAGGTGTAGGGAATTGGAAAATGGTGAAGTCCATGACTTTGTTTCTAGACTGAAACTCAGTGGCACGTCAGCAAGTGGCTGGGCTTTAGTTTCAGGCTTACTTTGAATTGTAATGTACACATACAGGGCATACCTGGGCAATGTCCGTTAGTGGGAGCATTCCCTTCCTGCGTGTAGCCTGAGCAGAAGACATGTGCTCTTGCCCACTCCTCCCTTCCAATTTCACACACGTATAGCCATCATGCTCATGCCCTGCCCTTCAACCTCACTGAGGGCTCCAGCTGTATGCCCTGTACCCTCTAACAGTTGTGCCTGTCCACAGTGGTTCTCAAATGTGATCCACAGCTTACTGGTGGGCCACAAAGGGTTTCCTAACAGGCTGCCAGCAGGCCCCAGAATGCAGCCCTTTCTTGTGTTCTCCCTGGAGCATGACATGCATGTCTATTGGCTCTTTGTTGTGTTTTTTTTTTTTTAATGTTTTTTTATTTATTTCTAGGAGAGAGAGAGAGACAGCGTGAACAGGGGAGGGTCAGAGAGAGAGGAGTCACAGACTGAAACAGGCTCCAGGCTCTGAGCTGGCAGTCAGCACAGAGCCCGACGCGGGGCTCGAACCCATGAACTGCGAGATCATGACCTAAGCGAAAGTCGGACGCTTAACCCGACTAAGCCACCCAGGCGCCCCTGGCTCTTTGTTTTGTATACTAACTGATGTCACAGTATGATGTGTTTATATGTTGTATGCCTAAAAACAATCTAATAATCCTTTTAAATGCATTAGTCTCTTATATTATGTAGAAAACAAAAAATGGAATTACAAGTCATTGTTAACAGTAATATTAGCTTTTGTAATTGTCCAGTGATTTACCTTATCTCTACTGAGATCTTCATTCGTTCATATGGCTTCAAATTTCTGTCTGGTGTGCTTTCAGGTCACCCTGTAGGACTCCCTGAGGCTCCTCTTGCAGGGCCAGTCTGGTGGTAATGAACTTTTTCAGCTTTTGTTTATCTGGGAACATCATTTCTCCCTCACTCTTGAAGGAGTTTGGCCAAATAGAGGACTCTTGTCTGACAGTTTATTTATGGCCTCCAAAGTTTCTGATGAGATATCTGCTAATTGTCTTATTAAGGATCCCTTGTATGTGGGTGATGCACTTCTCTCTTGCTGCTTTCACAATTCTTTCTTTATCGTTGGCTTTTGAAAGTTTAATTAGAATGCATCTCAGTTGGGTCTCTAGGAGTTCATCTGACTTCAAGCTCATTGAGCTTCCTGGATGTTTATATTCATGTTTTTCATCCAACTTGGGAAGTGCACAGTCATTATTTCTTTAGATATTTGCTCTGTCCCTTTCTCTCTCTCCTCCTTCTGGGACTTCCACAATGTGTATGTCAGTCGGCTTGATGGCATCCCACAGGTCCTTCAAGCTCTGTTCACTCTTCAATAGTTTTTCTGGCTGTTCCTCAATCTCTACTGTTTCCACCATTCTATTTTCATGTTAACAGATTCGTTCATCTGCCTACTCAAATCTGAATTTGAACCCCTCTAGTGAATTTTTTTCTCTTATGGTACTATTCAACTCCAAAATTTCCTTTTGGTTTCTTACTAAGTTTTCCATCTCTACTGATATTTCTGTTTGGTGCACACATCATTTCCTTGACTTTCTTCACATTCTCCTTTAGTCTTTGAGCAGCTTTAAGACAGTTCTTTTGAAGTTCTTTAAATTAGCTCAAACATAAATATGGATTACAGCAAAATAACTTGACAGTTGTCTATTCATTGATTCATTAAACCGCTTTGGGAATGTAGCCAAGGAAATAAATAAAACCCATGTTTATTGTAATGTGAATCAAAAAGTTGGAAACGACACACACTCTTCTACAACAGAGAAATTAAGTAGCACCTATCTATGTGATATAATGTTGCCTGACTTTTAATTTATGAAAAATGTTAATAATATAAAGACGTTTTTAATAATGTCAAGCAAAAAGAGCCAGATAAAAAGCTGTACGATTATTATAATTGTGATTGTATTAAAAATATTAACAGAGATCCTACAAAGAAATATACCAAAATATTGTTTTTGTTTTTAATAGTGGAATTATAAGTAATTTAAAATTTTCTCTTTTCTCTGTTTTCCAAATACATATTCCTCATTGAGCATGTATTACTTTCTTCATAATCAAGCAAAATTTATTAAGTAAAATATGTATCTGACCACAAGTATAAGTAATATAGAGATATAACTGTAGGGATATTTTCATGTTAATTTGAACCCCTCCACAACAGGAAATGATAAAGCCTTCACCTGATGGTGGCTGAAGGATCTGGCTTAGCATTATTCTGCCTGAATTCTCTTCCTGGGTTAGTTTGCTTCAGCATAGTTTTTTGTCTTCTTCCTTCTTACCTATTCCTTGTCTGCTCTCAAAAATGAGTAACTGATTTTTCTTTTTCCTTCTCAGCATACCCATTTGTTGTCTATGGACCCCCACAGGCTGGATACGGACCCCTACAGGCTGGATACGGACCCCCACAGGCTGGATATGGACTCCCACAGGCTGGATACGGACACCTGCAGGCGGAATATGGATACCCATCAGGGGGATACAGACCCCCACCTGTGGGATATGGAGTCCCACCAGGGGCATACAGAGCCCTACCAGCTGGAAACGAAACCTCACCTACTAGAAGTGAAAACTCAGTGGCTGGAAATGAAACCCTGCCTCCGGGATATGAAATTTCACCTGCTGGAATTAGAGCTGGGTGTAGCAAATCTGTGGCAATCCAACCTCCTGGGTATGAGGCTTCTCTTCCCCATGACTCATCTTCTCAGATCCGCTCACCCTCTTCCAGGAATTAAACCTTGAAGACTCACTGAGCAAAGTGGCACCCGAAAACTGAAGTCAGGATAGGAAGGTGGACTCAGGTATATGCTTAAAGGTGTGTGTGATGTAGTGTCACCCTGTGGAAGGGCGGCCTTAGGGGGAGGATGAGTCAATTCTTGATTAGATGGGCCAAAGGAGAAGTAGAATTAGAACTAATTCCCTAATAATTTGGTTGACATTGGCCTGCAGTGTAATTATTTTTTCTAATGTTTATTTATTTTTGAGCTGGGGAGAGGCAGAGAGAGAAGGAGACAGAGGATCCTGAGCCGGATAGGGGCTTGAACTCAGGAGCTGTGAGATCATGACATAAGCTGAAGCCAGAGGCTTAACCACCTGAGTCATCCAGATGCCCCATGGGCTGGATTTTTAAACATACCTTGAATGTAGGGTGGAAAAGTCTTCCTGCCTTTCTCCCCTCCCTCCTCTAGAAACATTTATTGCGCTGTTTGCTAGGCCCTAAATTATGTTAAAAATATCAAGTTGAGGGGCACCTGGGTAGCTCCTCCATTGGTTAAGCAGTTGGACTCTTAGTTTTGGCTCAGGTCATGATTTCATGGTTCATGAGTTCAAGCCCCTCATTGGGGCCAGCTGCCAGCACACACAGCCTGCTTGGGATTCTCTCTCTCTCTGCCCCTCCCCTGCTCAAACTCTCTTTCAAAATAAATAAACAAACTTTTTAAAAATTAAAAACAAATCAAATAGAACACTCAGCTGTTTTTCACAGCATTGTTTATATTAGTGAAAGGATGGACCAGCCCATCACTAAATTTCCAATAGTTAGAATTTCATAACTCATGGTACATCCATGCAATGGAATATTATGTGGCCATTGAGAATGACATCTAGACTGGGAAAAGCCTTCTTTAAGATCAAAACCAATAAAGCAATAAAGGAAAACAGTGATAAGTTTGACTATATCAAAAATTTTAACTTCTGTATGATCAAAATTGAAAGACAGAAAACGGGATAGGAGAAAGTTAATCTCCAACATACATGTTAAACAAATAATTCATAGTTAGAATCTATGAAGAGCTCCTACAAGTCAACCAAAAATTAAAAATGGACAAAAGATATGAATTCTCAATTAACCAAGGTGGTCAAGTGGCTCAGAAACATTTCAAAAGTTGTTCAATCAACTTGACTAGTGTTAGGAAAATGCAACTTGACATGAGAAACAATTTCATCTCCAAAGATTTACAAATATTAAAAAGATAGAAAAAGTTAAGTGTTGGGAAGGAACACATGTGGGGAAAGGTTATTTTATCCAATATTGGTGTGAATGTAAGTTGGCATGCAGTTTTAGAAAGAAATTTGGCAGTGCCTTTTAAAAGGTAAAAGATATCTACTCTTTTTAAAAAAATTTTTTTAAATATTTTTTTATTTTTGAGGGAGAGGGGTCTGAGGGACAGAGAGAGGGAGACACAGAATCCGAAGCAGCAGCACAGAGCCTCACGCGGGGCTTGAACTCACAAACCACGAGATCATGACCTGAGCCAAAGTCAGACGCTTAACCAACTGAGCCACCCAGGCGCCCCAAAAGATATCTACTTTTGATTTAGCACCTTTACTTGTCAGTATCTATCCCTGAGAAATGCTTGCACCTGTGCACAAAGATGTGTGTGGGAAGATTTTATTACATTCATTGTTTCTAACATCGCAAAATTGGAAATAACCTATGAAGTCATTAATAGTATTTACACAAACTCTGGTACATCTAAGCTACATATGCAAAAATTCTGTCTTATTGTTAAAATGAGAAAAGCAAGTTGTAGGGATTATATACTGCAGTGATTTTCAATCCCATCAGACTGAATGCCCCCATAACAAATAATTTGTAATGTCTCCTTTAGATCAGCGGAATGAAATTTCTAGACAACCGCATGATTCCACATCACTTCAACCTAAATCAATCAATACATAATGCCATAAATGTGATAGAAAGAAATAATAGAAAACTAGTTTGTAGTAAAATTTTAACTATTTTAATATATAAATGCTTAAATTCCACCGTACAAGAAAACATAACAAAGTAATCAAGTGCTCACCCCCCCATATGTAGATTCAGCAAATTCGTAAACACTAGAACTGATCCGTGTATGTTGTATTGGTGACTTGAATACCATAGTGGCAGTGCTGGTGGCAATGTCGTTTTCCAAAATGATGAACAATCCTTGACAAATTTCCAAATAAAACAAAGTTTCATTTTCCCTTTACACAGTGGTTAAATTCCTGAAAAGTTCTGCATGTATTAAAATCATATAATACAGGGTTAGGCTCTAGGCTCAAATGATTACAAGCATCTGTCTTATCGACATTGATGGCCAGAGATTCATTTAAAAATCATGAGGGGGTGTAGGATGATTCTTTGTTGTGAGGAACTGCCCTGTACTTTTCAGGACATCTAGCATCCTTGACCCCTCACCTATCAAATACCAACAGTGGCTTATAATTGTGATAACCAAAAATGCCCCCACTCATTTCATAATTGCCCCCTGGGGGTCAATGCCCTGAACTACCATTCTAGACTATTAGACTATTCCAAGGTTTTTAGCCACTTAAAGACTCACTATTCCCCTACCTTGACCAACTTCCTAATTTCATTGGCCTTTCCTTGCTTTCTTACAGGCTTATCAAGTCACCTAAAAGGAGGCCTTAAAACTATTATATCAAGTGTTTTTAGATATTATATAGCAGAAATGTTTTAGGAGCTCTAGCATACAATATTACCAGACCCAGAAGACATTTAAATCATGTATTTTTTTCTATGCATGTTTAGTATGTAGTTGAGGACATGTTGTATATACAAGTTTTCACCTGACACTTTATATTTTCATAGCTTTTACTTATTTGCTTATTAAGTGTTTTAAAAAGTTTTAATGTTTACCTATTTTTTAGAGGGAGAGACAGAGCATGAATTGGGGAGGAGCAGAGACAGAGACAGAGACAGAGAATCTGGAACAGGCTTCAGGCTCTGTGCTGTCAGCAGTGAGCCCGATATGGGGCTCAAACTCGGGAACGGCAAGATCATGACCTGAGCCGAAGTTGGACACTTAATTGACTGAGCCACCCAGGTGCCCCAGCTGTTTTTTAAACAGCTTTGGGGTAGGAGCACCTGGGTGGCTCAGTCAGTTAGACGTCCAGCTTCAGCTCAGGTCATGATCTCAGGGTTCATATGTTTGAGCCCCTCATCAGGCTCTGTGCTGACAGCTCAGAGCTTGGACCCTGCTTCTGATTCTGTGTCTCCCTCTCTCTTTGCCCCTTCTCCACTCATGCTTTGTCCCTCTACCTCTCTCAAAAATAAATAAACATTAAAAAACAGTCAAAACCCATAGCTTTGAGGTATAATTGATAATTATAAAAAATTGCATATATTTAATGTGTAGTTGGATAAGTTTCATAGGTTTTTAAGAATTCTTCATAAATATTGTTAGTGGCTACACAGTATTCTGATACGGTGCACCATTACATATTTTCTCAATCCCTATTTTAAAATATTTTAGTTGTTTACAAGTTTTTGCTATTACAAACAATATTGCGATTAACTTCTCTTATATAGAGCTTTTTTTTTTTTAATTTTGGATTATTCCCTTGAAACAGGTTAGAGTTATTGATTGAGCCTCTTTGTAACAATTAGGAAACCAGATGCTCCTATGCTGCCAAGGACAGGCTTCCCTAAGGAGGTTGGTGGATGTTAATGGGTCTTATGTGGAAAAGGTGGTTATTGAATCACATATATTTGAAAAGCCAAGTGAACAGATTTCTTAACCTCATGACCTCTCAGCACCTTGAATATACTAGTGAACATAAATCTCTAAGAGGGAGAGATTTTCAAAATACACATATTTTTTCAAAATTATTTTACCTTAATCTATTTTATTCACTAAACATTTTGGAAAAACTATTATTTAGTGGAACAAACTTTGGGAAACACTTTCTGGAATGAGTGGATATTAGAATTAAAATGAACTGTAAGTGTCTGGAATATGCTAGCCCTTAAAACTGTTCCCAACAATGAGACAAGTCAAGGACCATTCTTCTTCCCCTTCCAGGAAAAAGTGCTTTATGTCCAGTTTGTAGAGAACAGGAGATCTTGAAGAAGGCACATGATAGTATAGAAAGTAGCTACAGATTCCTCATAGAAATTACTGGCATAGAGTCATGTCTGGGACACTGGAGTGGCAGGACAGGGACTTCCGGTATGTCCAGGTAACTGCATGCAGGGAAGAAGTAAAAAGGGAAAACATAGGTATAACCCTTTTCTAAAGATTCCAAATAGAGTATTCAGACCATATGGATCTTTTTAAAAAAATGTTTATTTATTTATTTATTTACTTTGAGAAAGACAGCAAGGGAGGGGCAGAAAGAGAGTCCTGAGCAGGCTCCTTGCTGTCAGCACAGAGCCAGGTGCAGAGCTCAGTCCCACGAACCATGAGATCATGACCTGAGCAGAAGTCAAGAGTCGAATGCTCAACCAACTGAGTCACCCTGGTGCCTCAGAGCATATGGATCTTAAACATGGGTCACAGGTTCCAGATCTCTTTCGCTTATAATTTTTTGGAGGAAAGTGCTAAGGATTTTTTTAAAGAGTTTCTTCTTTTCTCACTTCTTTTTTTAAAAAAATTTTTAAATGTTTATATTTCTGAGAGAGAGAGAGAGACAGCATGAACAGGGGAGGTTCAGAGAGAAAGGGAGACACAGAATCTGAAACAGGCTCTAGTCTCTGAGCTACCTGTCAGCACAGAGCCCAACGCAGGGCTCGAACCCACAAACTGAGATCGTGACCTGAGCCAAAGTCAGACATTTAACTGACTGAACCACCCAGGTGCCCCCTTCTTTTTTCACTTCTAAATCTCTCTACATGGGCAGAAGTGACAAGGAGAGGAAGAGGGAGAGATTCTCCAAACCAGAGCAGGAATAAGGTTCCCCTCATTCAGCTTTTCAGTTTGTGCTGGAATGTGATGTGAGTTGGGAATAGGGTCAAGGGGTGAGGCCTCTTTTATGCTGAAATAGTTCTTTAAATAGCTGACATCTAACAAGCATATTCTGGGATTAGAATTCTAAAAGAGAAGCAAGCAGACTTTCTCTTCTGCTCTTCATTCTAGTCATACATGTACCAGATGGATTTGAAGTGAAGTCCAACAACCTAGAAGGGTAAGCAGGTCCAAGCCTCCTGAAAGTGGAATTCTGTCATGTTCTCCCCTGCAAAGGGAACTTGGTCACCTGTTTCCCCAAGCTGCTGGAGTACAACCAAAGGTGGTAACCGTATAGAGGTGAGACCAAGCAGAGCCCCAGTTTGGACCCACTGGGGGCTGTGAGGCACACCTACTCTTAGCGCCCACTGCCTGATGCAGCTATTCCCCCAAAGACTCAGTCAGATTCCATCTATAAGAAGCACATCCTATAAGAAGAGCTTTGGGTCCTGCGTATTCAAAGGGATCTGGTTTTGCTCTGCTTAGGACAAATCCGGCAAGAGTTCAGTGAGGCCTGTTCTGTGCTGAAACACTAATGCTGAGTCATTCGAATCCCCACTGACATTTTGGATGCCTCCTTCCTGATTGATCCCTGAGCTGGTGGATTCATCATCTTCCTGTCTCCTCCCCAGCTGCAATACAGAATCCGCTCTTGCTTTTTGTACTTCGCCTCTTCATTTCCTTAATAGGAAATAGGAAATAGAATACAAAAGAAAAGGAAGAAGGCCTTTTATTCCTAGACTGTCTGATAGTAGACCTACAAAATAAGCACCTAAATACTCTTTTTCCTAGACAGGTGGATGCATGCCAGCCTATAGAACCTTCTGGGCTTGACTGTCCTGAGGAATCAAGGGGAAAATGTGTAGTGGAGGAATTTTTCAACCTATAGATTAATACATGCAGGAAATACTGCATATCGTTGTTTTCCATTAATTCAAGTATCCAGACCGCCCCCCCCCCCATCTGCCTTGCTGGTGGGGTCCTTCAAACCCCAAGATTATGCAAATTTATCCAGATCTTATGTGGCGTCAAGATGCCAGAAAGGCCCTTCCAGGCATCAGATTACTTCTGAAATAGCTACTGCCCAGTCCGGATAGTCACATCAAGTCTGATTTCTGGGTTGTTTCCTTCTGTCCCCAGAATCTTGGGTGGGACCTGGAAGTTGGGTGTCAGAGATCCAACTCCACACCCCTGAGCACTGGAGAGCAGGACCCCAATGCCTACTCCTTGAGAGACTGCCAGTTCCTTCCCTACCCTCTCAGATTCTCCTGCTTCCATTGCCTCTCCTTGAGCACCCATCCTAATCCTAATCTTGGGATTTGGGTTTCCACATAGGATAATAGAGAGCCTTTGCCTTCATGTTGACTTGGCTTTTCTTGCCCACTGCCTGGTTGCTTGCTTGAAATCATGTATGTGTGACTATGTGTAGATCTAAAGACCCAATTCAAATTCATACTGCACAGGTTACCTAGTTATCTAGTAGAAAGTAAAACATGTGGCAACCATCCCAACCTTTATCTGGAGCATCTTTAGGAGAGGGCAGTTGGTGTAGCACACTCAACCATGGACTTCTAGAGAATAAACTTGTCTTTGAAGGTCCCCAAATGATTCAGGAAGAAAGGATTCCGTCTAAGGGAGAGATTTTGACCAGCAATTTGATTAGTCTAAATGTGTATTTAATAGCTAATATTTACTATTTAGTAATCAGCATGTATTATTAAACATAAGACTGTATTAATTGGACTGGGTGTTAATAAGTAATTATTAATATTGAACACAGTTGTTAAATTCCATTTAAGTTCTAAGTAGTCATTCAGCAAATCTTTAAGTGCCATAGCCAAGGTCAGTGGGGCTAGATATTTGAGTTGTGAGAAAAACCAAGGACAATTTTATCCTCCATCTCAGAAATAGATAATGGTCATCTTGTAGAGAAGTTACCAGAATGTGTCTTGCTCTCCTCTTTCACCATGTCTGTGTCTGGAATGCTTTCTATCTTACTCCTCTCCCTACTCTAATACTGAGCTCCTTTTGGTTGCCTGGCTGAGTCCTATTCGGCAGCTAAGTCCCAACCCAAATGCTCTATGAAACCTTCCTGAATTTCCCAACCAAATTCAGATGTTATTTCTTCCTTTGTCCCACTCTATCTTGTGCACGACTCCATTAGAGTATTTACAGAGTAATTGTCATTGCTGGAGTATATGTCTGTCTGCCCTGAACTGTGAGTCCTCTGAGGACACTTATTGGGCCATTATTTGATGTGAGGCATTACTTGTGCTGTAGAGAGGAGATAGAGTTGTTTCAAATATAGTCCCTGTTTTCTAAGAACTTACTGTTCAGAGATTTAGGGCAAGAAAGAAACTAGTTGTTAGCAATTGTTTTTTTCACTTTGCCACTCTTCTGGAAGATCCACGGAAAAGAGTTCCTGGTTATTGTTTTAACATAGGTTTTATTACTTTTTTGGTATGGTAAGGCCAACATTAGACAGCTGCCATTGAAAAGATAGTTTGTTATACTTATAGAGGCATGCCATGCCATGAGGACTACACAGGAAAGCACCAGGGACGAGAGGGAGACTGTGCCGCAGCCTTTATTGTGGTTTCCTTGGGAAACCACATGGGAAGGAACAGGTGAGGCAGGGTAAGCAGGTTTAGGACTGTATAGTTTGAATAATGGCAGTGGGCTTGGGGGCATAGGAGCTGGCCCTGGCTGTCTAGTCCCTGGCTTGGGGGTGATAGAGCAGGTGGGGCCTGATAACAGAGGTGGTTGGAGCAAAAATGTATTATGCTAAGTGAAATAAGTCAGTCAGAGAAAGACAAATACCATATTATTCCACTCGTGTGGAATTTAAGGAACAAAAAAGATGAACATATGGGAAGGAAAAAAAAAAAGAGAGAGAGGAAAGTAAACCATAAGAGACTCTTAACTATAGAGAAGAAATGGAGCGTTGATGGAGGGAGGTGAGTGGGGGATGGGCTAGATGGGTGATGGGCATTAAGGAGGGCACTTGTTATGATGAGCCCTGGGTGTTATGTGTAAGTGATGAATCACTAAATTCTACTTTTGAAACCAATATAACACTATTTATAACTAGACTAACTAGAATTTAAATAAAAATGTGAAGCAAACAACAATCCATAAACAAAAAAAAAAAGAGGTGTTTGGGTGAATGGCCCCAGAATGGTTGACTTCCTTTTGAAAGGCACATTCACTGGCTAACCCAGGGGTGCCTGGGTGCCTCATTTGGTTAAGCATCGACTTTAGCTCAGGTCGTGATCTCACAATTTGTGAGTTCAAGCCCCATGTCGGGCTCTGTGTGACAACTCAGAGCCTGGAGCCTGCTTTGGATTCTGTGTCTCCCTCCCTCTCTCCCCCTCCCCCGTTCTCTCTCTCTTTTTCAAAAGTAAATAAACGTTAAAAACATATTTTAATTAAAAATTTTAAAAAATTAAAAAAAAGAAGAAATTGGCTAACCCTCAGAGGGCCAGTCCCTTTAGGGGTAGCAATCCCCAGATGTCCAAGTATCAGAATACAGAAAATAAAAAATATGATTAATACAGTTATAAAACTAGGTCCCTGGCCTTCCTCATTGGTCCCCTTAACTCTGTGTGGAATCTTTGAAAAACAGGATTAAATAGGAAAGGGAAGAGGGAAGGAAACTCCTCTCTTAATTCAGAGTGCAGTCAGCTAAAGGTAAATCAACTACACTGTTTTAAATAAATAGGGGCTATTTCCTCACATAACAAAACTTCAGGAGGTAAGCAGACCCAGATCGGTGCCATAACTCAACCACATCATCTGAGGCTCAGCTACTTCTAGTCTGCCACCCTTGCTATGCCTAGCATGTTGGCCAGGATGGTCAGGACAGCTGACTGCCTCTGGTCTCGTGCCCACCTCCGAGGAGGAAGATAGGATGGGCAGAGGTACCCACCTGTGGCTCCCTTCCCTTCTCTAGATCCTGGCCTGAGGGCGGGCACCTTCTGAAATGCTAATCTAAATCTAAATATCTCTCATTGGAATACTGCAGGGTTATTAAAAATGCGGTAACTGAAAATGTACTAATAGAGATTAAGCTCCAAAAGATAGTACGTGAAAAAAAAAAAGGCTACAAAATCACATGTTTACTTTGCCACCATTTTCTGCACATGCTGAGAGTGACTGAGCCTCGTCTGGGGAGCTCCATAGGACCCTGGTGGCAGGACTTGTCTCAAGGCGAGGGAGCTGCACGGCCTGGGGAAAGGACTGGGAGCGAGGATGAATTTTTCCCACTCTAAACCCTTTTGGATCTTTTGATTTTGTGCTATATGCTTGCATACTGTGTGTTTCTCTTTTTAAAAGTGAATAACTTAAGGAATAAATTAATAATAGGCTAGGTTCTGCCTTGCTTATAAATTGTGAAATGGTTCCTCTCAACCTTTGGGATTAAGTGCCAAGTCCTGGTTTTCTGTATATGTGGGTCACATTATATTCCTTAGTATTTAAGGACCTGCATGGTCTTGGCCCCTCCAGTCACCTCTCTGGCTATGCACTCCAGCTGAGCAGAACAAAATGCAGACCCTGAACTGGGCATGGCCTTTGCCTCTATGCCTTCCTCCCCACTGTGTTTTACTCATCTTTCAAAATAGCCCAGAAGTTCTTTCTTCTGAGAGGCTTCTTCTCATCTTCCCTTCCATAGTAATTGCCCTTCTACTGAGCTTGTATTTTTTCTAGTGAAAACCTTTGCCAAACCTACTGTTGCCTGCCCATCTCCCCCATGGCCTGTCAACTCCTTGAGAACAGAGACTGTCCCATTGCAGGGACATCTAGCAGAAAGGACTGCACAGAGTGCATGTCTAGTAAACATTTGTTGAGGGAATAGGAATAGAAATGTGACTATGTTATGTTTCTTGATTTATAATACACACATATAATACATATATATACCACCAAGTTCTGGCCATGAGTTGAAGATTATAATTTCCAGAATAAGTTTCATTTGGCAGACTGTTAGAGAGGATTTGAATTTCAGATCTTATTTATTTATTTTATTATTATTTTTAAAAATGTTTAATGTTTGTTTACTTTTGAGAGAGAGAAAGAGAGACAGAGTGTGAGCAGGGGAGGGGCAGAGAGACAGAGGGAGATGCAGAATCTGAAACAGGCTCCAGGCTCTGAGCTGTTAGCACAGAGCCCAACATGGGGCTCAAACTCATGAACTGTGAGATCATGATCTGAGCTGAAGTCAGACACTTAACCAACTGAGTCACCCAGCCTCCCTGAATTTCAGATTTTAGAGGAAGCTGTCCCTTCTCAGGCTGGTTGAGTTGAACAGTCCTGAAGACATGGTTATGTTTCTCCTCTTCCCTACCTCACGGCCATGGTTTATATGGTTCCTACTGGCCAAAGCTACCACTGGCAAGGTGGTCCCATAGAGCTCATCTGGTATGTAAAGGCCTCTGGAAGTGAATAAACGGTCATTACTGAAGTTGGGTGCTAGGCGATGTGCTAAGGTACTTCATGAACATATCTCACTTAATCCCCATCGCAATCCAGTGAAGTGGGTACTTTTAATATCTTCACTTTATGGCTACGTATACTAAAGCTTAGAGACTTTAGGAAACCAAAGAATCCACAATTACTGAGTGGTGGAAGCAAGACATGAACTCAGACTGATTCCAGAGCCTGCGACCCTAACCGCTGACGGCGGAACCTACGCCCTACCATCCTCTTCTCATCCACAGGTGCCAGGCAGTTGGAAGCGTTTCCTGTGCATGTGGTGGCCTGATCCTGTCTGCACATCTGTGAGATCCTGGTGAGCTCTGAGTCCTTTCCTTGTTGTGGGCTTGACCCCTGGTGGTCAGAGGGCTTAGAAAATCAACTGTGTCAAATGTGGTATAGTAGGTCAAAGAGGGCTCCAGTTTCTCACAGGACCAGAAGACTGGTTCCAGATCCTGTGCTGCCATGCAATGGTGCGGGGGGTAGGGGGTGGTGGAGGGCCTGAGGCTAGCTGCCCTCAAGTCAGCTAAGCTGATACAGGAAAGAAGAAATCCTGGGACCTTTGAGTTTTTCTTGGCCTTGTGCCCTCATCACAAACCCCACATCAGCCGCCTTAGTGATGCCCCGAGGAAAGGGTACTTATAACATGGAAGTGAAGAGTCTGAGAGGGGCTGCAGTTACGTTAATGGGCTGGCCCATTCGTTAGCCATGTGCTCATGCCAAGCACCCTGCCAGGCATTTCACAGGTGTAACCCAGCAAGGTGAGTGCTTGGACCCCAATCTCATAGATTGAGAAACTGGGGCAGAGAGGGGAACAATATGCCTAAGGCACCCAGCAGGCTAAGAAGTGACAGAGCAGGACATAAACCTAGGTTTTGCTTCTCATTCACACACACTCATTTATTGAATGCCATTTGCATCCCATTTCTGTGCACATGGGATATCAGTGACCAGACAAAAGTGCCTCCTCTTATGGAGATTACATTCTGGTGATACTAAGATGCAGTCAATATATAGGTTATATGATGTAACTAGGCATATCATACACAAACTGCAGAAAAAGCAAAGACAGAGAACTTGATAAGAGTTACAAAAAAGTACAGAACAAAGTGCAGGAGACTGGGGATGCCAGGGAGGTTGGTGGAGGGAGCAGACTGAGGCAAAGCCTTGTCAAGTAGGTAATGTCCGAGTGAAGATTTGAAGGGTAACAGAGGTGAGGGAGCTGGCCACACAGATCTGTGCGGAAGAGTGTAAAGGCAGCTTAATTCCAAGGTGGCTCAAGACCTAGATGAACATGAGAAGACTCCTGTTCTCACGGAAGGAAAATGCTTGAAAACAAGATTGCAAGCCAACCTGAGTGAGAGAGATCCGAACCAGTCCACGTCATACCGCCTGGGGATAGAGACTGATATCTAGGTTCTTGGTAGAAAACGGGCCTCCTTCCTGCCTATGTCCTGAGGAGAAAGGAGAAGCTAATGTAACCGAAGAGGCTGGGGTCACCCCAGCTTTACACCCTCAATTAAAGTCTGCTTGCTGTCGCAACATCTGTGCCATGCCCTTGGTCTCTCTGTTTCTGAGGGCATCTGAGATACGTACTGCCTGGTGCTAGTGTCTTGGGATCACCCAGTAGGCAGCCTGGACATGCCTGGACTTTCAGCTTCCTGGCTCAGCTCTGCCTTTGTCCTGTTTCAACAGTTCATTGTCTGGTTACAAGACAGATGGGTCTTCTTAGTGAAGACATCTCTGAGTCCCCTTGATGGAATACTTGCCTAAGCTGGGGAAGCCTGCTCTCTGACTCTCCATGGAGAGGGGACAGGGATAGATTCATGTGAGAGTTGTGGGCTGACCCCTTGTTCATCGTGCTGCCCAATATTGGGCTCTGGACTTTCTAAGGATCAGTCCAGGCGACGTACTTACTGAGGCTGCTTTATGCCAACCCTGTGCTCTGAGGAATCTGACACGTCCTGATGCTGAGGTGCACAGACTGCTCCAGAGATAGATAGTTTCATTATGCTCTGCAAGTGTCCACCCTGTCCTGGACGCCACCCACCTTGAAAATACAGGATGCAGCAGATAAGTACTCTACCCTCTGTGTGGTCCTCCTGGGGAGGATGTCTGGATCTCTAAGGTTGCTCTGATGGTCTTAATTTCCTGTTTGGGCCTTGATGTATCTCAATTTGAGAACTATGTTAGAAATATTTCCACTCAAGCTTAGGCTCTCCCTTGGACCTATTTCTGGCATTAGACCCTTGGCTTTTACCTGATGATGAATAAGAGAGACATTCTTAATTCCTGACAAAAGTGCAATGATAGAGGTCTGCACAGGGTTTGGGAGAGAGGTTCCATCCAGCCTAGGGTTGTCCGGTAGGCTTCCTGGAGGAGAGGATGCCCCAACGAGGAAGGCCCTTGGTCTGGGCATGTGGTCTGGTGTTAGCAAGGAGACTGAGTAAGATTTATCCTCTTGTGCAAATCTTGCCTGCAAATCCACCTGCTTCCTTCATAGATTGATTCTTAAATAGGAGACAAAGGTTTTCTGGTCCAGCATATAAGAGGCTTGGAGTCAACACTCCCATCCTCACAACAACAACAAGAAAAAAGCTGAATGAACCACAAATCATCTCTTCTTAGTTCCATCAAAAAATGGAAGTCATAGGGCAGAATGGCGCCTGCAAAATTGGAGAAACAGGTGGACACAGATTGTCACAACTCACCAAAAGCAAAAGCCAAGTAAGGAACCCCAGTGATGGAGCCAGTACCTTGGTGGGAAGACTTAACAGTAATTGATGAATTGCTGGAGGCTCTGTGTAGACAAACTTGAGAATTAAAAATTTCAAGAGGGCCTAGTGTTAGGGGGGACCTGACATTTTTGTAAGTTTTACCTCCAGGAACCCTACCAGGTCCCCTACATTAAAGAGTGAAGAAAAATCCTTTTGTGCTGCCTGCAGGGAGGATAGAAAATTAGCTATATTAAAAGTACACCCAAAGCATTATGTCCTTAACATGGACTGCCCAATTAAACAGAGCCTAACTGACCCAGGGAAAGGAAATACCTAAGTCCAGCCCTTTACCCTTTCTGCCTTGACTAAGGAGGTGGGGTAAACTAGCAACTGGGGAACACTTGTGAAGGTCAAAGCCCATAGGCTCATTAAAAGACTGACATTTAGGGATGCCTAGTCAACTGAGTGCCCAGGGTGGCACCTCAGTTAAGCTGACAGCACAGAGCCTGGAGCCTGCTTTAGATCCTGTGTCTCTCTCTCCTTCTGCCCCTTCCCCACTCATGCTCTGTCTCTGTCTCTGTCTGTCTCTCTCAAAAATAAACATTAAAAAATTAAAAAAAAAAAAAAAAAGACTGACACCTAATCACAGGACTGTAGAATGCTTCCCTTCCCCCAACACCTTGTCACCACATCAGTAGGACCCCTGCATAACGGGATTACTAATGAAAGAACTGCATATCTCAGGCCGTATTTTAAAAGTCTCTAGGGAAATAAATACAGACAACAGGAGAGAGAAACAAGAACACCAAAGGAAATTTTCCTTTAATACCTATAGCCAGAGCAAACAGCAAGCACAGTCTAGCTCCATACCAGATAAACATAAAGCCTCACACTTAAGGCCTGTTTTCTTCCAATCCTTTTACAAAGTGTGTCATGTCTGGCTTTTAGCATAAAGTTGTAAGTCATACCAAAAGACAAGAAAACATAGCTTGGACAAAGCAAGCATCAGAACTAAATTCATAAATGGCAAAGATGTTGGAATTATCAGACTGGGAATTTAGAACAACTGATTAATATGCGAAGGGCTCTAAGGGAAGAAGTGGGCAACATTTAAGAACAGATGGGTAATGTAAGCAGAGAGATGGAAACTTTAAGAAACCATCAAAAGAAATGTTAGAGATTTACGAGATTATCTAATGACCCTTGCTTTTGTGATTAGTTTTTATTTTTAAAAATTTTGTAGCATTTGAAAACCTATGTCTACACAAAAATCTGCACCTGAACATTTATAGACCTTTATTCATAATTGCCAAAATCTGGAGGCAACCAAGATGTTCTTCTTCTGTAGCTGAGTGGATGGATAAATGGTGGTACTTCCACATACAATGGAATATTTTCATCAATCTCCAGACATTCTGGAGAAGACAAAACCAGGAAGACAATGAAAGAATTAGTAGTTGCAGGGGTTGAGGTGGGCGTGGGAGAGATGAATACGTGGAGCCCAAGATTTTAGGGCAATGACACTTCTGTGCAGTACTGTAATGGTGGTTACATGTCATATGTCATAGGTTGGTCAAAACCCATAGAATGTACAATACAAAGAGGGAACCCTAATGTAAACTATAGCCTGTAGCTAATAACATATCAATTTTGCCATCAGTTATGGCAAATGTACTACACTAATGTAAGATGCTAATGATAGGGGACACAGTGGAGGAGGCCTGGGGGGTAGAGAGGATCTATGGATACTTGACTTTTTGCTCAATTTTTCAGTAAACCTAGATTTGCTCTTTTAAAAAGGGTAGGAGGAAAAGATGAGGACTGGTAGCAGGGAGGAAGAGATGGGGACAGGGGGATTCCTTAAGAGGGAGAGGGTATTACTTCTCACGGTTTCCTATAGTAGGCTCCTGAGCTTTGGGGCAAAAACCACAATGTAAAGAAGCCTGGGCATGAAAAATTCCTTATTCTGGTGCCATCCTAAGTGCTTTACATAAATTATCTCATGTAATTCTTGAGCAACAATCCTGTATAAACTATTAACATCCCTACTTTACAGAGGAGGAAGTGGAATAAATTAAGTAGCTTGTTCAAGATTGCACAGTTTCTAGTTGGAGTCAAGATTTAAATCTAGGTATTAGAATATGTAACTAAATCACTACATGCAACTTGTTCTCATTCTATAAACTGGGTGATCTTTTGAATGAAAAAAAAAATCATCCCAATTTATTACATTGCACATTCCAAGTAAGTGCAGATGCCTCTTTTCCAACCTGGGAAGGCAAAAGGTCTCTTTCAGTGAGAGGTCAGCTTTGTAGGACCCCTCCCACACACACTCTATCCAGAGACTGCCTAGGGGAATATTAAACAGGAACCCAGTTTTCTTGTTTTTCTCTTTTTCAGGGAAGCCTAGAAATGCTAGACTGTTGCCAGAGACAGAGGAGTACCATAGGTACTTATCAACCCCTGCAACACAGCATGCCCTTGGCCTGTGCCTATTGCCTTAGCAGCCCTCCCCCCATTGCCACTCAGTTATGGATTGTCTGGCCATTCCTTCTGCTTCACCTTCACTGCAGCCACCCCATGGCCCCTGCCTCCCTGTCTCTCAACTGGACCCTTGAATGACTGTTTACAGGCTCTTTGGGTACCTGTCAAGATCCAGCCAGGAGGGGCGCCTGGGTGGCTTAGTCGGTTGAGCGTCCGACTTTCGCTTGGGTCATGATCTCGCGGTTCGTGGGTTTGGGCCCCGCGTTGGGCTCTGTGCTGACTGCCAGCTCAGAGCCTGGAGCCTGTTTCAGTCTGTGACTCCCTCTCTCTGACCCTCCCCTGCTCACGCTCTCTCTCTCTCTCCTAGAAATAAATTAAAAAAAAAAAAAAAAAAAAGATCCAGCCAGGAGACAGAAACCACACCAGTTATTTGAACAGAGAAATGGGTATGCAGTCATAAGCACTAATTCCAGAACATTTTCATCATCCAAAAAGAACCCCCCTGCCCATTAGCAATCACTACACTTTCCCTTTTGTCAACCACTGATTTTCTTTTTGTCTCTACAGATTGGCCTATTCTAGACATTTCATATCAATGGAATATATGATAAGAGCCCTTTTGTGTCTAGCTTCTTTCACTTTGTATCATTTTCAAGGCCCATCCATGTTATAGCATTTATCAATGCAGATATATATTGTATGGATTGTATGGCTATACCACATATTTATCTATTCATCAGTCGACATGCATTTAAGTTTTTTCCACTTTTTGGCTATTATGAATAATGCTGCTATGAACATTCATATATAAGTCTTTGTGTGGACATATCTTCTCATTTCTCTTAGGTATTTGCATACAAGTGCAATTGCTGAGTCATTGTGGCAACTTGTGTTTACTATTTTGAGGAATTTCCAGATAGTTTTCCATAGTGACTGATGGTTAGTGATGTTGAGCATATTTCCATGGTGTTATTGGCTATTTTTATAATCTCTCTGGAGAAATGTCTATTCAAATCTTTTGCCCATTTTTAAAAGGCAAAAGATTTATAAAATCTGAAAAGAAACCAGAATATTCTTTTGCCCATTTAAAAAATTGGACTATTTGTCTTTTTATTGTTAAGTTGTAAGTGTTCTTTACATATTCCAAAAATAGACCCTTATCAGATACAGCATTTGCAAATATATTTTCCCATTCTCTATGTTGTCTTTCACCTTCTTGATGGTGTCCTTTGACACAATTTTTTTCTTTTAATTTTAGTGAAGTCTGATTTACTTATTTTTTCTTTGGTTGCTTGTGCTTTTAGTGTCATATCTAAGAAACCATTGCCTAATGAAGAGTCATGAAGATTCATACCTATGTTTTCTTCTAAGTGTTTTATAGTTTTAGTTCTTACATGTAGGTCTTTGATCCATTTTGAATTCATTTTTGTATATGCTGTGAAGTAGGAGTCCAAATTAATTTGTGTGGATAGCTAGTTTTCCTAGCTCCATTCATTGAAAAGACCCACTTTTAGGGGCGCCTGGGTGACCCTGTCAGTTAAGCATCTGACTCTTCATTTTGGCTCAGGTTGCAATCTCACAGTTAGTGAGTTTGAGCCCTGTGTCAGGCTCCAAGCTGATAATGCAGAGCCTGCTTAGGATTCTCTCTCTCCCTCTCTCTGACCCTTTCATGCTTGTTCTCTATCCCTCCCTCTCTCAAAAAATAAATAAACATTAAAAAAAGAAAGAAAGAAAAGACCTATTTTTACTCATTGAATGGTCTTAGTTCCTTTGTCAAAAAATATTTGGCTGTAGATATATGGGTGTATTTCAGGACTTTATATTTCATTGATCTATGTGTCTATATTTATGTTAGTACCACACTGTTTTTATTACTGTGGCTTTCTAATAGGTTTCAAAATTGAAAGTGTGAGTCATCAAACTTTGTTCCTTTTTGCTAATGATTTATTTTAGCTATTTTGGGTCCCTTGCCATATGAATTTCAGGATCAGCTAGCCATTTTTCTAAAAAGACTATTAGAATTTTCATAGGGATTGTATGGAATCTATTATATCTATATGGGGCACATTTTAACAATATTAAATCTTCTGGGGTCCCTGGGTGGCTCAGTCAATTAAGTGTTGACTCTTGATTTCAACTCAGGTCATGATTTCAGGGTTCATGAGATCAAGCCGCCATTGGGCCCTGTGCTAACAATATGGAGTCTGCTTGGGATTCTGTCTCCCTCTCTCTGCCCCTCCCCAGCTTGCGTTCTCTCTCTCTTAAAATAAATAAACATTTAAAAAACCACAATATTAAATCTTCCAATCCACAAATAGGGATGTCTGTCCATTTATTTGGGTCTTTACTTTCTTTCACCTATGTTTGGTTTTGTATTTTATCAAATACTTTTTCTGCATCTATTGAGGTGATCATATGATTTTTATCTCTCACTTTATTAACGTGATATATCATATTAATGGATTTGTATATGTTGAACTATCTTTACATCCCAGGGATAAATCCTAGTTGATCATGGTATGATCCTTTTAATGTGATATTGAATTCAGTTTGCTAATATTTTGAGAATTTTTAAATCTACATTCATCAGGGATATAGGTCTATAGTTTTTTTTCTCTTATAGTGTCCTTATCTGTCCTTGGTATCAGGGTAATTCTGACCTTATAAAATGAATTTGAGAGACTTCCTTTCTCTTCAGATTTTTTTAGAAGATTTTGAGAATGATTGGTATTAATTCTTTAAATGTTTGATAGAATTCAGGAGAGAAACCATCTGGTCCTGGGCTTTTCTGCATTGGAAAAATTTTTATTACTGATTCAACCCCCTTACTCATTATGTATCTCTTTAGATTCTCTATTTCTTCATGATTCAGTATTGTTAGGTTGTATGCTTCTAAGAATTTATCCCTTTTTTCTAGATAATTTAATTTGTTGGTGTATAATTGTTCTTAGTAGTGGGGCATTCACTTTCAAATGCCCCCTCTCTGTAAAGAGAGCTTTCCTACTATTCTGACTTTCTATTCTTTAATAAACTTTTGTCTGCTGCTCAAAAAAATTGTTCATAGTAGTTTCTTATGCTATTTTATATTTCTTTGGTATCATGTATAATGTTTGCTCTCTCATTTCTGATTTTATTTGAGTCTTCTCTCTGTTTTTCTTTTGTCTAGCTAAAGGCTTATCAATTTTATCTGAAATCTGTTTTTTTAACATAATCATTTATCACTATAAACTTTCCTCTTTTAACATTGCTTTTACTGTGCTTGTAGTATGTTGTGTTTCTATTTTGTTTGTTTAAAGGTATTTTTTATTTCTCTTTTGATTCCTTCTCTGATCCGCTGATTGTTCAAGAGTATATTGTTTAATTCCCACATATTTGTGAATTTTCCAGTTTTCCTCCTGTTAATTGACTTCTAATTTCCTACCAATGTATTGGAAAAGATACTTGTATGATTAAATCTTAAACTTGCTAAGAATTGTTTTGTGATATATCATATGGTCTCTCCTGCAGAATGTTCTGTGTTCACTTAGGAAGAATATATATTCTGCTGTTTAATGCAGGGTTCTGCAAACAGGGCCATTTGGTGTGTAGTCCAACATTTACTTATTGGTTTTCAGTCTGTGTGTTGCAAGTGTGGTGCTGAGTTCCCTACTATTATTGGATTGCTGTCTATTTCTCCCAACAAATCTGTTAGAATTTGCTTAATATAGTTACCTTAATTTTGGGTGCATATATGACTGTTAAGTACTCTTGATGAATTGACCTTTTTATCATTATATAATGACCTTCTTTGTCTCTTGTTGTAGTTTTTGGCTTGAGGTTTATTTTGTCTGATATAAGTGTGGCTATCCCTGCTCTCTCTTGCATAGAATTTCTTTTTCCATCTCTTCACTTTGAGCCTATATGTGTCCTTAAAGCTGAAGTGGGTCTCTTGCAGGCAACATATTGTTGGAAATTGTTTTTTAATTCAATTATTGATAGGTAAGGACTTACTAATGCCATCTTATTAATTGTTCTCTAGCTGTTTTTAGTTCCCTTGTGCCTTTCTCTGTCTTTTTCTGTCTTCCTTTGTGAATTGATGATTTTCTGTAGTGTTATGCTTTGATTCCATTGCCTTTATCTATTATTGCAGGATTTTGCTTTATGGTTACCATGAAGCTTACATAAAACATCTTATAGATACAAGCCTATTCCATGCTGGTAACAACTTTACTTCAACCATATGCAAAATTCTTTTTTCTTTTTAGATTTTATTTTTTCAAATAATCTCTGTACCCAATGTGGGGCTCAAACTCATGACCTCAAGATCAAGAGTCACACACTCTGTCAACTGAGCCAGCTGGGTGCCCCTATTTATCTTTTTTTTTATGAGAATTTTTTTTTCAAGTAGGTTAACATTACATCCTGTAGTCTTGGCTTCAGTAGTAGAAGCCAGCGATTCATCTCTTACATATAACACCCAGTGCTTATCCTGAAAAGTGCCCTCCTTAATGCCTGCCACCCATTTAACCCTCCCCTCCCTCCAGCAACCCTCAATTTGTTCTCTGTATTTAAGAGTTTCTTATGGTTTGCCTCCCTCTCTAAAATCTCTCCTTTTATTTTCCTTCTTTTTATGTTTTTGATGTCACAGTTTACCTCCTTTTATATCGTGGATTCATTAACAAATTATTGTAGTTATAATTATTATTTTTTAATGTTTTTTATTTATTTTTGAGGGAGAGAGAGGCAGGCAGGGGCAGAGAGGAGAGGGAGACAGAGAATCCCAGGCAGGCTCCATGCTGTCAGCACAATGAGCTGAAATCAAGAATTGGCCACTTGACCAACTGAGTCACCCAGGAACCCCAAGAAGTTATAATTATTTTAATACCTTTCTTCTTTAACCTTTATACTAGAATTAAGTGGCTAATACACCACCATATTACAGTATTAGAATATCCTGAATTTGACTACACATTGACCCTTGAACAATACGGATTTGAACTGTGCGGGTCTGCTTACACTGGAATTTTTTTAGTGTTGACAACCAAAGCCACAAAACACTTACTTACAACTGCCAACCCCAGTCTTCACAGACTGTGAGAAGGCTACTGGTGCAGAGGTCATACCTGCTGCTCTGTAGGTACCTGGGGAGGCCCACAGAGGCCGTCAGCAGCTCCAGGGGACTCAGGACCAGGCAGGGATACAAGGTGCCCTGTGTGCGCAGCCACAGCGCTGCATAGGGAGCCCTGCATCTCAGCACCCCTGCCCCTTGAGTGCTCCAGATGGGCTTCAGGGCTGTGCCAGGGCGGCCATGGACCTTGGACCCCTGCCTCCAGGGTGAGGTGTGAACCCCTTCCCACAGCAGCCCTCATCCTCCACCTTTGGCTTCCCAGAAGCCAATGCATTCACATGTAGCTGTAGCTGCTGATGACCACAGGCCAGTGGTGTACCTCCAAGCAGATGGAACAGCTATGCTATACCTCCAGGTCACTGTCATTGCCACAGGCTTTCCTGGTGGCTACTGCTGCTAAGCCAGAAACCACCAGGCTATGGAGCATTGCCATCCCAGGGCACACTGCCCAGCTGGCCTGGCCCACTTACATGCAGGGTTTGTTTTTTTAAAATATACATATGGTACTGCTGTACTTTTTCTTTCTTATGATTTTTTTAAACATTTTTTCTTTAGCTTACTTTATTGTAAGAATATAGTATATAATATGCATAACATACAAAAAATATGTTAATCATCTGGTTATGTTATCAGTAAGGCTTCCGATCAACGGTAGGCTATTAGTAGTTAAGTTTTGGGGGAGTCAAAAGTTGTAAGGGGATTTTTGACTGTGCAGGGGTCAGTGCCCTGAATATTTCAAGGGTCAGCTGTACTTACCTTCCCAGTGTGTTGTATATTTTCGTATGTTTTCATGTTACTAATTAGCATACTTTTATTTCAGTTTGAAGAACCCCTTCAACATTTCTTATAAGGCACATCTAGTGGTGATGAACTCCCTCAGCTTTTGTTTGTTTGGGGTAATCTTTCTCTTGTTCCTGAAGAACAGCTTTTCCAGATCATTCTTGGTTGGCAGTTTTATTCTTTCAGCACTATGAATATATCATCCCACTCTCTCCTGGCCTATAAGGTTTCTTCAGAGAAGTCCACTGATAGCTTTTTGGGAATTCCCTTGTGAGTTACACTCTTCATTTCTCTTGTTGCTTTAAAATTTTTTTTTAAGTGTTATTTTTATTTTAGAGAGAGAGAGAGGGAGGGAGAGGAACAGAGAGAGAAGGAGACACAGAATCTGAAGCAGGCTCCAGGCTCCAAGCTATCAGCACAGAGCCCAACTCAGGGCTTGAACTCACGAGCAGTGAGATCATGCATGACCTGAGCTAAAGTCAGATTCTTCACCAGCTGAGCCACCCAGGCACCCTTCTTGTTGCTTTCTAAAAATTATTATTATTATTTCAGGTTTCCTTTTTTTTTCTTTACAATTTTATTTAAGTCCAAGTTAGTTAACATGTAGCGTGATAATGGTTTCAGGAATAGAATTTAGTGATTCATCACTTACATATAACACCCAGTGCTCATCCCAACAAGTGTCCTCCTTAATGTCCATCACCCAGTTAGTCCATCCCCTCACCCAACACCCCACCATCAATCCTCAGTTTTTTTCTCTGAATTTAATAGTCTCTTATAGTTTGCCTCCTTCTCTGTTTTTATCTTATTTTTCCTTTCCACCCCCTATGTTCATCTGCTTTGTTTCTTAAATTCCACATGAGTGAAATCATATATTTATCTTTCTCTGAGTATTTCACTTAGCATAATACATTCTAGTTTCATCCACGTTGTTGCAAATGGCAAGATTTCATTCTTTTTGATCGCTGCACAATAGTCCATTGTACCTATATACCACGTCTTCTTTATCCATTTGTCAGTCGATGGACATTTGGGTATTTGTTTATAGTGTTGCTATAAACATTAGGGTGGATGTGCCTCTTCAAATCAACATTTTTGTATCCTTTGGATAAATATCTAGTAGTGCACTTGCTGGGTTGTAGGGTAGATCTGTTTTTAATTTTTTGAGGAACCCCCATATTATTTTCCAGACTGGCTGTACCAGTTTGCATCCCCACTAGCAGTGCAAAAGGATTCCTCTTTCTCTGCATCTTTACTAATATCTATTGTTTCCCAAGTTGTTAATTTAGCCATTCTGACGGGTGTGAGGTGATATCTCATTGTGGTTTTGATTTGTATTTCCCTGATGATGAGTGATGCTGAGCATCTTTTCATGTGTCCATTAGCCATCTGGATGTCTTCTTTGGAAAAGCATCTATTCATGTCTTCTGCTCATTTCTTCACTGGATTATTTTGTTTGTTTGTTTGTTTGTTTTGGGGGGGGTGTTGAGTTTGATAAGTTCTTTGTAGATTTTGGATACTAACCTTTTATCCAGTATGTCATTTGCAAATATCTTCTCCCATTCCTTTGGTTACCTTTTAGTTTGTTGATTGTTTCTTTCACTATGCAGAAGCTTTTTATCTTGATGAGGTCCTAATAGTTCATTTTTGCTTTTGTTTCCCTTGCTTCCAGAAACATGTTAAGTAAGAAGTTGCTGTGGCCAAAGTCAAAGAGGTTGTTGCCTATTTTCTTCTCTAGGATTTTTATGGTTTCCTGTCTTAAATTTAGTATTTTCATCTATTTGAGTTTATTTTTGCATATGGTGTAAGAGAGTGGTCCAGTTTCATTCTTCGGCATGCCACTGTCTGGTTTTCCCAACACCATTTGCTGAAGAGTCTGTCTTTTTTCCATTGGATATTCTTTCCTGTTTTGTTGAAGATTAGTTGGCTGTACATTTGTGGGTCGATTTCTGGGTTCTCTATTCTGTTCCACTGATCTATGTGTCTGATTTTGTGTCAGTGCCATACTGTCTTAATGGTTACAGCTTTCAGGGCACCTGGGTGGTTCAGTTGATTTAGTGACTGACTTCAGCTCAGGTCATGATCTCACGGTTTGTGGGTTCGAGCCCCACGTTGGGCTCTGTGCCGACAGCTAGCTTAGAGCCTGGAGCCTGCTTCAGATTCTGTATCTCTCTCTCTCTTTGACCCTCCCCTGCTCATGCTGTCTCTCTCTCTCTTTCTCAGAAATAAATAAAACATTTAAAAATTTTAACAAATGATTACAGCTTTGTAATATAGCTTAAAGTCCGGAATTGTGATGCCTCCAGTTTTGGTTTTCTTTTTCAACATTACTTTGGCTGTTTGGGGTCTTTTCTGGATCCATACAAATTTTAGAATTGTTTTTTCTAGCGCTGGTGTTATTTTGATAGGGATTGCATTGAATGTGTAGACTGCTTTGGGTACTATCAACATTTTAACAATATTCATTTTCCATCCATGAACATGGAATGTTTTTCCATTTCTTTGTGTGTTCTTCAATTTCTTTCATAAGCATTCTATAGTTTTCAGCATACAGATCTTTTACCCCTTTGGTTAAGTTGACACATTTTATGGATTTTCCACGTAGAGTATCATGTTGTCCGCAAAAAGTGAAAGTTTGACTTCTTCCTTGTCTCTTGCTGCTTTTAAGATTCTTTGCCTTTGATTTTTGACATTTTTATCCTAATGTATCTTGGAGAAGATCTATTGAAGTTGGGGCCTTGGGAATTCTCAGCCGTTATTATTATTTTTTTAAATTTAAATTCGAGTGAGTTAGACCATTGTTTCTTTAAATAAGCTTTCTCCTCCCCCCCCCCCTTCTCCTCTGGGGCTCTAATAATATGCAGATTGCTTCTTTTGATGTCATCCTACATATCATATAGGCTTTCTTCACTCTTTCCTTCTTTTTCCTTTGTTATGCTCTGGGTAATATAAAAGTTCCTTTGTTCTAATTCACAGATTCTTTCTCCTGATTGATTCATTCTGCAGCTGATGTCCTCTGCAGCATTTTTCACCTCATTCGTTGTGTTTTTCAGCCCTAAAATTTGTTTGGTTCTTTCTTGATATGATTTCTATCTATTTATTAAACTTCTCAATTTATTATGTATTGTTTTCCTGATTTCATTGAGTTGTCTTTCTGTGTTTTCTTGTAGCTCATTGAGCTTCCTTAAAGCAGCTGTTTTGAATTCTTTGTCAGGTAAAATGCAGCTCTCCATGTCTTTGGGATTGGTTACTGGAAGATGATTGTGATCCTGTGGGGATGTCGTGTTTCTTTGATTCTACATGTTCCTTGAAGGCTTGCTTTGCTGTCTTCACACTGCAGTATCAGCCACCTCCTTCAGCTCTTACTAATTGACTTCATTGGAGAAATCCCTATCAGTTCTGCTGAGGAGCCTGAGGCTTTCTTTCTCAGACTTTCTATGGATACACCTCCTCCACACTTCTTGTTCCCACTTGTGGCAGAATTCTTAAGCATGTTTGCTTTCTCTTGATACTGTGCCAGAAAGAGTGCTGACAGCACCTCTGGAAAACAGTGTAGGGGTTCCTCAAAAAATTAGTAATAGAACTCCCCTATGACCCAGCAATAGCACTGCTAGGAATTTACCCAAGGGATACAGGAGTAATGATGCACAGGGGCACATGTACCCCAGTGTTCATAGCAACACTCTCAACAATAGCCAAAACATGGAAAGAGCCTAAGTGTCCATCAACAGATGAATGGATCAAGAAGATGTGGTTTATCTATACGATGGAATCCTACATGGCAATGAGAAACAATGAAATCTGGCCATGTGTAGCAACCATGTGTAACACCTTGAGGATGTTATGCTGAGTGAAATAAGTCAGGCAGAGAAGGACAAATATCATATGTTTGCATGTATAGGAGGATTAGGAGGAACTTAATAGAGGACCATGTGGGAGAAGAAGGGGGGAAATGGTGGGGGAGAGGGAGAGAGGCAAACCATGAGAGACTCTTGAATGCTGAGAACAAACTGAGGACTGATGGGTGGGGGGGAGGGGGGAGATGGGCATGGAGGAGGGCACTTGGGATGAGCACTGGGTGTTATATGGAAACCAACTTGACAATAAACTATTTGAAAAAAAAAAAAGAATTAAATGATTAACAATAAAAAAAAGAAAAAGAAAAAGAGTGCTGACAGCTTGCCTTGTTTTCCCAAGGGCAGGGTTAAAGCTCAAGTTTGTGGTCTTTCCCTGATCTGCAGACTGATCCCTGATCTGGCTTTCTGTGTGCTCACTAGCCTTTTGCCAAAGCTCACTCTTGCCACCATCAGCAGTGTGCACAAAGAGCTGGCTGTAAGGTGAAGGTGTATGGGGTGAGGTGCATGAATCACCATGGGTACCTGTCGGTCATTTGGGGGGACTTACAGGCAAGGTTTCCCCAGCAGCTTGTGGGCAGGCTTCTTGTTGGCGTCTGAAACACAGTAGGATCCACATCCCTTTAATGGCCCCTGAAGAGTCTTATTTGTCACCCTCCCAGCCTTTCCCCACCCCCAAGTCATGCAGCTTATGACTCAGTGCTTCGGTTGGAGTGAGTGAGAAGTGGGCCCATTTGGCAACATGCAGCATAGTTGGAGAAACCATTTACTCCCTCACATGCTCGAATTTCCCCCTGTGGAGGAAATCAAGGTCCAAGAACGTCTCACTTGGCATGAGCTGTACAGCCTTGGGGTACAGGTGACATGTGTTAAGTCAAATTGTTCCTCTTTCCCTTTCCAGTGAGTCCAGATTCTTATTTTCTTTCTCCAGTGTTGTGCTATAACTTCTCTACTGGAAACATGAACTTTCACAAAGACTCTCTTGTCTGTGGGTGATTGTCTAAAACAGTGTTTTCCAGGGGTCTCCCAGGCTGTGGCTACGTGGGGCTGGAGCCAGTTCACAGGACACTGCAGGTTCAAGCTGGAACTGAGATCTGTACATCTATTACCAATAGATACATTGGTGGTCAAGACCCTTCCCTCCCACGCTCTTTGGTATGTGGTGCTGAATCCCATATGTTCCACCAGGCACTTCTGTCTGTGGTTGGATGCCAAATTGTTGGTTTTTTTTTTTTTTAATTTTTTTTAATGTTTTATTTATTTCTAGGAGAGAGAGAGAGAGAGAGAGACAGTGTGAGTAGGGGAGGGTCAGAGAGAGAGGGAGTCACAGACTGAAACAGGCTCCAGGCTCTGAGCTGGCAGTCAGCACAGAGCCCGACGCGGGGCTCGAACCCACGAACCGCGAGATCATGACCTAAGCGAAAGTCGGACGCTTAACCGACTAAGCCACCCAGGCGCCCCACCAAATTGTTGTTTTTGAGTAGGGTGTGGTGGTGGTACATGAGGGATAGCTTATTTAGCTACCCCACTTTAAAAACTCTTACTCTTTACCTTGAATATCCATGTGACAGATCGTGTTCTTCTCCCTTCTCCTTGTTCATTCTTTTATGGAGGGAAATGATACGGGGAAGAGCGAGGCTGGCTCCATTCCTGGAGCCATCTGATATTGAGGTAAGGATGACAGAAGAGTGTGGATAACATTGAATGGGGAAAAAGGAATATCACAATGCATATCACTGATATGCACAAGCTCCAAAAGTGGCAGGAGGATATCCATTCCTAATGACACCCAGTCCCATTCCTTCTTCATTCCTCCTCCTGGGCATCCGAAGGCTGGAAGATGTACACGTCTGGACTGGATGCCCCTCTTCTCTGTGTTCACTGTTGCATTCCTGGGGATGCTGCTGTCCTGTTTGTGATCCAGACTGGGGATATTCTTCACAGGCCCATGTACTACTTCCTGGCTGTGCTGGACCCTACTGACCTGAGCCTCTCAACAGCCACCCTCCCCCAAATGCTGCGTGTTTCTGGTTAAGTCTCAGGGATATATCTCTTTTTTTTTAATTGTAGTAAGAACAGAACATAAAGCTTATCTTAACCATTGTTAAGTGTACACTTCAGTAGTGTTAACTATATTCACTTTGTTGAGTAGAGGATCTCTAGGATTTTCTCATACGAAACTGAAACTCTGTACCCACTGAACAGCTCCATATTCCTTTTCCCCCAAGCTCCTGGCAACTACCATTCTACTTTGTTTCTACAAAATTCACTACTTTAGATACTTCATACAAGTGAAATCATACAGTATCTGTCTTTTTGTGTCTGGCTTATTTCACTTAACATGTCCTCAAGGTTCATTCATGTTGTAGCATGCGACAGAACTTTCTTCTTTTTTAAGACTGAATAATGTGTGTGTATATACCTAATTTTCTTTATCCATCCATCCATCCATTAGTGGAGCTTTAGGCTACATGCCTTTGCTACTGTGTATAATACTGCAAATGGACACGGGTGTGAGTGTTGTTGTTGTTGTCATTGTTTTAAAGACTTTAAAGTAGTCTCTACAGCCGACATGGGGTTCAAACTTGCAAGAGATCAAGAGTCACATGCTCTACTCACTGAGCCAGCCAGGCACCCCTGGTATGAGTTTTTTAAACACCCTCATTGAGATATAATTCATATACTATAATTCATTCATTCAATATATGCAATTCAGGGGCGCCTGGGTGGCTTAGTCGGTTAAGCGTCCGACTTTCACTCAAGTCATGATCTCGTGGTTCGTGGGTTCGAGCCCGTCGGGCTCTGTGCTGACTGCCAGCTCGGAGCCTGGAGCCTGTTTCAGTCTGTGTCTCCCTCTCTGACCCTCCCCTGCTCACGCTGTCTCTCTCTCTCCTAGAAATAAATAAAAAAATATTTAAAAAAAATATATATATATGCAATTCAATGGGTTTTAGTGTATTCACTGATACGTACAACCATAGATGGCTCCAGTCAATTCAAGAACATTTTCAGGGGCACCTGGGTGGCTCAGTCGATTGAACATCTGACTCTTGATTTCAACTCAGGTCATAATCCCAGGGTCATGGGATCAGCCCTTGTCTTGCTCCATGCTGAGCATAGATCCTGCTTAAGACTCTTTCTCTTTCCTTTGTTCTTCTTCCCAGCTTGTGCTCTCTCTTTCTCAACCTAAAAGAAAGAGAGAGAGAGAGAACATTTTAATCACCTCCAAAAGAAACCTTGTACCTTTTAGCTGTTATCCCTTATCCCTCCGTTCTCCCCACTCACCACTAAGCAACCACTGATCTACTCTCTGTCTTACAGATTTCCATATTCTGGACCCTCAAAGGAATTGAATCATATAGTATGTGGACTTTTGCAACCAGCTTCTTTCCCTTAGCATAGTTTTCAAGGTTCATTCTTGTTGTAGCATGTGTTAGTACTTTACTCCATTTGTGGCTGAATAATATTACATTGTATGGTTAACCATATTTTCTTTATTCATTCACCAGTTGATGGACATTTGACTTGTTTCCACCTTTTGGCCGCCATGAATAATGTTGCTGTAAACATCTGTGTGCAAGGTTTTGTGTGACATATGCTTTCATTTCTTTTGGATATATACCTAGATGTGGAATTTCTGATGATATAGTAACTCTGTATTTAATCATTTGAGGGATTGCCGGATTATTTTCCACAGTAGCTGTACCAGTTTTACATTTCTACCAGTTGCATGTATGAGGGTTCTAATTTCCCCACATACTTGTCAACAACTGTGACTTTTTTATTCTATCCACCTTTCTAGGTGTGAAGTGGTATCTTGTGTTTATTATTTGCATTTCCTTACTAGTTAGTGATCTTGAGCACTGGCCATTTGCATATCTTTCTTGGAAAAATGTCTGTTTAGATCCTTTGCCCATTTTTAAATTGGGTTGTCTTTTTATTATTGAGTTGTAAGCATTCTTCATATATTTTAAATATAAGTCCCTCATCAGATATGTAAACTGCACACATTTTCTCCCATTGCTTGAGTTGTCTTTTCTCTCTTCCATGTAGGCAAATTATAGCTATAAATTTCCCTCTGATCAGTACTTTCACCCCATAAGTTTTGGTATGTTGTATTTTAGTGTTTTGGGTACATTTTATGTTGATTTTCATGCATGTCAAGTATTTTCTCTAGTGTGTGATAATTTGCCTCTGTCTTGGTTCTTTTAGAATTCTGCCTTTGTCTTTTCAGGGTTTGGTTCTGCTGTGTCTAGGTATGCATCCATTTGAGTTTATCTTATTTGGAGGATAAACTCATTGAATTTCTTTAACATGTAGCTTAATTGTTGTCATCAAATATGGGAACCTTTTAGCCAGTATTTTTCAGTCCTTTCTCTCTTCTGTGTATGTTGGTATGCCTCATGGTGTCTCGTAGGTCTCTGAGCATCTGTTCATTTTTCTTCTTTCTTCTGTTCCTCAGACAGACTAATTTCAACGGCCCTAACTTGGAGTTCACTGATTTTTTTCTGCCTGGGCAGGTCTGCTGTTGTGCCCTCTAGTTAATTTTTTTTTAATCTGTTATACTTTTCAACTTGTGTTTGGTTCCTTTCTGTAATTTCAATTTCTTTAAAAAAATTTTTTTAATGTTTTATTTATTTCTGAGAGAGAGAGAGAGAGAGATAAAGACAGCATGAGCAGGGGAGGGTCAGAGAGAGAGGGAGGTACAGAATCTGAAACAGTCTCCAGGCTCTGAGCTAGCTGTCGGCACAGAGCCCGACGCAGGGCTCAAACCCACAAACTGTAAGATCATGACCTGAGCCAAAGTTGGATACTTAACCGACTGAGCCACCCAGACGCCCCTGCAATTTCAATTTCTTTATTGATATTCTCCATTTAGTGAGACATATTATTTCCTTTAGGTTGCTTGTTTGTTTGTGTTTTAGAGAGAGAGCATGAGCAGGGGAGAGAGGCTGAGGAAGGGAGAGAGAATCTCAAGCAGGCTCCATGCTCAACACTGAGCCTGACGTGGGTCTTGATCCCACGACCCTGGGATCATGACCTGAGTTGAAACTAAGAGTTGGATGCAGAACCAACTGAGCCATCCAGGTGTCCCTCTCTAGTTCTTTATACACGGTTTCCTTTATAGCTGATTTAAAATCTAGTACTAGGGTAAATTAAGACATTACAAAGCTTGCTGTTCTTACCAGGATTCAACTATCTTTCTTTTTTTTTTTTTTAATGTTTTTTTTATTTATTTTTAGGAGAGAGAGAGAGAGACAGCGTGAGCAGGGGAGGGTCAGAGAGAGAGGGAGTCACAGACTGAAACAGGCTCCAGGCTCTGAACTGTCAGTCAGCACAGAGCCCGACGCGGGGCTCGAACCCACGATCCGTGAGATCATGACCCAAGCGAAAGTCAGACGCCCAACCGACTAAGCCACCCAGGCGCCCCAGATTCAACTATCTTTCTTAGCTGAATACTCTCTGGGCTGCTACAGGCTTTTGGTTAATTTCTAGATTCCTATGAAAGTTGATTCTGATAATATGTGGCAAGGTTTTCATTGCTTTTATGGAGGGAACAAACATGTGGTGGTTATTACTGGACCGTTTTTGTTGACTTCTTGCTTGGATTTTGATGCAAAACACTATAGAAAGGTATTTTTGAGACAGTTGGCAAAAAATGAACACAGAATGGTTATTAGATTATTAAAAACTTAATTTTTTTGGACAGGAAAATCGTATTAAGGTCACATATATTAAGGTCACTGTTACATAGTGGTATTTACAGTTTTCTTTGGTTTCCTTTCAAATACTCCAGCTCACAAGGAACAAGTATGTGTGGGAAGAGAGATACAAAATAATGGCACATATTGATGGTTGTTAGAACTGAATAATGGGTACATGGAGGTTCACTGCGCCATTTTATTTTTGTGTTTGAAAACTTCTATCATGATTCTTAAAAGATGAGGTGGACCCTTGGGTCCAAACAGGGCTACTTGAACTGGGAAAAATTAATTGAGTCCCTAACTAGCTGTGGTTAGAAGGGAAGAAAACAACACCCGGAAGATAGGTAGGCGGTGACACTGACAGCATGAAGGCTAAAAAGATAGAATCAATCAGGCGCCCCTAGGATAAAAGCACAAGTTATACCACAACTGAAGACATGTAACTGTGTCTCAGTCTGGAAGGCTGCTCCCTAATCCTAACTCCCAAGTCCATGGTCTCAACCGCTCTTGCCTGCCACATCTCAGGGTGGTGGGAAAGACTTCTTTCCTGCGACTGGCCAAAGAAGTGTACCCACCTGAGGCCATTCCATTTGGCTAAAATGGCACTATGATCAAGCCCCGAAGCTGGAGCTGTGCATGGGGTGACGGGCCTCCAGGGGCAGAGGCCCGGGATGTGGTAGGTTTGTGACCTTCTAAGTTACCCACGGCCGTAAGACATCATCTGGGGAAAGGGAATGCTCTCTGGTGACGCCAGTCTCCATCAGTGAAGCCCCAGGAATCTGAAATGACCCCGTACAATATGTGCTTGTAAGTTCTCTACACCATAGCCTAAATACCAGTGATGAAATTTGAAGTAGGGTTCTAGAACAAATAGCTAAGAAAGAATTCTTGAGACATTTTGGTGCAAAAAGGTGATTTTTATTATAGGTGATTTTATTAAAGGTGACAGGACCCATGGGCAGAAAGAGCTGCACCTGCAAGTGTGAAGGGTGACTGATTATATATTTTAGGTTTGTAGAGGCAGGGGAGGTTGAGATAAGCCAGGTTTCTATGGAATTTCTGTATGGTGAAAGCAGGGTCTTACAGGACCTCGAAGATTTAGCTGTTGTCAAGATAAGGTTACTTTTGGTTTTTAATGAAATATAAACATTGAGGGATTAAGGCAGCCATGGGCTCCTTGAGGAAGGTCCCATCCTGAAGGTCTCAGGTATCTCTCAACGGGCTGCAGGCGGCAAGGATTTTTCACTTAAACTACGTTATTCTTCCCTTTGTTCTCCTCACAAGGATCTCCAGCCCTGAGGGAGGGAATGTGGGAGATCCACCCGGAAGAGTTCCGCAGGGCAAGACAGTGAAGGCCTGGAGCACTGGCTGCTCCCACATCCACAGCCCAAGGGAACCTACCCAGCCGCCCTGCCGCCAGCTTTCCAAACGGGGACAGGAGCCACCAGGGACCACAGGTACCCGGTGGCCTTGGCTAGAGGAAGAGGGCCTGGGGAACAGCAACAAAGGCAGGCAGGCAGGCACCTCACATTCGTGTATTTTCCTGAGGGGGAGGAGCAGGAAATATATTTTAAGATCCAAAGAGGAGCACCCGGGTGGCTCAGTCAGTTAAGCGTCCAACTCTTGGTTTCGGTTTAGGTCATGATCACGCGGTTTGTGAGTCTGAGCCGCGCACTGGGCTCTGTGCTGACGGCACGGAGCCTGCTTGGGATTCTCTCTCTGCCCCTCCCGTGCTCATGCTCTCTTGCTCTCTTTCAAAATAAATTTTAAAGGGGCGCCTGGGTGGCTTAGTCGGTTGAGCGTCGGACTTTCGCTTAGGTCATGATCTCGCGGTTCGTGGGTTCGAGCCCCGCGTAGGGCTCTGTGCTGACAGCCGGCTCAGAGCCTGGAGCCTGTTTCAGAGTCTGTGACTCCCTCTCTCTCTGACCCTCCCCTGCCCACACTGTCTCTCTCTCTCTCTCCTAGAAATAAATAAAAAACATTTTTAAAAAATAAATAAATAAATTTTAAAAACTTAAAAAAAAAAAGACACAAAATCCCCTAGATTTGTGTTTAGAAACGGGTGTCGGGGAGGGGGGGATGTGAACCTCTTCTGAAGCCAGGTTAGGAGAAGAGAAACGAAAGGAGGGGTGCGGGTGCTGTCAGGCTGAGGACCAGCTGCAGCAGCCCTGTTGGAGAGAGGCTAGCTGGCCCGCTTACTGGCACCCAGCCCCACAGTGGCACTGAATGAAACCCTACCAGAAGAGGGGACTTGAGGGGCGCCTGGGTGGCTCAGTCCGTTGAGCATCTGACTTCAGCTCAGGTCATGATCTTGCAGTTCGTGGGTTCGAGCCCTGCATCGGGCTCTGTGCTGACTGCCAGCTCAGAGCCTGGAGCCTGCTTCGGATTCTGTGTCTCCCTCTCTCTCTGACCCTCCCCTGCTAACTCTCTCTCTCTCTCTCTCTCAGAAATAAAAACATTAAAAAGAAAAGAAAAGGGGACATGAGCTGAAAGGTGCAGAAGACAACAATGCAAAATCCTTAGCAGATCAAGGCCTTTGTGCAGAAGAAGGGCTGAGGAGTGAGTCTGAAGGGGGTGGGGAAGGCGTACGTGAGACAAAGGGCCTGCACGTCCCTGTGTTGTCACCACCACCAAGTTGGGGCAGAGCAGGGTGGCTCCCTCTTGAGAGGCAAGCTTGGCATGTCTAGGATGCAGGTCACTTAGGAAAGTGAGGAGCCTGAAAATGCTGCACTTCTTCCGTGTGAGGTGAGATGTGAAACCGGCACGCTGTGCACTGCCACCCAGAGTCCCTAACTGAAGGCACCCATGACCCCAGGTCCATAGTGCAACTACCCGGTTAAAGAACAGCTTTATTGGTAACCTGAGGGAACCAAGGGAACCTAGGTGGCGTTAGCCTTGCGAGGCCTTATCCAGGCAGGCAGACCAATCACACAGTTCGTGGGAGTTCCTGACAAGAGGTCAGATCTCTAGTCGTAGTCATACGAAAAATTCCAAATCCTGATTTCACTGTCAACAAAAAGACGATCAGAGGGTATCAGTGCCCCTGCTCTTGGGGGCTCAGGAGGCTGGCAGAGTTGCTCAGTAACATCTGTGGGGCCATGCAGACAAGGTAGAAACCATGAAGGCCACAGGAAATCACCCCAAGACAAGTTTCCAAGAAGGTTCACACTTGGGCAGGGTGTGGAACCTGGCCCTGAGATGGCACTTTGGGTCTGATGGGGCCAGGTCACCGAGTGGGCCTGGGTATCAGAGAACCCTGCCTACTAGCCCTCGGCATGTGGAGGCCCCATGGTCTGGGCTCAGCGATGCCGCCACAGCCTGTCACGTCTCAGCTCCTCATTGCTGGGACATCCCCAGCTTCCTGATGGGATACAGGTACCACATCACTACCCCTGAAGGGTTGATGACCACCGTGAAGTTGGTATTAGAGTGGAGGCCACTGATGATGTCACCCGTGTAGACGTCCTGGGCCTGCAGTGGAAAGAGACGCCGCCAGTAAGAATGGCTGCACAGAGACCCCCTCAGTGCGGGTGAAAGCCGGGACTCTGGCCTGTCTGTGGCGGGCCCCCAGTATGCCCTAGAGAAGCGGGAGCCCGGAATGGTACCCGCCACAGCCCCCGATGCCTGCAGCCACCCCTTGCACTTCTGCCAGAGGACCACCCCCAGCAACACCCACCCGCGGAAGCCCGAAGCCCCGCAGGCAGTAGGGTACTCGCCTCATAGGTGTCGGAGCTGCTAAAGTTGAGACGGGCGAGGGAGGAGTGGTAGTGATAAGGCATATCTGTCCGGCGGCTGAAGAAGACCAAGGCGCTGGCCTCGTTGGCCAGGGGCCGCAGGTACACTTCAATGTAGGATGTCTCCTGGGGATGGAAGGTGGCTGCTGGCTGGGCTCCCTGCTCAGTCCGGCCCTGAATCTCCTCCCTGGCCCTCCTTTGAGTTTTGGGTCCCCCTAATCCACAGTTCCGTGTCATGCAGAAGTTTGGAAGGATACCCCAGCCCTTGAGCACCCCAACTTATTCTTCCGACTCAGGTGCTCCCTGACACTTAGTCTGTGTCAGGCCCCACGGCAGAACACAGACACAAGTGCTGTATGAGGTCCTGTCTCAGTTCATAGGATAATGGGAGGGAGAGATGTGGGCAGCTGCGGGTACGGAGGGGGGGTGACTGTCCATAAGAATGAGGAACTCTGCCCTGAGCAGCCAGGAGGGTGAGACCCCCTCTGGCCCTTGGGCCTGGTTCCACCATCAGCTCCACCAGCAGGGATTCGTTCCCTCCTCTGGGGATCACCAGTTCTATATGTGCCTTCTATAGTTGCATGGATTTCTTTTAACTAGAGAGGTAAGGATCTATGCAAAGAGCACAGGCTTGGAGGCTATACTGTTGGAGTCAGTTCTGTTGTACCATTCTCCAGCTATGTGGCCTTGGCTTATTTAGACTCTTCCAGTCTCAGTTTGCTTGTTTGTTAAACAGGGAAGGAAAATTTACCTTTTCAGAAAAGGGACCCAGAATGCCCAGCACATAGTAGGTGCTCAATAAATAGTAAATGCTAGTCTAGTACTAGTAGTGGTTGCATCCCTTTGCTCAAACAACTTCAAAGCCCTGGAAGGAATCCCTAGTTCTTTGCCAGACATCACAGACATGTGCAGAAGTCTTATACTTCCAAACCTAGGGGCCCCATGGTTCCCGTGTGCACCTGTGTGGTAATGTCTCCCTTCCCCAGACCCCACGAGCTGTCCTCTGGCCTTGTTCTCACCCAGGCAAATGGGGGGACAGCTGGAGCAGCTCCCAGTAGGATCATAGACTAAATGCAACCAGAAAGGCGGGCTGAGCAGATTCCAGAGGCCCAGCCCTCCGTGACCTCCAGGCCTGCAACTTGTTCTCAGGGGGCCCTAGTCCCTCAGCCTCCCCTTTCCTCCCCCCACACCCCAGTACCTTGAGAATCCTGCGTCCCTGGATGCCCAAGGGATCCTGGTTGATTTTGATCATGAGTGGATTCTGCAGAATGTCCACGTTCTGGGCAGAAATGGTACGCAGGTCCGTAGACATGAAGAGGGGGGCGGCCAGCACTGTCCATAGGGCCATCTGGGCTCGGGCTTGCTCAAAACTGAGGCCAAAGTTCCCTATGAGCAGCTGGGGGCACAGGAGAAAATCGGTCAGCTCTGCCCTCTCTAGGAAAGCGGGCATGGGGACAAACCCTAGACATGTAGCCAGGGCAAGAGATGGAGATGGAGCACAGTGTAGGGCCTGGTTCTGTGTACACCATTCCCCCAGACTGTGGCCCTGGGGCGAGCAAGTCACTCTCCCTCTGAGCGTCAGCTTTTTATTTCACCAAGAATACGGGGCGGTGATGATATGCTCTGGCCATGGCACACGTTGTTCAGAGGCTCCAATGGGGTCCTGTTGCCAAAAGCGTCTATACGTTGGCACTAAAGTCAAGTAATACAGTCAGAGTGGCAATGGTAGGTACCAGACCTGGACAGAGTCCCTGCTCCTGCCACTGGCCACCCACCTGCCCTAACCACAGGTGACAAGACCCAGAGGGACACTTCCTGACCCCAGGGCAACCAGTCCACAGACTGGGCACAGTTATTGCTAATGCATCATGGTTACATACATACTGTATGTGCCAAACTGTGCCAAGCACGTTAAAGGGCCATTTTAATACCCAGAACAACCCCAGACAAGGCAGCTACTTTTCTCATTTTCCAATTAACAAAACTGAAGGCACAGAAAAAATTAAGTCACTTTCCCAAGGAGAAGTGGCAGAGTGGGAACCAGAACTCGAAAGCAGGCCAATTTCTGTTTCTCCAGGTGTCTATCTGGCCTGGTGTCTGTAATTATCATAATCACCGGTAGTAAATACTTGTTCACTAAATGAAGACATAGCTAGCAAGTCATAAGATAAGTGCAGAATCACTGAAGCCGGGGCTCTGAGTGAGGTGGCTGTGAGGGCCCGACTCTGCCTGCAGAGGCTCTGGGAGGGGAACAGGGCGCAGGGCACTGAAAGAGGGTCAGAAGCAGGCCTGGCAAGGACAGTCTAGGGAAGGAATGGCCAGAGCGTGTGGACTCCTCATGATCTTCACCCTCCCAAGGAATAGTGTCACACAAGAGTCGCCACGGACCGAGTTCTCAGGTTTCAAGAAACATCAGAACTGCCTGGGAAAACTTAACAATGGGCATTCCCAAGCCCTATTGGAACATCCTGATCCAAAAGGTGGAGGTGGGCCCCTGGGAACAGACATGTAAACAAGCTCCCAGGGTGAGTCCAGTGCAGCTGGTTCAAGGACATATTTCAGAGACACTGATCTAGAACCTGGCAGCGAGCATCCAGGAAGACAGCACAGGGCACTGGGGAGCAGGTCTGTCATGGCCGGCAGGCCTTGGGCCATCCCCCTCCATGCTAGTACCATGTCTGGGTCGTTCCAGTGCCCAGGGCCTGCCGCCGGCTGCAGTATGTCCTGGTGCTCCACAAACCAGTCCAGGATGGACAGCACGCTGCTCCAGGAGTCCTGGATGTCATCATAGTTGCGCCAGAGGTTGCAGATTTCTGCCAGCAGACTGTAGTTCACCTGGATGTCGGAGGAAGGCAGAGGCCGGCAGCAGAGTCACGCCCCGCTGCCTAGAAGCCCGCTCAGGGGCCGGGGCGCCTCAGCAGGGGACACACAGGGTGGGGAGCGGGGTAAGAGAACAGGTCCTGAGCTAGATCACAATAAGGAAGGGGCCCTGCCCTGGGGCTTCCCAGGCCTCCTCTCCACCAGTGCTGGTGCGGGAAGCCTACCCTGCCCTCTCATGCCCGCTAGGGCCAAGCCCAGGGGCTGGGCCCAGGCTGGTGTACCCACAACCCTCCCCGCTGCACACCCACTCCCGTATTCTCTCAGTGAGCCCCACTGTCTGTCAGCATTCTCCCTCAGGTCTGCAAATCTGATCTCCCCCTTTCTAGTGTCCTAGGTGCTGAAGGGCCCCTGCGGATGCGCCCACAATGCTTTTCAGAGGCTCAGCCCCACTGGCATGGCCTCACCAGCCTTCTGGATGTCCTCGCCCATTCAGTACAATCAGGATTCTGACCACTGGCTGGGTGATGTGTGTCAGCACGTGACATGTGGTTCAATGCCTTGGACGCCCATCCCTTTGGCCCACCTGACAAGTGTCTCCTCTTTTCTCGACCCAGGGCTGGCTGAGGCCCCCTCTAGGGGACTCAGAACCCTCTCCTAGACCTATGAATCAGCACACGGGCAACTATGACGAGAGCAGCCCTGACTGCACAGGAAGGGAGGAGGCCTGGGTGTGGGGAGCATTGCCAGATGGGCGCACAGAAAGGCTTACCTTTGGGGGAAGGCCCCCTTCATAGGCCGGCCAACTGCAAGAGAAGGCAATGGGGTGGCCTGTGGCATTCAGGGCGGCTGCCATCTTGGGGTACCCTGGAGAAACCCAACACCTACATTTTAGGCCTGAGGAGACACAGGATGAAATCTGGGGCCTCAGCCCAAACCTCCCAGCAAATGTGACGGAACTAAGGCTCAAAAGAGGAAGTGCCTTCCCCTGCAGCCAGAGCTGCAAACACGTCCTGGATGGGCGTGGTGCCAACCCATCTCTAGGAAGCCTGGGAGGCAAGAATCCTCCCAGCCTCTGGGTGCAGGGAATTGGGAAATACTACCCCTTGGGGGCCATATAGACAGACAAGCTCGGCCAGGTGGGCACGGGTGAGCTTTCCATGGCCACCGCTCCCTGTCTACCTGATGGCCCCTGGCCAGCTCCAGGACCCACCCACGGCCCGTTCCTTAGGGGTCGAAAAGCAGCCGTCCAACTTCAGCATGTCCACCTTCCACTCGGCAAAGGTTTGAGCGTCCTGAACCACATCGTCTAGTGTGATGCCCGGGTAACCCATACAGGTGAAGTTGCCCAAGTCCTCGTAGATGCCCAGCTTCAGGCCCAGGGAGTGAGCCTGTGGAGGGTTGAGGACACGGTGGGATTAGGCAGGACCCTCAGGGAGCCACCTCACAGGCACATCTGACCAGGCCTCATTAGAAAACTATCGGCTCCCCGCTACAGAAAGGAAAGGGTCTGTTTGCTGGCCTGCCCTCTACCAGCTACGGTCCTTCTCACTCCAAGACACGCCTCCCATGGGCAGTTTCTGGCCTCTAGGCCTTGCTTCTGTCATGCCCTCTGCCTCGACTGCCATCTCTCTATAGCAGCTCAAGAACTGCCTCCTCTGGTGAATCTTTCTGAAATCCCAGGCTGGATAAGATGTCCTTCCTGGCCCTGACTCACCACCGCGGGCCCAAACTAGCTGTCTGTTTATCTGTTTCCCCCACCAGAATGTGATTTCTCAAGCAGGGATTGTGGAAATAAGCCCCAAGCAGGGGGTGGGGTGTCTGTGGAGACCACGTGGTCTGGACCCCCCCACCCCCCGGGCTAAAGGGCAGGGCTGGGGTGGGGCTCACGTAGTCAACCAGGAAGGGAATGCCGTTGGGGAAGCGCTTGGGGTCGGCTATTAGACGGCCTTTGGCATCACGCCCACCAATCCAGCAGTCATCGATGTTAAGGTATGTGTAGCCCAGGTCTCGCCATCCGTCCTGTGCCAAGTGGTCGGCCATCTCCATGAAGAGTCGCTCGCTGGTGAGAGGCAGGGATGGGGCAGTTCAGTCACCCCCCACCCCAACCCTCTTCCTCAGAGCGTTTCAGACTTCGCAGAGGATCTGAGTGTGAATCCAGGCTAGGAGAACCATACGCAGGGTGGAAAGATAGGAGTGGTTTGGCCCCCAGGCTGCGAGACAGAGCCAGGCTGGCTGTAGCAATGATCTCCTGTCAGTGACCTCGGGGGCTGCCCCTGCCCCACAGCCCTGACAGTTCCCCCAGAGGCCCCAAGCAGGTCACAAGGCTGTCAATATCTCAAAGGTCACCTCTGCTTGCATTCCCTCCGGCATGGGGTGCTCTTTTCCTGCCCTCCTCTCCCTGCCCCCACTCTGCGAGGTCTTGGGCAAGGCTTGTTAGGTGGTGTGGACCTCCCTCACCTGATGCAGTTCTTCGGGTCCTCATCACAGTGAGTGTTGCAGCGGAAACGTTCCCAGGCCAGCCAGCCCATGGGTGGCTTCCGCAGGAGCCCATTCTCTAGCACCAGCACCTGGACCACCAGGGCCAGCAGGAGCACTGCAGGGGGCGGAAGGATGACTGTCAGTGGCTCCCACAGCCCCAGCCCTCATCCCACCCCCCATATGCCGTTGGGTTCCGCAGAGGCCGCTGGACTCCACATTAGGGGGACCAGACTCCCGGGCTTGAGGTAGAATTAGCTCTCATTGTAACTGCCGGCTCCTGCAGTTAGGGTGAGTGGGCTCATGGTGCCAGGGCTGGGGCAATGTGTTTGAGGCCTGAGTCCCTACCTGCTGTGGCCACAGCAGAATCAGGAAAAAGCTAACACTTGAGGTTGTATTCTTTCTGCACCCTGTCTAGCCCTCCCCCCCTCCCCAACTCCATGTACACAGAACCTGACAGAGCACTGTGGCCAGACTCCAGGTCTCCTGAGTCCCATCCAGGGCTCTCTGCTCTCCACCCCAGACCCCCGAGAGGCCTCAGAAGGGCTTATGAGATCAGCTGGGGTTGGACCTGCAGCTAGCCAGCTCACCCAAGGGAGCCCTTGCCCCCTCAAGGCCTTCTTCCTGATCTGTAAGATGAAGTTACTGTATCGACTTTACAGGACTGGTGTCTGGCATGTTGATAACACATAAAGCAGGACCTCTGCACTTTGAGGGAGGGGGATGAGAAAGGAAGAGGCCCCTTTGGAAGGGAACTGATTCCTAGGTGGGGAGCATCTCCTTCTTGCTGGCCCAGATCCAAGAGTAAGATACAGGAACAGCTCTCCCACAGACCCACATCAAAGAAGGAGGCCCAGACACCAGAGGGCTGGAACTTCCTCCAGGGAGCCCCTAACCCCAGTGGGCCACCTGCCGTTCCAAAACCACCCTCACCCACGTAGGTACCTGTTTTCAGCAACATTGCTCTGGACTCAAGAGTCTCAGGACCCGACCAGATCTGCTCTCCTTTCAACAGCTTTATACGTTGGATTCTGGAAGCTAAGAAACGTTAGGTAAGCACTGGAGTCCACTACTGCCTCGCTAGCTCTGCCGCCCTCAACCTTGAGCGTGGATCCCACACCCGGTCCCCAAGCCGCCCTCATTGCTCACCACCCCCGGTCCCCAGCCATCACTTCCCCGAGCCTGGGTTCTTCCTTCAGAAATACTAATCAAGGTGTCTTAGACGTCAGACCCCACCCCCTCTGTAGTGCTGGGAACCCCAGCCCCCACCGGCGGCTCTCCGCCCAGCCGTGGCCCGAAAAAGGCAGCGACCGCCTCTGGGACGCCCAGGAAGAACGGAGGCGTCGGGCTGGGACCGGGCTTCGGACTCCCACCGGGTCTGGGTTGCCCTTCCGGCCCCCAAGGACAGCAGCCCAGCGGTCCTAGCGCGGGGAGCCTCCCTCAGAGTGCCCCACTCGCGGAACTCACCGTGAGGCCGCGTCCAGAACCGCCACTGGCTTCTGCCTCTGGAACCCCGCTGCTGCTATAACCTGATTTGCCTGCGGCGTTCCACAGGGGCGGAGCCTGGCGGCGGCAAGCCTTCCCGGCGGAGCCTATCAGAGTCCCGCTACCAGTGTCATGTCCCGCCCCTTGTGGGCCCAATAAGCCGTCCCCCGAACCTCCCAGAGCCCCGCCCCCTCGGATTCCGTCTCTGCGCCCACTTCAGGCTGGCACCACCGGCGGAGCTGGTCTGTGGACTGGGTGACCCGGCTACCGTGGCTCCCCGGGAGGGTAGTCCTTTCACCTCTGCGGGGTCCCTGAAGGCGGGCGTGGTAGACGCAATGTCGGCGCTTAATAAAGAGTATGGCGTAAATATCTGGTTTTTAAAAAGGAAGTGAGAGGGGCGCCTGGGTGGCTTAGTCGGTTAAGCGTCCGACTTTCGCTTAGGTCATGATCTTGCGGTTCGTGGGTTCGAGCCCCGCGTCGGGCTCTGTGCTGACTGCCAGCTAAGAGCCTGGAGCCTGTTTCAGTCTGTGACTCCCTCTCTCTCTGACCCTCCCCTGCTCACGCTGTCTCTCTCTCTCTCCTAGAAAAAAAAAAAATAAAAACATAAAAAAAATAAAAAAAAATAAAAAGGAAATGAGAAAACGCCATGATGCATGGCCCAAAGTAAGGCACTCAAAGACGGTAGTCACGAATAGGCGCAGGGCACTGTGTCTGCACAGCCAGGAGGCTCTCCTCTGCTACCTGACACTGCCAGCCACCCGCTGTACCGGCCCAGGCACTCTACATATTCCTTCCCTCCTTCATTCATCAAGTATATATTTTTTTTAATGTTTATTTACTTATTTTGAGAGAGAAAGAAAGAGACAGAGTGCACGTGAGCAGAGAGGGACAGACAGAGGGAGAGAGAATCCCAAGCAGGCGCTGAGAGCATGGAGCCTGACTCAGGGCTCCATCCCACCAACCGTGAGATCATGACCTGAGCTGAAATCAAGAGTTAGATGCTTAACTGCCTGAGCCCCCGGGGAACCCCTGGAGTACTCCTTTACAACATGGCTCAGGTCACTCCTTGCTCAAGCCCCTGTGACAGCTGTTCATCTCAGTCTGGATACTCACAGATTTACAAAGCCCAACCCCACACATTCTGACCGCATCTCCTGCGGCTGTTGCCCTCCTTCGGGCCTCTGCCCCACTGTCTATCCATGCACTTCCCCAAACACAACAGGTCTCAGGGCCTCTGCACTACCTGTTCCCTCTGCCTGGAGTGATCTTCCTCCAGATTTTGGCATGACTGGCACCCTTACTTCCTACCAGTATTTCCCGAATGCCACCTTCTCAATGAGGCCTACCCTGACCCATCCTATTTGAAATTGCAACCTCCCTGCCCTAGCAATTCCCAAGCTCCATGTGGCCCCCTGTATTTTCCATGCTGCTTATTACTTTCGAACACATTTGTTATGGTTTCTGTTATTAACTGAATAAAAGTTAGTGGGAGAGACAGATAATAAACAGGAAATAAAAGCATAAGCAGGGAAGCTATGGCTAGTGCTGTAATGAAAATACACCCCAGGGATGCGATAGACTTGAAATTAGGCTACTTAACATCACATGGTCAGGGAGGGGACATTTAAGTTGAGACCTAATTGGTGTGAAGGAGCCCTGAGAAGTCAGAGCCGAAGGGTAGGGGTAAGAAGGAAGAACATTCTAGGCTGCAGGAACTGCAAAGGCTAGAGCTCTGAGTTGGGAACCACCAAGTTCATGGGCAGATATTTCGACCTCCTTAGCTTCCAGGGCCTTCGGGGCCCCCCCAGCCTCCTGCATTTGGTTGTGCACTCAGGGAACCTTCACCACAAGCCTACCCTTGGACCAGGCAGACCCCTGGGGGCCTCGGGTGGGTTGCAGGCCAGTGGGCGTAGGGGAGGCAGAAATCGATAATCCCCAGGAACAGAAATGCGGGCACTTCGGGAGCCGGGTGGGGTTGCCCGGAAGCTCGGCGGGGCCTAGCAGACTGGATAGGAGCCCGCCCAGAGGAGGCGCCGGGCCCAGGCCGTCAGGCTTGGCTCAGTGGGAAAAGTGGGCCGGGCGGGGAGAGGGGCTGGAGAGGGGAAGAGGAGTACTCCCGAGTTCTCCCCGCGGTGGGCTAGGTCCGAGGCCCGGGGACCGCCTGCGGAGGGGCCCTGGGTTCGAGGTCGCCCGCCGCTGAGCAGCTCCCTGGTTCTGGCAAGTCCGGGTCTCTCCGGCCTCAGTTTCCCTCCCGCGTGGATCCAGCGGCGGCTTCGCGGACCGCCGGGTGAGCTATGGGAGGGGAGTGAGGAGGGTGGTAACTCGAGCCGCCCGGAAGGGGTCTCCTGGCGCCCGCGGCCACGTTCGGGCCCGGGCGGAGGCGCGGGGTCCGGAGCCGGGATCGCCCCAGGCCGCTGGGGCAGCCCACCGCTTGGACAGCTCTCCCGGACTTGGGCGGAGGTGAGCGCGGGCCGGGCGGGCTCCGGAGGAGGCGGCCCCCGGGAGGGCGTGGCCAGTGGGGACGTGGCGGGGCCGCCCCACTGCGCGGACCAGGAGACTGAGGCGGCAGCGCGCCCCGAGGTTCCCGGCGAGGCGACCGCCGTTTTAGGGCGGTGGCGGCTCGGGGGTCCACCCAGTAGCCCCAGGCCGGTGGGTGCAGGGCCCCAGTCCGCTCAGCTCCTCTAACAAAAATACCGGAGAGACCCAGTGCGCTGACCCCGCCCCCCCCTCCCGCCGGCTCCGCGGTCCGGGGCTCGCCCCCCTCCCCCCAGGAGGGGTGGGGGCCACAGCCCTCCCCAGGCTCGCGGCGGGCGCGGGGGCACTGCTCCTCCTGCTCTGGAGCCCCTCTCTGCGCCCCGGTGCCGGGCGGACCTCAGTGAGCTCCCCCTCCTCCTGCGACACCCACCCACATGAGCTCCCCTTCTTTCTCTCCATAAGCCTGATCGTTAATTTTTACATTCGTTTATTATTTATTTTTGTCTGTTTACACTGTGTCTCCCCGCTGGAATGTAGGCTCCAGGAGGGAGGGGCTGCTTTGTCCGTTAGTGTTTCCTCACTTTATTTGCATACTTTCTTGCTGAGGGGATGAATATTGGAAGTTACACGGGCAGCCACGGGAGTCCTGCCCTCGACATTCTGGGCTGGGCTTAATGCTGTAAACACAGAGATCATTGTGGGGCGAAGGAAATGCAAACAGGTGAGGGGGCTGCTGGTTGGGTCACCTTAGATCAGGTCACCTTGGGGATCAGGACCACTTTAGATACAGCCATCAGGACAGGCCTCTCAGATTAGATGACTTAAAGCCAACGTATGACATGTGCCCGGAGGGAAAAGCAGGAAGCCGAGGACACTCAACTCTGACCCAGCGTTAGGGAGTAGAGCACTGAGCTCTGAGAAGTGATGGTCAATTGCTCCTTGTTACAGACTGGCCTGGGTGAGTGGGTGGGGCTAGCAATTATCAGGGATCAGGGTAGGCTTCCTGGAAGAGGTGGTGGTTTTACTGGGCCCCTAAGACTAAGGAGGAGTTCTCATCCTTTAGGATGGGGTGACTGGGTTTGCCATTGTTTTGCAGGTGCCCTAGGATCTGCAGAGTCAGAGGGCTGATCTGTGGGGCCAGACAAGCCAGGCCCCTGCCCCCTTGCTGTGAGCTCTGCTGGTAAGTGAGTCACTGCCAAGATGTGCCCCAGAAAGTGTGAGGGAATCAGGAGACCGAGTTCTGCTTCTCACTGGTCACGCATCGGGCAGTTCATCCTCACTGCTCTGGGCCTCAGTCTTTCATGAATCCGGAAGACAGTTGGACTATGATCCATGGGACAGCGACATTCAGTGGCTGAGGCTGGTCCTACCCAACCACGCCTTGTGTGTGAGCCACACTCTTGTTTACTGAGCAGGCCCCCATCTAAGCCCCTAGGGATGGAGGAATGGGGCGGGCCTGCCTCACCCTGCCCTCATCTGGCCTCAAAGGCTGCAGATTCTTACTAAAGGGTAATTGTGCCATCACGATTGAGAGGCCGCAGGGGCGCCTGGGTGGCTCAGTCTGTTAGGCGTCAGACTTCGGCTCAGGTCATGATCTCATGGTGCGTGGGTTTGAGCCCCGCGTTGGGCTCTGTGCGGACAGCCAGCCTGGAGCCTGCTTCAGATCCTGTGTCTCCCTCCCTCTCTGACCTTCCCCTGCTCACGCTGTCTCTCTCTCTCTCTCTCTCTGAAATAAATAAAATATTCAAAAAAAAAAAAAAAAGAAAGAAAAAAAGAAAAGAAAGAAACGAATGAGAAGCCACAGGGGCCCAGGAGGGTCACAGAAACCCTGGAGGTTTGGCCTCAGGGTTGGAGCTAAGGGGCCCCAGGATTAGGGGATGGTTTAAGCATAATGATTTCTATGGGTTCTATGGGTCCCGGGTCCATTTCAGCTCAGCTGACACCTTTTTCTTTGGATTTTAAAAAGCTCTGTCAACGCCCTCCATACCTCCTGGTCTGGTACATGTCATCCTTTTCTCTGAGCCCTCTGATGTCCAGTTTTTTGCATGACCCTCACAACAACCCTTTGAGAGAAAAGTCTGGTGAGAGTGGCCCATTTCACAGCTGAAGACACTGAGAGCCTCAGAGAACACAGCAAGTGAGTAGAGGCCACAGGGCTGGGGCCCAGGTCTCTTCTAGAACCAGCATTCTTTTCCCCACAGGGGCACAAAGGCTGCCTCCCTCTCTGACCTCCGGCCACCTGTCTCCCTTCACAGATCTTTTTTAAAAAAAATTTTTTTTTAAATATTTTTTATTTCTTTCTAGGAGAGAGAGAGAGAGAGAGACAGCGTGAGCAGGGGAGGGTCAGAGAGAGAGGGAGCCACAGGCTGAAACAGGCTCCAGGCTCTGAGCTGGCAGTCAGCACAGAGCCCGACGCGGGGCTCGAACCCACGAACCGCGAGATCATGACCTAAGCGAAAGTCAGACGCTCAACCGACTAAGCCACCCAGGCGCCCCTAAAAATTTTTTTAAATGTTATTTTATTTATTTTTGAGAGAGACAGAGTGCGAGCAGGGGAGGGGCAGAGAGCAAGGGAGACACAGAATCTGAAGCAGGCTCCAGGCTTTGAGCTGTCAGCACAGAGCCCGACGCGGGGCTCGAACCCACGGACCGTGAGATCATGACCTGAGCCGAAGTTGGACACTTAACCGACTGAGCCACCCAGGTGCCCCCTCCCCCATTTTGTTTGTTTTTAAGTTTCTTTAAAAATGTTTTCCCCTCACAGTTCTTATGGGAGCCATGAAGCTGAATGAGAGGAGCGTAGCCCACTATGCACTGAGCGACTCCCCAGCAGACCACACGGGCTTTCTACGCACTTGGGGTGGGGCAGGGACTCCCCCCACTCCCAGTGGCACTGGCCGAAGGTGCTGGTTTGTTCTCAAAGGCAACCTGCTGTTCTCCTTTGAGAGCCGAGAGAGCAGGGCCCCGCTGAGCCTGGTGGTGCTGGAGGGCTGCACGGTGGAGCTGGCCGAGGCTCCAGTGTCTGAGGAGTTTGCCTTCGCCATCCGCTTCGATGCCCCCGGCGTGCGCCCCCACCTGCTTGCGGCAGATGGCCCGGCGGCCCAGGAGGCCTGGGTGAAGGCGCTGTCCAGGGCGAGCTTCGGCTACATGCGCCTGGTGGTGCGCGAGCTGGAGAGCCAGCTGCGCGATGCCCGCCACAGCCTGGCCTTGCGTCGCCACTCATCCTGGAAGGCCGTTAGCAGCGGCTCGAAGGCCCAGGCTCCCGACCGCCGGCCTCCGGGCCTGGAAAACGGCCACGCCCCCTCCAAGGACTGCAGCCCTGTGGACTGGGGTGAGGAAAGGGGCGGCAGGCCCGCAGGGCGGGGCTTGGCCGAGATGCAGGGCCCTGCCAGCCTCTTCCTGGGCAGGGGGCAGAGCCCCCTGTGCCCCGAGACCTCCTACTTCTCCGCGCTGCACAGCTGGTACGGCCAGGAGATCTCGGAGCTGCGGCAGAGGTGGATGCAGAGGGCCCGGGCGGGGGCAGGCGGGACATAGAAGCAGGGTGGGCACTGAGCCTTGGCTCTTCGGGTTCTGCCATTATCCTGCTGGTCAGGACACCAGGGCCAGTGCTCCTTCAGAAATTTAATGTTTACTTCTTTCAAAGTTGCTTCTTTTTTTTTTTTTTTTTTTTGGAGAAGGTTCTCTTCTTCCTGCTTCTTAGGCCTCCTCCAGGCTCCAGGTCCACCCTCGTGGCTGGAGGGGGGCCAAGGAATCTTTTCTTCCAACCCCTTTACTTCCCGAGGCCCGGAAAGGAGACGAGGCTTGCTCGGCAACCGCAGGGCCAGACCCAAGTCTCCCGACGGTGCTGGACTGCCCGGCTCTCAGGGAATGTTAATGAAGTGGAGGAAGTGCGGAATATTACACGGCCACGGGCCGCCCTGCCTCTTTACCTGACACAACAGACTCTACAGCCACAACTTCTAACACAGGGAGTCGCGTGGACATTTAAATACCGGAAGTTGGCTGAAATGTTGACTCGAGGGACTGACACTGTCAGAGAAAGTGGATTGATTGTCACGGGGGGTTCTGGGGCCCAGCTCTTCGAGCGGCGGGAAGATTGGGCATAGGAACCCCACTCTGCAGCTTGGGTGGAGCCCTTTGGAGGGACAGGGCCTTCGGCCAACGAAGAGGGGTTGATTCTGCTCGGGAAGTGCTGGAGCCCCGTCATCTCTCCCTGGCTTCCCTGTCTATAGAAGGTGCTGGGGGCTTTTATTGGTCAGCAGAACGCTTCCGGTTTTCTGTCTTTAGCAGCCAGCTCCTGGAGCTGCCAAGTGGGAAGCTAAAGAACGGGGGAGGCAATGTGGCTCCCTGGGGAAGCCAGGTTGTTATTTTGGTTCTCATTCTGGGGCATTCTGGGAGTCTGGACACAGGATTCCCAGCGCCCTGTGATAAACTCTTCTCTCCTAGCTGCTCCCAATCCTGTTCCCGATCCCAAACCCCTGCTAGGAACTCATTCGCCATCCCGTGTGCCGGCCAGCGCCTACCTGCCGAGACCCCTCGCTTGCTCCTCTCAGCAGCCTGGTGCCAAGTGTTTTATCGATTGTTTTGGGAGCAGCGTGGGTGCCTCTAGAAGAGCCAGCAGCCAGACTGGCCCGAGCCCCAGAGGCGTGGCAGCAGCGGCTGGATGGAAGATGCAGAGCCTGGTCAAGCCGTGCTCCCTCTGCATACACACAATCTGCCCCTTCTTAGACCTTGGGTAAGCTGACCAGGGCCCAAGTAGGTCCAGAGGCTGCGACGGAGACCCTCTCAGGTCCAGCACGCCCGGAGGCCACCCAGAGTCCAGAACCGGTTCCTGCCAGGCTTGTTTCCCAGGTAGAGGGGCTGCCTTGAGGACCCCGTGCAGGACCCCCACAGCCCACTGCGCCTTGTTTTCTACACAGACACTATGTATGGGCTTTTGTTATCTTTCTTATGGTTACACAGTGTTTTTTTTCTATGATTAAAACATTACGTTTTTATTACTCATTTTGGTTCCTCAGAGGTTAACAACCACTGGACCGGTTAGTTTGTGCAAAAGCCCCCCATTTCTTCCCTTCAGTTATAGTTTCCATTTGCCTATACAGAACGTATACCTCGGCAAGAAATAAAATTCCCAAATCATCCAAGTGGTACAGCTAATAAATTTGAATTATATATATATTTTTAAAAACATTTTTTAAGGTGTATTTATTTTTGAGACAGCGATAGAGCACGAGTGGGGGAGGGGCAGAGAGAGAAGGAGACACAGAATCGGAAACAGGCTCCAGGCTCTGAGCTGTCAGCACAGAGCCTGACGCGGGGCTCGAAACCCCGAACAGTGAGATCTGACCTGAGCCGAAGTCGGACGCTTAACCGACTGAGCCACCCAGGTGTCCCTTGAATTATATTTTTTAAATGCTAAAAAGAGAAATACAATTGTCTGAAGCTCAATTAAAGCGATTTCTCTTTTCAACCCGTTCGGCTAAACCCTGGCTGTCCTGGGTGAGGGAACAATACGCGGTGTCCACGAAGGACCGCCTGCCTGACGACCGCGCCCGGCGTGCCCTGAACGAGGCTGCGGCAGGAGCATCCGCGTCCTCCTCGTGACGTCACCACGTCCGACCCGCAACAATCACCTCTTCACCGCGTAAGGAGCTAGGTGCACTGCGCAAGTCTGAGAGCGGGGCCTCGCGTCTGATCCCAAAAGTCTCGCGAGCCTTGGGGAGCTACTCTTCCTGAGGGCGTCACAGGGGCCGGTGGTTGGGTCCGGGTGCCGGGCTAGGGGCGGAGTTGGGAGATGGCGTCCGGAGCGGCTCGCTGGATGGCACTGGCATCCATCCGATCCGGGGCTTTCCGGAGCGGAGCGAGCCTGAGGAAACGTGGTGATGTCTCCGCCGGAGGGGGTGGCTCAGGTCGGAGCCTGGTACCGTCGAGGTCAGTCATCGTTACTCGCAGCGGCGCCATTTTGCCCAAACCGGTGAAAGTGAGTGTCTGCCTGGAGGCGGGGCGAAGGGGCCGAGGCCAATCAATATGGGGAGTGTGCGCGGGTCGACGCTGACTGATAGGCGCAAAGGCCAATCATACGACCGCTTTAGACCGGAAGACGGATCAAGGACAAAGTTTAGCAATGATGCGCTGCTGATTTTGACAGGTGGGAGGAAATGGTCGGGTCAGATCCCTGGTGTTGATTGAGTTGGGCGCACGGAGACCGGGGAGGGTGGGGAGCGGGGCGAGAGCTGAGGACTGCACTTCGCACTAGCTTATCGTGAGGTGCGCTAGTTCTCCAGGGCCACAAGACTCGGCTTTATGCACCCACTATAGACAGATCACGTAACCACTCTTCTTGTCTACCTCAGAGTTGATGGGATGAAATAAGGAGTTGTGAAAGGACTTTGTAAGTAACGGGTGCGTGAGACCTTTTCTTCCTATGAGTTTTGACCTAGTATTTAATTCACGGGATTTCCAATTCTGAGGTGCGTAGGGAATTATTAAAATCAGTGTTTTTACAAATGAAGAATCCGGCCAAAGCAGTGAAGCCAGTGAGCCTCCAAAGCTAGCAGCTAGTCAGGTCCTTCCTGGAATCCAGGTTTCCTGTCGGTACGAAATCCTCTCCCCTCCTTCCTATTTTTTCCACCACTGAGTACTCTCACATGCCCTGAATACCCTTGGGTTTTTCTTTTCTTGTTTAAATTTACATCCAAGTTGGTTAGCATACATTGCAACAGTGATTTCAGGAGTAGAAAGAATCCTTAATGCCCCTCACCCATTTAGCCCATCCCCCTCCCACAACCGCTCCAGTAACCCTGTTGTCCTTATTTAAGAGTCTCGTGTCTCGTCCCCCTCCGTTTTTATATTATTTTTGCTTGCCTTATGTTCATCTGTTCTGTCTTAAAGTCCTCATATGAGTGAAATCCTGTGATATTTGTCTTTCTCTAATTTCACTTAGCATAATACCCTCCAGTTCCATCCACGTAGTTGCAGATTGCCCTTGAGTTTTTCTAAGTAAAATGGAAACAGCCCCCTTAAACCAAACAAGTTTGCTTTTTGACTCCAGTGCTCGGTGGGATCTGATTCTCGTAAACCCAGTCTGGCCAGTGTCGCTCACACTAACCGGTGAGCTCAGGACTGCTTCCTAGCAAGCAGAGGGTCCGTGCTGGGGAAGAGCTGCCTTAGAAGAAGGCACAGCTGAGAGAAAAACATTTTTTTGTAAACTCCATAGGAAAATATGAGAGCGTATGTTGAGATTCTACTGAAACTCCCTTAGTCCATCTAAACAGTTAGTCTTTTAGTGTAAAGACATGCTCGCTTTTCAAAACATGCTTGTTTTAAAATTTTAACGTGAAATTAAACTTCTCAGGCCCTGGGGGATCTGTTAATGGACTGTATCCTTTCACTGTACATGCTCATTGTTTTGTAATCCATTTTCATGTATTTGGGGTCTTCAGGTAGAGGTGAGCTGTTTCTGCAGTCCGGCACGTAGTACTTTCTTACCTGTTTGCAAGTATCTGCAAGTAGTTACCAGGCTGTGCGCTAAATTTTAGATGCCTAGAATGCCTTCTTCCTGGTTTCCACTTTGATGACCGTAAAATAACCTTATCAATTCTTTGAATTTTTTTTTTTGCTCTGAATTTTTCCAAGGACTTTAAAAATCAAGTAGTTGCTGGGGCGCCTGGGTGGCTTAGTCGGTTAAGCGTCCGACTTTCGCTTAGGTCATGATCTCGCGGTTGTGGGTTCGAGCCCCGCGTCGGGCTCTGTGCTGACTGCCTGCTCAGAGCCTGGAGCCTCTTTCGGTCTGTGACTCCCTCTCTCTCTGACCCTCCCCTGCTCACGCTGTCTCTCTCTCTCTCTCTAGAAATAAATAAAACATTAAAAAAATAAAAATAAAAAAAGAAAGAAAAAGAAAAAAAAAAAAATCAAGTAGTTGCTGATCACAGGTCTGGGGTCCACAGGAGTGCCTCCAAGGGCCGGGCCTTCTGTGGTCCCAAGTGGGCTCTGGAGCTCACCGCCACACTCTGACCCTCTGCAGATGTCCTTCGGCCTTCTCCGTGTGTTCTCCATCGTGATCCCCTTTCTCTATGTCGGGACGCTCATCAGCAAGAACTTTGCAGCTCTACTTGAGGAGCATGACATTTTTGTCCCAGAGGATGACGACGATGATGACTAACAGGTAAGACTTCTTTTCCTCTACGTGGACCGGGAACAGAAAGTGGGGTGGCCATCTGAACTGTGACGCACTGTGGCCCTGTAGTAGTTTTCCTTCGCTTGAAGCGGAAGGGCAGACCCTTAATAAACTGACTCACTTGGCTAATGTTTTGTTTTGCCTTTTCTCTATGTTGGATGAAGAAAACTATCTTATTGACTTAGGAAATTAATTGGGATCTCTTCCAAATAGGTTGATCCCAACCAGCCTTTTTATTTGCCCTTTATGGACCCTCGTTCTCTCAACCCATAAGTTTTCTTAACAATTTAATATGCCTGACACACCCACCCCAAACAGATTCATTCTCCACAATGAAATTTAGAAACTGCAGGTTCTCACCATGGTCAGCAAGATTACCAAACTGTACCAGTATAGGCTGCATACAGGCATCGCAGCCTGGTCCATACACTGCTCACAGACCTTTCCCCCCATGCCTGTCTCTTCTAGCTTTCTGGTGTTGGCTTCTGGTGCTCTAACATGTGCTGCCTTTCTGTTGCAGATAAGGATAGCTCTGGCCCCGTAGTCTGGCATTCAAGGCTTGCCCTGATCTGGTCACACAATCTGGTTACATCTGTTATTCCAGCCGCATCTTCCATATTCCCAACCACAGACCTATCCTGTATCCTCATTATTCACTGTTTCTTGAATTACCAAGAGGCTTACCCACTCCCAAGCAGAGGCTGACTCTTCCTCCCAATTGGAAGGCTGTTTCTCGCTACTCTTACTTTCACCAATTCTTCATTATCTTTGATGAAATCTTCCCTCATTCCTCCATTTGAGAGTGACTGTTGTATCCTCTGTACCTCTCTTGTGACACTATTATATAGTGAAGCACACAGGTACACCTCCAAATTCTACTGGACGAGCTTCCTCCTGGCAGGGAACATGGGGTTTGGTTTTGTTTTAAAATAAGTTCTACACTCAGTGTGGGGTTTGAACTCACAACCCCAAGATCAAGAAAAAGTCTTATGCTTTACCAACTGAGCCAGCCAGGTGCCCCAAGGAATGTGTTTTTTATACCTTTCGGCCCCCAGTGTGTGTTTTCCAGTGCATATTCAGTACATGTAGGAAGGAGTAAACAACCTGCCTTCTCCTGCCTTGTTTGTTAGAACTCCCTGGAATTCTCTTCTTGGTGTGTGGCTGCTCTGTGCCCAGTTCACTGCTACTTTCCTTTCTTACAGGACATGGAGGAAGTAGAGAAAGGAGACAGCTTTAACTTAATTAAGATATGGTGATGCTCACAGCCTCTCCTACTTCCCTATCAGCAGAAGGGCCCAGGGAAAGCCCTCGGCGTCCTGACTCCCGTGAAGCCTCCTACACCGTCTGTGACCATACTCGAGACCCCCAGGCTCTGGGAGGCTCCCAAACAATGTGCTGTCCACCAGGCACAGTCAGCTTATGAATAAACATAATAAACATCAGCTCTGTATGACTGAGTGGTGGCTTAATTGTCTCAACATGAGTAAGACCCTAGTTGTCGTTTCTTGTCCCTGCTGTCCTTTCTCTATCAGCTGAACATAACAGGTCTTTGATTTATAATCCAAGATTTCCAGGCCTCTCTGCATCTACAAAAGTAATTACTGGTGCCTGGGACCTATTTTCATTATTTACAAAAGCCCAGCAGAAACTTTCCCCTCGGTAAAGATGCACAGGTTAACTAAAGCCTCCAGCTTTTTCCGAGCTGAGGAACACTGGCTAGGCACCACCTGGTAACCATAAGCTTTGTGTAATTTTTAAATTTTTTTTTTAGCATTTATTCAGTTCTGAGAGAGAATGAGTGGGGAAGGGACAGAGAGAGAGAGGGAGACACAGAATCTGAAACAGGCTGAGCCATCAGCAGAGCCTGATGTGGGGCTCGAACCCACAAACTGTGGGATCATGACCTGACCTGAAGTTGGATGCTTAACCGACTGAGCCACCCAGGCGCCCCAAATATGCTTTGTTTAAAACTCCTTAAGAAATTGGGGCGCCTGGGTGGCTTAGTCGGTTAAGCGTCCGACTTTCACTTAGGTCATGATCTTGCGGTTCGTGGGGTTCAGCCTGAAGGCGGGCTCTGTGCTGGCTGCCAGCTCAGAGCCTGGAGCCTGTTTCAGTCTATGACTTCCTCTCTCTCTGACCCTCCCCTGCTCACGCTGTCTCTCTCTCTCCTAAAAATAAATAAAACATTGAAAAAAAAATTTAAAAAAAATAATAATAATCGTTATTAGGGGCACCTGGGTGGCTCAGTTGGGTAAGCGTCCAACTTCGGCCCAGGTCATGACCTCACGGTCCATGGGTTCGAGCCCTGCGTTGGGCTCTGTGCTGACAGCTTAAAGCCTGGAACCTGCTTCAGATTGTGTCTCCCTCTTTCTCTGTCTCCCCCCACCCGACTTGCACTTGCTCTCTGTCTCTCTCAAAAAAAAAAAAAAAATTTTTTTTTAAATTCATTATTAGAATGAATCTTTCAAAACTTGGGTTCCTTAGATGAAAAGACAGTTAAGGGGCTGGTGGTGCTGAAAACTCTGGGAATGTTCGGGTGGCTGTGTACTCCAACACCGACTCCGTCTCCGGCATTTACACCGCCCAGAGAAGGGACCACCCAAAGCAGAGATAAGTTACTTAACCTGCATCAACACTGATTCTCCCATCACTGGAGCCACAGGGCCGTTTGCAAAACCAGTAGAGCTATTTCTGTTGTGTGTGCACTCAACAGCTGTGTTCCTCGCAGAGCGCCTAACTGCACAGGGACTTCATGTCATTTTAAGGACCAACGCTTGCTGCAGGCAGAGGGGCTGGGCCTCCGAGCTGCCATTCTCTTCAGAGCCCAGCCCATCACCCTAACTCTGCGCCGCTCAGTGTTACTCCCATCCCTTCCGAACAGCACGAGCTGCCCAATTTTGGATAATCTGTGCTGTGACACTAAGCTATCCTGGAGGCTGTGGAAACACAGCTAAATTGTACCAGAGTCATCCAGCCGGAATGACAGTTTCTGAGCAGATGGCTTCATCCTTCCTGTTTACTGACATGGAAGGCTCTGAGAAAAGAGAATCTGATTTACAGGAAACACCACACTTCAGGAAAGGGAAAGAACAGGTGGTGTGTACGCAAAGGCCCCACGTGCTCAGGCAAAGAGGGAGAGAGACTGCAGAAGGAGAGCGTCCCACTGGCTCACCAATGGAATCCTATTAGAAAGTGACCATCACATACTGAGTTTATTTGAGCTCTTAAAGTATTTAAGTATCGACATGCACCTTTCCACTGAGTGACTTCATGGGTCATGGCCAGTGTAGAACTTGGACAGGAAATCCGTTGGCCTCGGCGCTTCTGTTTCATGGAAGAACCGCATAACATGTGTCCGCTGCTTCCATACGTTAATCGTTTCCTCCAGTTCCATCTTTCCCTGCACAAGTGAGGGGAGAGGTGTTCTGTCAGAGGAGCGGAGTGGAAAGAATACCACCCTACAGGCCAGGATTCTGTGCTCTGCTCTGGCACTGACTTGTCGAGTGACCCTGGGCAAGTAGCATCCTTGGTCTAGATCACATTTCTGCATCTGGAAAATGAGGTGGTTATACTAACTGAGCTCTAAGGTCTTTCAAATATTTTTTAACTCTAGCTAACTGATTCCAAGAGGAGAGACTTCCAGGTCAATAGGCCCCTGCCCCATGACTGCCTAACCTGACTAGCTGGTTTTTGCCTAACATTCAATGTGACGTACTAGTTCGTGCTATAGTTCGCACTGATGCTAGCGTGACTGACCAGAGATACAGAATCAGGCCTGGGATTTGACCCAGGCAGACAAGGCTCAGCTAACCAGCCTGTCTCTTCCAGCTGTAAGCAGCAACCCAGTGAAGCAGTAACTTCCAGGAACGAGGCTCAAGAAGATTTCAAACTTTCCTCATCTTTTTTTTTATTTTTTAAATTTTTAAATGTTTGTTTATTTTTGAGAGAGAGAGAGTGCAAGCGAGGGAGGGATAGAGAAAGGGAGTCACAGAATCCAAAGCAGGCTCCAGGCCCTGACCTGCCAGCACTGAGCCTGACGTGGGGTTCGGCTCACAAACCGTGAGATCATGAACTGAGCCGAAGTCGGAGACTTAACTGATTGAGTCACCCAGGCACCCCCCTCTTCTTTTTAAAAAATTTTTAAACATTTTCCTCATCTTTTTTTAAAATGCAAACCCCAGCTGGTTTTTTCTTGAACAACCTTACAGGTAATAACCTCTAAGTTCATCTGTTTCTTTGAAACCCTAAGCAACAGTTGCTGACCCAGTAGTTGCTTTTTAAGCTTGGGAGACAAACTTGGGAAGACCAAGAAACTCTGGACAAGCTAGGTGCTCTTATAAGTTGGTCCAGGAGGGTCAGTTACCTTAATGACCAGAAGATCGATCACCCTGGGGTCCGTGACGTGGGCGTTCTTCATGAACATTTCTCGGACCTTATCCCGTCCCTGTTTCATGGTGATGTCTAGCTGGAATGAGTGCACTAAAGAGAAAACATGAGTCAGGGGAAAAACTATATGATCAGAACATGTCTTACAAAAATCAAGTCAGTGGATATTCATAGACACAAACACGTGGCCCATTCATTTCTTTTGCCAAGTATTTGCCTGACCCTAAACTAGGTGCTTGAGGCTATACAGAAGAGTGAGACACGGCGCTTGCTCTCAAGGAGCTTACAGTCTGTTTAAGACCAGACCTGAGCCAGCATAGCATAGTTCGAGAGTATGAACAACCTGGCTTCAAATCCCAGCTGATCACCTACACGATTCCTGCGAACATTAACTTCTCTGTGCCTGAGAGTACTTATTTCTGAGTGAATGAGGATGATAAGAGCGAGTATAATCCCAGAGCCATTGTGAGGATCCCAGGAGATGATACGAGACCCTTAGAATGGTATCTGGCATGGAATAAGCTCTCAGAAATGTCAGCATTATTATTATACAGAACTGGCAAAAGAGGACAGGGTTGAAAGCAACCACCAGTGATGTGGGCACAGGTCCATGCAGCACACAAGTTTTGGGTTGAGGGAGCCTGCTGAGTGCGCAGGGAGGGGGGGGCTTCAGCCCCGCCAGCAACGACCCCCACACGGGGCACATCAGGTTACCCAGGGAAGGAGGAAGCAGTCCACGATGGAACTCCTACTCTCTTAAATTCTAGCCCGAGAGGCAGCCATCCACAAATGCAAACAAAATCACAATAATCAGCAACCCTGAAGTGCCTAAAACAGTGGCACAGACTTAGGGACCTGGGACTTCAGAGGTGGCCTGTGTTATGTCCTTTGAAAATTGGGTGTTATCACTTGTATTCCCATCCTCTGGCAGTCAGCCTTCAGTGGCTCTGCTGAGCAACAAGGGCACGCACGCACAGGGCCTTGTGTGTGGGGTGGAGTTAGGAAGAGGGGGCACGTTAGGCTGAGGGGGCGCATAAACAAGGCTCACAGCCTAGAATGAGCCTGTGGTCAAGGAGACCTGTGTGCTCCTTTGGTGAGGATCCCTTGTGTTGTGGCCATTCCTGTGACATGTCCACTCTAGTCTACAGGATTCTCAAAAGCCACTCTGAAAACCATGAGGCCTACGTAGTGACTAATCAATAAACTGAGCCTTTAACTATATGCCTCATTTAGCGACAGCATTTGAAAAATAAAGCTTCTGCTAAGGGAAATCTGATGCCATGCCGATCCAACCAGGAAGCAACAGTGGAAATCTAATAGGAGATGCTGCATCCTAGGTGTTAACAGAGAAGAGAAAATCACTCCCACTGGAAAGAGTTGAACGCGGGGTCGAGCGTGGTCCTGAGTGGGCTCTCATGGAGCCCCTCTTCCCCAAGTGGCCTTCACTGACTTCACTGTAGCAGCTTACAATCAACCGTGGTGGGAGAACTGGAACCATGGGAAATGGTCGATGCTCTAAATCTAGGTTCCCACCACCGCCAGTATCATAGTAGGAATTTTAGAAAAGGGCAAACACAGGGACAGTAAGACAAAGACACAAAAACAAATGCAAACTAACAAGCATCCAGGGATTGAGAATCCTCTCACTTGGGGAGAGTGGGGCCCATAGAACTGTGGGTACCTGCCTGAAGTCATAGTATTGGCCCCTGGAAAACATAAGCCTGGAACACAGGTAGTTTAGTGTTTTTAATTTTTTAATTTTTGTTTTTTATAAGTTTATTTTGAGAGAGAGAGAGTGCGCCAGCAGGGTAGGGGCAGAGAGAGAGAGAATCCCAAGCAGGCTCCACGCTGTCAGCGCAGAGCCTGATGCAGGGCTTGAACCCACAAACTGTGAAATCATGACCCTAGTGGAAATCAAGAGTCCCGACTCTTAACCAACTGAGCCACCCAGGTGCCCTGTTTTTTTAAAGGAAATGAATATGAGGACTATTCCCCTGCAGTCAGTGCTTATCTTTCCTGCACTTTTCCTTTTTTTTTTTTTTAATGTTTTATTTATTTCTGAGAGAGAGACAGTGTGAGCAGGGGAGGGTCAGAGAGAGAGGGAGAAACAGAATGTAAAGCAGGCTCCAGGCTCTGAGCTGTCAGCACAGAGCCTGAGTGGGGCTCGAACCCACAAACCATGAGATCATGACCTGAGCTGAAGTTGGACACTTAACCGACTGAGCCACCCAGGCGCCCCCATTTCCTGAACTTTTATATTAGATTCCTGCCCAACCTTGGGAGTTTAAAAAAAACAAGGTCCCTCTGTACAAGGGAAGCTGGTGTCCATCCGCTCTCATTCCTCATGACCTCCTGAACCACGCACCAGGCCATCAGGCATACAAATCTCCTCCTCAGGAAAATGTTCACAGGCACAAACGCCGAGTTTTGCTTACAGTGTCAGTTCACAGATCCCTGAATGCCCATCCTCCGAGGTTGGTCTCTAGGGAGACAAGTCCATAGCTTTGTCCCAATCTCCGTCCTCCCATCCCAACCCCTTGAACATCCCCCGCTCCCCCACCAGTGAGAAAGGCTGCGGAAGGTAAACAGCCTAAGCTACAGCCTGCAGAAGTCTTTTCTGGTCTAACTCGGTGGTTCTTAAACCAGCAATGATTTTGCCCTCCAGAGCGGCTGGCAATGTATGGAGGCACTTCTGGTTGTCACAAGCAAGGAGAGGGTGCTACCAGCATCTAGTGGTAGAGGCCAGGGATGTTGTTAACCTACCATGCACACGATTGCCTCCACAACAAAGAATTCTCTGGCACAAATGTGTCGCAAAACCCTGGAATAAATGAATTCCAACTGCTCTTTCTCAACTCACAGATTCTTGCCTTATTCTTTAAATTCTGAATATTTAAACTGCAATTTGAAAAAGCGCAGAGGCTCAAGAGGCTCAACGTGGCCCTTTGGATGAAGGGGACTTTTCCGTAGCTTCCGTGTGTTTTCCCAAAGTTACTATTAAGGAGTCAGAAAGGCTCTGACACCTTAAGAAAGGAAGACAATGATATGGTTCTCAGCTGTTTGCTCCAATCCATCTTGTAGCATTCGTACCAGGCACTGGGAGATCTTGAGAAGGGAAGGCAGCGCAGTGTAATGGAAGAGCATGCGTGGGCTTGGGTTCAACAGCAGTAAGGACTCCACACCACTATCAACTATGACCTTGCCTACGGCAGCCTCCTTAGCCTGCTTCCTCATCCAAAACATAGGAGAAGAAAAATAACCTCTGACCGAATTCCTTTATGGGAACATGGCAAAAATCAGGCGACAACATCTTGTATACAGTAAAGCTAATGCAAATATTAGTTGTAACCATTTCAGCTCTTATTCTCCACACATCTATTTTAAGTTTTAATAATCTGGACATACGCCTACCTTCCTGACTAGCCCATAAGACCCCTGAAGGCAGGGCTGTTTTATTCACATTGGCATCTCGAGGCAGTTGGTACTAACCCTGTAGTACCAAGAGACGGCCGAGGAAATGGAAATTAAATGGTTTCTACGTCAAGTGTCCTGTTCTGTAAACACCAAGCCTCAGGTAATATTTTTTCAGCGGAGGGATTTGAAGGAAGGTAGTTCTGTCCCTGCGTGCCCATGCCAGGCAGCCGCCACCCAGGCACGTGGCTTCTCTCCCTCTCCAAGTACAGCATAACTGGGTCCCTGACATAGCTAAGAGCCAGGTCTAACAGCTGGATACTGAGGGTCTCCTAAGTCAGGCTCCTCCCCTCGCTAATAGTGTGACTGATGTGCCTCTTACAGTTTCCTGATCTGTAAGACAGGGAAACAATCAGAACCCACCCTAAAAGAAAGCAATGTAAAGCTTTTAGCATAATGCTGGGCTATACGTATGCAATTCAATAAATGTTGTTTATTGTAAGTGCTATTACTTATTCCCAATTCTTTGCTGTGGCTCCTCAGCTGGAGTCCCAACAATGGAGAGCATGACACGGGTGTAGACACAGTCCTGAGCAACTGACCAGCTACAGACCACCCCCTTAACCCCTTCCCTTGCTCTCTAGGCTCCTCCTCTCAGGACCCTTCTGACTCTGGGGTTATCTTCTCAAAGAGTATTTGAGGGGAACTCCTGTAAGGTGATGGTTTAAAAAGACCCGGCTCCTGAGTGTGGATAAGTGGGTCTATCCTCAACTCAGCCACTGATTTTTTTTTTTTAAACACTATGCAAAGCGTTCTTCCTGCATCTGGGTCTTGTTCCCCACCTCCTGCTCCTCTCAACAAGAAAGGGTTCTGGGCACTCACAGAAGTATTCCGCTAGGCCAACGTTATGTTTTTAAACATCTGCAATTGAATACACCTCTACACACACACACACACACACACATTCACAGACACTTGCTACTGCCCCCTGAATACACCTCTACACACACACACACACACACACACACACACACACACACACACACTCACAGACACTTGCTACTGTCCCCTGATGGCATTTAAATTTGCATCCCTGAAACGGCAGTTCAATCAACTTTCTCCCTCCCTAGTATCCTGTGGGTCTAAGTTTTGGTCATCAGCAACTCTCAAAAAGTCAAGTTGAGGACAGGGACACCGTGGAGCAGACACGGTGCTGGGGCACCTGGGTGGTTCAGTCGGTCAAGCATCTGATGGTTTGTGAGATCCAGTGCAGAGCCTATCTGGGATTCTCTCTCTCCCTCTCTCTCTCTCCCTCCCTTGCTCCCTCCCTCAAAAATAAATAAATAAAGATTTTTTAAAAAGGCCTGGCTTCTGCATGGAAGCTCTTGCTATAAATAACAGTAATAATAATAATAATAAAAACAATAGTAGCAGCCAACATCCAATGCATGTCTAAGTGCCAGGACTGAGCCTAAGCATTTAAGGGCTACTCTCTGAAGGTACTATCATGATGCTCATTTTACGGATGAGGAAACTGAGGCATAGCAAGATGAAATAATTTGCTCAAGGTCACACAGCTACTAAGGGGTAAGGTCTGGAGGCAAATCTGTAACCACCACATTCACAGGCAGGGAAGAGGCAGCCCAGAAGGGTGCTATGATGCTCCAGCTTGCTTAAAAACACCTTCCCTCTCAGCCTGGCAGTGACAGTCCACATTAAAATAAACTAAATCAAATCAACAGAATAAAGTATCAACAGCCACTGACATCTGTACTGCCCCTGACAGGTTAGTGGGATTTTCCCCAATCTTCATGAAGTACGGGAGGCACCGAGAGGGTATGCCAAGATAAGAAAACAGAATCTCTGTACCCAGGGAGCTTCTATTTCAATCGTTCAGGTCTAAGTGAAGGCAGGGGGCAGTGAGGTAGTAGGGGGCAGGCCATTAGGGGGCTGGGGGAGGAGTCCCTAAGAACTACTGACGGCAGATAGGCCTTAGGGGACAAGCTTGGGAAACTGGAAATAGAAGGACTGGAAGAGGCACCACTGACTTAAGCGGATGACCTGGGGAAAGTCACTTCCCTTCTCAGGTCGTCTGTTTTTGCGGGGGATCATGTGGGAAACGGACGATCGCTCAAGTCCTACAGCCACTTTGTTCAGTTAACTTGGTGGGCAGCTGTACACTTATTCAGAAACTCTACGGTGGACTTTGGGTTCCAGATCCAACAAGAGCTGGCTCTGGGCCTCGGGGGCGTCACTTCGCCTCTAGGTGCCTCATCTGTAAAATGAGCATGTCACTGACAGTCCCTGCTTCCCCTGCCACCCTCCCCACCCCCCCCCACCCCCCCGCCACGGGTTCCGTAAGAATTACGGGGGACAAAAAGGCCAAAGAGCCCGGGGCGCCTAGAAGCGCGGTCCGTCTGCGGGGCACTGCTGGTCTGACTCGGGCGCGGCCGCCAGATCGGGTCCACTAAATGCTCGGGGGACCCTCCTCCCCTGAAGCACCCGGAGTCGCCTGCGCCCAAGTCGGTGACCTCAGCTCGTCCCGGGAGAAATGGGACGCCAGGACGGCTGCGACCTTGGGCGGCTGCATCCGGAGCCCCGCGAGCGCCGCTGCCTCTCACCAGTGTTCGGCACCTCTCGATACCAGGCGCGATACAACTCGCGCACCCTCCGCTTGGCTTCGTTCAAGTCCCGACTAAAAATGGGCTTCACTGAGGTAGGAGCCGCAACAGCAGCTCGCCGGAGGCCGCTCGCCGCCATCTTGCTAAAGAAAGCCCCTCCCGCGAGTGCGGCCTGAGGACGAAAATCTTCTCTCATTGGCTAAAGCTGAACGCCACGCCCCTAAACTCCACGGGTAGGCGGGAGGAGAGCTGTAGGGCTCTCTGATTGGCTGGAAGGCCTCCATCTCTGGGTGATGGCCGCTGGGGCCTGCGCATGCTCCTGTGCGAAAATGCCGGCTCCGCCGTTGGTGGTCCTAACCCTGACCCAACCGTGCCGCCAGGGGACGCTAGAGCGCCAGAGTGGCCGTCGAGCTGTCGCCCGGCCTCCCCCAGCATGGCGTCGGCCACCTGCCCGCCTCGCTCCTTTGGATGCGCCTGGAGGCGCGTGGGCCTGCAGAGCTTCGCGGGTCAGCCTCGCGGCGCTGGCCGCGGCCGCAAAGGGCAGCGGAGGCGCCTCACGGAGCCTGGGCTGCCGTGGCGATGGCCTGACCCCTGTGCGGTTTTTCTGCGATAATATTTTTTATTTCGTTTTCTATAAACCGACTCTGCAAGCGCTGTATAGATGCCAAAGCACTTTCCTGGCCGTTAGCTTCGGGGCGCTTCTCCACATCCCGGGAAGGTAGGTTCTATCATCAGCCTCATTTTACGCAAGAACATTATCATCCTAAACTGTGGATCCCTCTGAAAAGCAGCCCAGAAATTTAGATCTGGAAGGAGCCTTGTATCGTCCATCCTGGGTATCCCCGTTGTTGCTGGCATTGGGGTTACCTCTCACCATCCCGGGGAACCCCAACGTGCCAAGGGAAAAGTTACAGTTAACGTGCACTAGGTATTTTACCTAATTTCATGGATCAGAGAGGTTCTGTTAGCATCCCCTTTCTACAGGTGAGGAAACTGAGATGTAGGGTCTAGGCCACCTGCTACGTGATGTCCCCCTTCCCCCCACCAGCTGACGCCTGCCCCTAGCTCAGCAGGTCTTTTCTCCAAGTGCAGCTGGCAGACACCTTGTGAGTGTGTTGGGGGAAGGAGCAGGGGCCAGGGCTGAGGTCAGCCAGCATGGAACTGGCCCTGCCCCTGTCCCAGGCTTTCCCATTTGAAAGGGTAAAAAAATAAAAAATAAAAAATAAATCAGATTTTTGTTCTTGTATTACCTTTTAAAATGTATTTGTGCATTTAAGTGAGCTTGTGTTAAAAAAAAAAAGCATGCACCATATACAAGTCTAAAGCATGATAAGAAAATGGAAACTCTTGAACCTCAGTACCTACCTTAAGAAGTTTATCTGGTTTAAATTCTCCAGGGGGCATTGGGGCACCTGGATGGCTCAGTTGATTGGGCCCCTGACTTTGGCCCAAGTCATGATCTCATTCCCTGTGAGTTGGAGCCCTGAATCGGGCTCTGTGCTGACAGCTCAGAGCCTGAAGCCTGCTTCAGATTCTGTGTCTCCCTCTGTCTCTGCCCCTCTTCTGCTCGTGCTCTGTTTCTCTCTCTATCTCTGTGCTCTACCTCTCACATCATTATATCTACCAAAGTCTAACCCGATCCATGCTCCTACCTCCTCCAAGAGTGAACATTATCATGAATTTGGTGTTTAATATCCCTATACATTGAAAAAAAATGGCCCCCCAAACAACCCACAAACTGGGGAGAAACTATTCGCAAATCATATATTCTATAAAGTACTTGCATCTAGACCATATAAAAGATTCCTACAACTCAACAATTTTAAAAAGACAAAGAGCCCAATTTAAAACCAAGCCAAGGTGACAATACCACATGGCAGTGGAGTAAGCAGCAGGAGGTGTTTCATTGCTGGTGACAATGCACAGTCACACAGCCACTTTGGTCTGCTTGGCGGTTTCTTTCTAATGTAAACACGCTCTTACTGTGTGATCCACAACCACACCCCTTGGTGTGATTGGTATGAGCTGAAAACTTTGGTCCACCCAAAAACCTGCACATGGATGTTTACAGCTGTTTTTTTTCAGAATGGCCCAAACTTGAAAGCACCCAGGACGTCCTTTGGGAGGTGAATCGATAAATATACTTTTGTACAGCCAGACAATGGAGTATTCTTTAGCGTTAGAAATGAGCTATCGAGCTGTGAAAAGACACAGAGGAAAGTTAAATGGGCAAAAAACCAACATGAAAAGGCTGTATATGGTATAATTCCAGCTATAAGGCACAACGGAAAGAGAGGAAATTATGGAGACAATAAAAAGATCATTGGTTGCTAGGGGCTGGCAGGGGTGGGGGGAGGCCTCAATGAATGAATGGGTGCAACACAGGCTTTTTAGGGTAATGAGACTCTATGATATTATAGTGGTAGATACATGTCATTTACATTTGTCCAAACCCATAGAGTGAACCGTAATGCAAACGATGGACTTTGGATGACCATGGTATGTCAGTGTTCATCGATTATAACGAATGTAGCGCTCCAGAGGCCGATACTGATAGTAGGGAAGCCTGGGGGCAGGGGGAGGGGAATATTGGAAATCTCTGTACTTTCCACTCAGTTGTGCTATGAAACTAAAACTGCTTCAAAAAATAAAGTCTATGTTTTTGTGGGCAAAGAATTTGAATAGATGTTTCTCCAAAGAAGAGACACAATGATCAACAAATACATGAAAAGACACTCAGCATTGTTAGTCATTAGGTAAATACAATTCAAAACCGTAACAGGATGCCATTTCTTACCCACTCAGATGCCCAGAATAAAAAGATAAACAATAGTCAGTGTTGGTGAGGACATGGAGAAATTGGAACTCTCCTACACTGCTGGTGGGAATGTAAAATGATGCAGCCACTTTGGAAATCAGTCTGGCAGTGTCTTAAAAAGTTAAGTGTAAAAAAAAAAAGTTAAGTGTAGGGACACCTGATGGCTCAGTCGGTTAAGCGCCTGATGCTCCATCTTGGCTCAAGTCATGATCCCAGGGTTCATGAGATGGAGTGCCACGTTGGGCTCTGCGCTGACAGCACGGAGCCTGCTTGGGCTCTCTCTCTCTCTCTCTCTCTCTCAAAATAAATAAATAAACTTTAATACATAAATAAATATATTCCTAAAAAAACACCCAGTTAAACATACTTACTGTGTGATCCAACAATTTCAATCCTAGGTATCTTTCCAGAAGAAATGAATACATTTGTCCATACAAGGACATAGAAACAAATGTTTGTAGCAGCATTACTCACAGTACCCAGAAGTCTGTCAATTGGATGGATGACAAAACAAGTGGATAAAGGCATATCCATATAATGGAATACCTTTTAGCTATGATGAACCTTGAAAACGTTATGCTGACTGGAAGAAGCTAGATACAAAACACGAATGATTTCATTTATATGAAGGGTTCAGAAAAGGCAAATCTATACAGATGAGTGGGCTGAGTGGAAATGAGGAGTGAATGTACCATGAGATTTCTGTTTAGGCTGATGGAAATGCTCTAAAATTAGTTTGTGGCGCAGTGTACAACTTTGTAAATAAAATTCATTAAATTGTACACTTAAAATGGATGAAGGAGAAATTCTACATTATGTTAATTATGTCTCAATAGGGCTGTTGGGAAACATGGAATCTGATGATTTTTCAAATGTGTAAAGTCCCGTGTATTTTAATAATGCCTTCTTGCTCTCATCTACTTAAAAACAGAAAAACAAAAACAAAACCCCCTGTCTTTATTAAACAACGACTTTAGAAGGTTGGGAAGATTAGGACCGTACAGAAAATAAATACCTCTGCAGAGTTAGAAGCAATGTAGTATATGGTGAAAAGAGTTTGTCATCAGTTCCTGATCCCAGTTACAAGCGGTGTGTCAAGGCACACCCATGAACTTTGGTTTCCACATCTGTGAAAGGGGGATAATAGCGGCTACCACCCAGGGTTGTGAGGAGTAAATGAGATAATCTAAATAATGTGAAGTGCCTAGGAGAGTGTTTCGAAGCACACAGATGTTTGATATGTATGAGTTGTGTTTTCTGTGTCTTCCAATCAGATTATGAGAATCCTGTTAACTTCTCTAGCCTTAATCCCTATAACATGTCACACAGGGTAGATCCTAGTGATCAAGAGCCAATGAAAGGTGGCAGTCTTGTTGAGGGCGAGGTGGGAATAGAGTGTATCCAGGGAATTGTCTCAGTCCCTGTTTGCATATAAGCCCCCATTTATACTTACATTGAACATTTTACCCCAAATTAAGAAAATGTAATATTCTGTAGCAGACAAAGCATATTACTTTGGGGGGGGGGGTGTTGATATAGATGCAGGTTAAAGGCTACCCACTATCCCCAGCCCCTCTTGCTACTGTCCATGATACCCAGTGAATGTTAGATAGGGTTGAATTGAAGCCCTCAGTATTTAAGAGACTTGTTCAGTCCCAGAATTTAAAGTTCTTCCATCTTAGTCAGTGACTATTTGCATCCTTCTTCCTTGAGACTACCTTGGAGTCAGATAAGAACAGAAGGTCTTTTGGGTTCCAGTGGCAGAGGGGTCATGGGGTCCCCAGATGGAAGCAGAAACAGGGATGGATTCATCGGAGTCCAGACACCTAGCCTCACACTGCCTCATACTTGGCCTTTTCTTTCTGTTCCGTATAGGGAAGAGAAGGTGGCTTTTATCATTTTTATTGTGTTATGCTACACATTTTAAATTCAACTTTTAGGATAATTGTAGACTCATATGTATAAGAAATAATACTGAATGGTCAGGTAGGCCCTTTACTCAGTTTTTTCCCAATGGTAGCGTATTTTAAAACTATAGTACGATATAACAACCAGGACCCTGACTTAATATAAGGAAGATACAGAACATTCCCATTACAAGGTCATGTTTCGCTTCCCCCACCCCCTCCTCAGTCCCTGATAAAGGAACTCCATCTTATCATTTCTAGAATGTTACACAAATGGAATCATATACTGTATAAACTTTTGGATAGGCTTTTTTTTCCCCACTCAGAATAATACTCTCAAGATTCATCTAGATTTGTCATGTGTATCATTAGTTTACTTGTTTATATTTCCAAGTAGTATTCTATGGTATGGATATACCACAGTTTAACCACTCACCCCTCAAGGGACATCTGAGTTGTTTCCAGTTTTGAGCTATTATAAATAAAACTGCTATAAATATGTGTATACAGCTTTTTTGTTAACATAAGTCTTCATTTCTTTAATATAAATGCCCAGGATTACGATTGCTGGGTCCTATATTTGTTGCATATTTAGTTTTTTTTAAAAATTTAAAAAACTTTTTTTTTTTTTTTTAATTTCTGAGAGAGACACACACACAGCGTGAGCAGGGGAGGGTCAGAGAGAGAGGGAGATATAGAATCTGAAGCAGGCTCCAGGCTCTCAGCTAGCTGTCAGCACAGAGCCCAATAAGGGGCTCGAATCCACGAACCATGAGATCATGACCTGACCCAAAGTCATATGCTTAACCGACTGAGCCACCCAGGTGCCTCTGATTTCTTTCTTTCTTTTTTTTTTTTTTTTTAATGTTTATTTATTTTTTGAGTGTGTGAGAGAGAGAGAGACAGAGCACGAGCAGGGGAGGGGCAGAGAGAGAAGGAGACACAGGACCCAAGGCAGGCTGAGTTGTCTCAGAGCCCGATGCGGGGCTCGAACCCACAAATGGTGAGATCGTGACCTGAGCCGAAGTCGGATGCTTAACCGACTGAGCCACCCAGGCGCCCCTATAAAAAACTACTAAATTGTTTTCCAGAATGACTAAACCATTTTAGATTTCCATTTGCAATGTATAAGTGGCCCACTTCTCCATATTCTGTTCTGCATTGGTGCAGCAACTTTTTAATTTTAGCTATTCCAGCAGATGTGTAGGGATACCTCACTGCTATGATTTGCCTTTCCCTCACGGGTAGTGATGTTGAACATCCTTCTTAATGCTTATTTCCCATCTTAAATGGAGATGTCTTTTCATGTATTTTGCCCATTTTCTAACTAGATTGTTTACCTGTTGAGTTTTAAGTGTTCTTTATATATTCTAGATACTAGTCCTTTGTCAGATACGTGCTTAGCAAATATCTCCTTGGGGCGCCTGGGTGGCTTAGTCGGTTAAGCGTCTGACTTTCGCTTAGGTCATGATCTCGTGGTTTCGTGGGTTCGAGCCCGCATCAGGCTCTGTGCTGACTGCCAGCTCAGAGCCTGGAGCCTATTTCAGAGTCTGTGTCTCCCTCTCTCTCTGACCCTCCCCTGCTCACGCTGTCTCTCTCTCTCTCAGAAATAAAATTAAAAAAATTTAAAAAAATAAAAATAAAAAAAGCAAATATCTCCTCCCACTCTGTAGCTTATCTTTTCATCTTTTCAAAAGCGTCTTTCACAGAGCCAAATTGCTTAATTTTGATGAAAGCCAATTTATCAACTTTTTTCTTTTATGATTTGTTTTGGTGTCAAAGAGAACACTTTGCCAAGCTATAGGTTCAAAAGACTGTTTTTTGTTTCTAAAAGTTTTATGTTTGGGGGTGCCTGGCTGGCTCAGTTGGAAGAACATGTGACTCTTGATCTCGAGGTTGTGAATTTGAGCCCCACATTGGGTACAGAGATTTTTTAAATAAAAAATAAACTTTTCTTTGAGTTTTTTAAATAAACTTTAAAATCAATAAAAGTTTTATGTTTTATATTTAAGTACATGGTACGTTTTTCATTTTGAATTAACTTTTGTATACGGTGTTAGATTTAGAGGTTAACTTTTTTAAATTGCCTGGGGATGTCCAATTACTCCAGAATCATTTGTTGAGAAGCCAGTTTTCCTCCATTGAATTGCTTTTGCAGCTATATCAAAAGTCAGTTGAACATATCAGCTGGTGACATTATCTTAGTTTTCCTTTATCTGGGAATTTCCTGACTTCTTCCAACATCCTTGAAGGACATTTTCATTGGATATGGGATTCTGGGTTGATATTTCAACTTGAAAATGTTATGTCATTTTCTTCTGGCGTCTGTGGTCTCAGATGAGAAATCTCATTTGAATTAATTTCCCATATAGGGAAGGTTCTGCTTTCCCTCTGGCTACTCTTAAGATTTCTCCTTTATTTAGTTTTCAGAAGTTGGACTGTAATGTGTTTTGGTGTAAACTTGTTTAGATTTATCTTGCTTGGAGTTCACTCAGCTTCTTGAATCTGTCATTTTGTGCCTTTTGCCAAATTTGGAAAGTTTTTCTTTGAGTATTGTTCAGCCCTGCCTTTTTTCTTCTCTCCTAAGTTTCTGATGACATGTCGTTTGATCTTTTGAAATAGCCCCACACATCCCTGATGCTCTGCTCATTTTTTCCTCAGTCTGTTTTTGTGGTTAGACTGGATAATTTCTATTGTTCTACTTTTTAGTTCACTAGGTTTTTTTCCCCCCCCCTGCCCTCTCCTTTCTGTTTTGAGCCCATTCGTTGAGCTTTTTAATTTCAGTTATTGGTCTAAACTCTCTATCTGGTTCTCCTTTCTATCTAGTGTTTCTTTGCTGAGACTCTATTTTTTTATTTTGTTTCAGACATGTTCATAAATGCTTGTTGAAGCATGTTTATGATGGCTGCATTAGAATCTTTACAGATAATTCTGCCTTTATCATTTTGCTGTTGGCATCTAGTGATTGAGGGTTTTTTTTCCATTCAGTTTAAGATATTCCTTGTTTTGGGTATGATGAGTAATTTTTTTTTTATTGAAACCTGGACATTTTGGGCATTATATTAAGAGACCCTGGATCTTATTTAAACTTAAAAATATTTTTAAAATGTTTTTGTAATTTATTTTTGGGGGGAGAGAGAGAGTGACAGACAGAGTGCAAGCAGGGGAGGGGCAAAGAGAAGGAGACACAGAACCTAAGCAGATTCCAGGCTCTGAGCTGTCAGCATAGAGCCAGACGCAGGGCTTGAACTCACGAACCGAACCGTGAGATCATGACCTGAGCTGAAATCGAAGCCTAACTGACTGAGCCACCCAGGTTCCCCTAAACTTTTTTTTTTTTTAAGGTAGCTTCCTTTGAGACTGCTCCTGCAGGGGAAATGGTGGAGCTTCCTTATTACTGCGAATGAGGAAAGAAGCCCAGCCTCCCCACTCAGCCTCAGTTGGCCCTAAGCAGGGAGGTAGGAAGCCCTCATAGTAATTAGCAGGAGTGGGGGTCCCGGCTCCCTACAAGTCTTCCTCTTATACCCCCTGCTCTCTGGTTGGTTAGGGAGGGAGAGCCTCATTACTGTTCTTCCCCTGTGGCTTCTGCAGACACCGCGAGAGGGTTTCTTTTTACCTGTGGTCAAAGGTGAAAGTCCGGACTCTCCACTAGGTCTCCTTTGACAACATTTGCTAGGAAGAGGGAGATGCACCAAGCGTGGCACGTCCGAGCACAGGGCCCCACGGGGCTGCGTATGTTGCACCCCAGAGAGCAGCGGACAGGGGTCTGGATCTCGGGTCCTGCCCCTTACCCACTGTGTGGCCACGGCGTGCATTTCCCAGACATCTCCTGAGTGGTGTTCTCTGCCAGCCATTGAGCCACATACAGAGGACAGAGAGAAGATGGAGACCTAACCCTCACCCTTACAAGCCCCTGCACTGCACAAAATCAGGGTAAAATTCTGGGTTGAGGGTGAGGGGCAACAATGCCTCAAGAATTACTTAGGGTTCATTTCCCACAAACTTGAGTTGAGGGCTCAGAGGTTTGTTTGTTTGTTTTAATCTTTATTTTTGAGAGAGAGAGAGCACATACAAGCAGGGGGACGCAGACTGGGGATCCCTGAGGGCTTGGAGTCTAAAATGATGTTTAGGGGCACCTGGGTGGCTCAGTCGGTTAAGTATCCGACTTTGGTTCAGGTCATGATCTCACGGTTTGAGGGTTCGAGCCCCGCATCAGACTCTGTGCTGACAGCTCAGAGCCTGGAGCCTGCTTCAGGTTCTGTATCTCCTTCTCTCTCTGACCCTCCCCTGCTCACGCTGTGTGTGTCTCTCTCTCAGAAATAAATAAAACATTTAAAAAAAATTTTTTAATGATGTTTATGTAACAAGAAAGGAGTGTGCTATTTCACCATTTCTTGCACATTTGAATCTGTGGGCTGAAATTTTGGGGGAGGATGTACATACCTGACTCCTGTCCTGCCTGCTGTTTTGCATCTTACTTTTTTCTCCAAGATCATTCTCTCAGTTCATCTAGATCTGATTCATTTTAGTTCTGGAAAGAAGATGTAATGTGGATGTATCATATTTCATTTGTCAGTTGTTCCCCTAGCCATCGGCCTAGGTGGTTTCCAGCTCTGCGCTATTAAAAACAAGGGACATAAGGGGCGCCTGGGTGGCTCAGTCAGTTGAGCGTCCAGTTTCCACTCAGGTCATGACCTCACAGTTTGTGAGTTCAAGCCCCTAGGCGGGCTCTGTGCTGACAGCTCAGAGCCTGGAGCCTGCTTTGGATTCTGTGTCTCCCTCTCTCTGCTCCTCCCCCACTCACACTCGTCTTTCTCTCCTTCAAAAATAAATAAACATTAAAAAACAAACAGGGGACATACGGGGGCAGCTGGGTGGTTTAGTCGGTTGAGCACCTGACTCTTGATTTCGGCTCAGGTCTTGATCCCAAGGTCATGGGAATGAGCCCCTGGTCAGGCTCTGTGCTGAGCATAGATCCTGCTTGGGATTCTCTCTCTCTCCCTCTGCCTTTGCCCCCACATTAAAAAAAAAAAAAGAAAGAGTCTTTTAAAACAAAGTACGTCCTCATTCATGCCCCATCTGTGCCTGTCCGAGTGGGTATTTCTCTGCAGTAGGTAACTAGAAATAGAACTGCTGAGGCAAAAGGTATGTGTGTTTTAAATAGATATTGCCAAATTGTGCGCTCATCAGTGATTGAAGGTGCGGGTCCCTTGTACCCACTTCAACATTTAATATCATCAGGTTTATAGTTTTGCCAATTTAAGGGGAGAAAATTATAGCTCTTTGTTTTAATTTTCATGATTACTAATGAAATTGAGCTTTTTTTGATGTGGCCACTTACATTTCTTCATCTTCTTTGCCCATTTTTCTATTTCATCATCCTTTTGATCTGTAGGAACGCCTTTTGTAGTCTCCGTATTAATCTTTGCCACATACACTGCAAATACCCTATTTCTTGTTTGTTTTCAACTTTGTTGATGGCTGTGTCATACAGAGATTTAAATATTTATATAGTATAAGTGTTTTGTGTCTTATTTGTAAGAAGATCTCTTCTACTCCAAGGTTGCAATATACTCTTTTTTTTTTAAAGCATTTTTAAAAATGTTTATTTTTGAGAGATAGAGAGGGCGCAAGTGGGGGAGGGGCAGAGAGAGAGGTGGGGGGGAGGGCGAACACAGAATCCGAAGCAGGCTCCAGGCTCCATGCTCTCAGCACAGACCCTGATGTGAGGCTCGATCTTGTGAACTGTGAGATCATAACCTGAACCAAAGTCCAACGCTTAACTGACTGAGCCACCCAGGTGCCCCTGTCCTTTTTAAAAATACTTTGGTAGACTCTCTTTGAATGCTTTTATTTATTGTGGAGTGCTATTAACCTATGCAGGGTCATGAAAACACATCGTTAGTCAGGGTGTACTTGTGGTTAGACTTTGGGGCCCTGGGGCTCCCCATTCCTGCTGGGTGTTAGTTACCAGCCGTCCAGCACTTTTATGGCCAAGAATTCTCATATTTGGGGCACCTGGGTTGTTCAGTCAGTTAAGTGTCGGACTTCGGTTCGGGTCATGATCTCAGGATCTGTGAGTTCAAGCCCCACATTGAGCTCCGTGCTAACAGGGCGGAGCCTGCTTTGGATCCTCTATCTTCCTCTCTCTCTCTCTTCCTCTCTCTCTCTCTGCTCTTCCCTCTCCCTCTCAAAAATAAACATTAAACAAACAAACAAAAAAGAATTCTCACATTCATTGCTCCCACCTGGTGGTTAATACATGTTTTTGTCTGCTTGCCAGAGGTGAGGAGAGAGGAAGCCCGTCACCTTTCTGCTTCACATGAATCCCCAGAGCAGTTACCCTAATAGGGTTCTGTCCTGCTGCCGAGATCTCGCACTTTAATGAACAGTCAGAGGCCCCCCGAGACCTTTCACAGCGATGCTCCTGCCTGTACTCTGTGCTTTGGTGTCCTCTGTCAGCCTCACTCCGTCTGCCTTCTGTTCTTGACGGCTTCCTTCTAGCTTCTAGTTTAACAGGGCTCCGCTTGTCGCCTCCAGCACGGTGATGGATTTATTTTCAGGTCTACTCTCACTTCTGTGGCTTGAGAAGAGAGAGGCAGTGCCCACAGGCTCATGTCTGGGCCCAGTGGCCACGGAGAACCTTTCCGTTGTCCTGACACAGGGAGCTTGGCTCAGCATAGAATTCTTGGGTCACAATCAATCATTATCCCTCAGTTCCCTGTAGAACGTTACGCCACTCTCCCCTGACGCTCCGTATCGCGGGTGGTAATTGACACCATTCTGATTCTTTATTCTTTTTAGGGAATCTGGGTTTTCCCCCCCTCTGCCTTAATGTTTTCTTTTCTCTTTCTTTCTCTCTCTGTCTTTGTCTCTCTGCCTGCCTGCCTTCCTTCCTCCCTCCCTCTCTCTCTCTTTCTTTCTTTAGATTTTAAGTATTTTCTTTCTTTAGATTTTATTTTTAAGTAGTGTCTACACCCAACATGGGACTTGAACTCACAACCCTGAGATTAAGAGTCACATTCTCCAGGGGCGCCTGGGGGGCTCAGTCCTTTAAGCATCTGACTCCAGCTCAGGTCATGATCTCACGGTTTGTGGATTCGAGCCCCATATTGGGCTCTGTGCTGACAGCTCAGAGCCTGGAGCCTGCTTCAGATGCTATGTCTTCCTCTCTCTCTCAAGATATCCTGCTCATCCTCTGTCCCTCTCTCAAAAATAAATTGATATTTTTTTAAAAAAAAAGTCACATTCTCCACAGACTGAGCCAGCCAGGTGCCCCCTTAATGTTTTCTTTATCCTTAAAATTCAAAAATCTTACCAAGATATATATGCTTAGTGTTATTTTTGCCTTATTAAGTTAATCTAAAAGCATGTGATTAAGAGTCAAGGCTTCCTTGGGGCGCCTGGGTGGCTTAGTCGGTTAAGCGTCTGACTTTCGCTTAGGTCATGATCTCGTGGTTCGTGGGTTCGAGCCCCGCGTCGGGCTCTGTGCTGACTGCCAGCTCAGAGCCTGGAGCCTGTTTCAGTCTGTGACTCCCTCTCTCTCTGACCCCTCCCTGCTCACGCTGTCTCTCTCTCTTTCTCTCTCCTAGAAATAAATAAAACATTAAAAAAAAAAAAAGAGTCAAGGCTTCCTTTACTTCAAGGAGCATTTTTATTTCATTGCTTCGCCCTGGACTCTCTTCCTCCCAGTGATCTTATTTTATGACTATTTGATCTTCTAGGTCTCTTCTCCATCTGTGTTCTCTCAAAAACTTCCATTCTTTACCTTTTGCCTCTGTGTTCTGGGAGAATTTCTTGGTCTTCTCTTTAAATGCACTAATTCAGTTTTGTTTTGTTTTGTTTTTGTAGTATCCAACCTGCTAGTCATTGTTTCCATTACATTAAAAAATTTTTTTTAAACATTTATTTATTTTTGAGAGACAGACAGACAGACAGACAGAACGTGAGCAGGGGAGGAGAAGAGAGAGAGGGAGACACAGAATCCGAAGCAGGCCCCAGGCTCTGAGCTGTCAGCACAGAGCCCGACGCGGGGCTCAAACTCATGAACCACAGGTCATGACCTGAGCCGAAGTCAGATGTTTAACCAACTGAGCCCCCCAGGCACCCCATATGTTTTTATTATTAAAGAGGCTTCCAGACTCCACAAAGTGGTTGCATCATTTTATATTCCTGTCAGCAGTGGCTGAGAGTTTGTTATTCCACTTCTCATCAATGTTTGTTATGGTCAGTCTTTTTAATTTGAGAGAATTTATAGTAGCCATGCAGTGATATCATATTATGGTTTTAATTTGCATTTTCTTTCCTAGTGAGCTGCGATGTTGAGTCTTTTCATGTGCTCAGTTTCCATCTATCTATCTTCTTTGGTGAAGTATCTACTTAAAGCTTTTGGCCATTTTATTTTATTTTTTTATTTAATTAATTTTTAAAAAATTTATATCCTAGTTAGTTAGCATATATTGTTTCCTTCACTGTGCAGAAGCTTTTTATCTTGATGACGTCCCAGTAGTTCATTTTTGCTTTTGTTCCCATTGCCTTCAGAGACCTGATGAGTAAGAAGTTGCTGCGGCCAAGGTCAAAGAGGTTTTTGCCTGCTGTCTCCTCGAGGATTTTGATGGCTTCCTGTCTTACATTCAGGTCTTTCATCCACTTTGAGTTTATCTTTGTGTGCGGTGTAAGAGAGTGGTCCAAGTTCATCTTCTGCATGTCGGTGCCCAGTTCTCCCAGCACCATTTGCTGAAGAGACTGTCTTTATTCCATTGGATATTCTTTCCTGCTTTGTCAAAGATTAGTTGGCCATACGTTTGTGGGTCCATCTCTGGGTTCTCTATTCTGTTCCATTGATCTAAGTGTCTGTTTTTGTGCCATCTTTTGCCCATCTTTGTTTTTTTTCTTATTATTTTGAGGGTTCTTTATATGTTCTATTTTTTTTTTAATTCTGTAATGTTTGTTATTTTTGAGAGACAGAGCGTGAGCAGGGGAGGGGCAGAGAGAGAGACAGAGAGAGACAGAGAGAGAAAGAGAGGGAGACACAGAATCCAAAGCAGGCCCCAAGCTCTGAGCTGTCAGCACAGAGTCCCATGTGGGGCTCAAACTCACAACACGAGATCATGACCCGAGCTAAAGTTGGCTGTCCAACTGACTGAGCCACCCAGGTGCCCCGGTTCTTTATATATTCAAGATAGATTTCTTAATTAGCTATATAATTTGCAAATATGTTCTCCTAGTCTGTGGCTTGTCTTTCTATTCTGTTAATAGTGGCTTTAGAAGGGAATATTTAGGGCACCTGGGTGGCTCAATCAGGTAAGCGTCTGACTTCGGCTCAGGTCATGATCTCATGGTTCATGGGTTCGGGCCCCATGTTGGGCTCTGTGCTGACAGCTCAGAGCCTGGAGCCTGTTTCAGATTCTGTGTCTCGCTCTCTCTCTGACCCTCCCCTGTTCATGCTGTCTCTCTCTCTCAGAAATAAAATAAAACATTAAAAAAAATTAGAAGGGAAGATTTAAATTTTTATGAACTCCAGGATATCAGGTTTTTTTTCTATTATGGATCATGATTTTGGTGTTATATTGTGAAATTTTTGCTTAATCCATAGTCATAAAGATTTTCCCCTACATTTTCTTCTAGACGTTTTATAGTTTTAGGTTTTGGATTTAGGTCTGTGATTAAACTTGGGTTATTTTTTGTACATGGTGTGAGATATGAATCAAAGTCCACTTTTTTTCCATATGAATATCCAGTTTCTCTAGGACCGTTATTGAAAAGACTCTCCTCCAGTGATTTACCTTTGTCTAAAGTCAGTCAACAGCGTATGGACCTGCATCTGGACTCTCTTCCCTCCCATCTCTCTTGACATCAGCAACTTCATATTGTCTTGATTGCTGAACAACTTTGCTTATCTCTTTTTAATTGTTCGGCCATTTTAGGCCCTTTGCATTTCCATTATGAACCTTAGATATAAAGCATTTGATTTTAACAAGGAAAAACTTCGCTGGAACTTTTATTACATGACACTGACTTTGAGAGTAGAATTGACATCTTAACAACATCGAATCCTCTGATCCACGACCATGGCCTCTCCCCTCATTTAATTAGGTCTATTTTAACTTCTTTCATCAGTGCCTTATAGCATGTAGTGTACAGATCTTGCATACATTTGTTGTCATATTTTCCCATCTTAGTTTCATATTTTTGATGCTATTATAAATGGTATAATTAAAAATATTTTGGGGCACCTGGGTGGCTTAGTCGGTTAAGTGTCCGACTTTCGCTTAGGTCATGATCTCGCGGTTCGTGGGTTTGAGCCCCGCGTCGGGCTCTGTGCTGACTGCCAGCTCAGAGCCTGGAGCCTATTTCAGAGTCTGTGTCTCCCTCTCTCTCTGACCCTCCCTTGTTCACACTGTCTCTCTCTCTCTCCTAGAAATAAAAAAAAAAAAAATTTCAATTCCCAGTTGCTGCTATTATATAGAAATATAACTGATTTTTAAATATACTTTATTTTTTAGAGCAGTTTTATGTGCACTGCAAATATAATTTATTTTTATATATTGATCTAGTATCCTTCAGTCTTGCTAGAGTAATTTTTTGTATGATCCCTTAGGACTTTATACACAATCATGTTGTCTGTAAAATAAAGCTAGTTTTAGTTTTTCTTTTCCAATCTGATTGCCTTTTACTTTTCTCTCTGTTTCTCCAATTCTCTCTTTCTTTTTATGTTAAGCTTTGAAGTTCATTGCAAGGATTGGTCATCTTTTATAATGGCTAACTCTGATTGTCAAATTTGAAAAACATTAGTTTAATCAATGAGCAACATTATGATACATTTGCAAGTGAAAGGCTTTGGTCTCATTTGCAATTTGCTACAGAAATTGGTGGAGAAAATGTTACAGCTCTTTTATGAAATGGACACAAACAGTATTATAAGTTATATAAAGGGATGAATCATTGCAGTAATGAGGCCCTGACTCTAGAAGTCTGTTACTCAAAGTATATAGTTTGACTTCAGGAAAAAAACTGGCAAATGGTAACAAATCAGATTTGCAGATGTTAGATTGGTTATTGGGCTAGATGTTTGATGTTATGCTTTATCACTGGCATCATTGCATCATTCAGGAGTATGGTAGGTTTACAAATGGTGTAAGGGGCAGTTACTTCATTTTTTTGATTGAGTTCATTGACTAAGACTTCTAGCACAATGCTGTATAGAAATGATGAGGGCAGACATCCTTGCCTTATTTCTGAACTTCAGGGGAAAGCATCCAGTAGTTTTCATTGAGTGTATTGTTAGCGCTAAGTTTTTCATAGATGTCTTTCATCAAGTTGAGGATATTCTCAACTACTCCTAGTTTTCTGGAAGTTTTTCTTCAGGAACAGATGTTGATTTTGTCAAATGTTTTTTGTGCACCTGTTGAGATAAACACATGATTTTTCTTTTTTATTTACAATGGTGAAATATGTTGATTGTTTTTTGAAGATTGAGCTGACCTTGCATTCCTGAGGGTAAACTCCTTTGATACTATGTATTATACTTTCCATATGTTGTTCTTTTCAAGTTAAGATTTGTTAATAATATTTGCATCTATGTTTAAGAGGGGTGTTGTTTCTTGTGTCAGATTTTGTCTGGGTTTGATATCCGATAATGCTCCCTTCATCCCTCATACAATGAGATGGAAAGTATTCTCTCCTTTTTCTGGAAGAGTTTGTGTAGAATTGGTATCATTTCTTCCTTAAAAGTTTGGTGGAATTCACTTGTGAGACCATGTGGATCTGGAGTTTTCTTTGTGGGAGAGTTAAACACATTCAGTGTCTTCAATAGGTGTGTTATTCAGGATTTGTTCTTCTTGTTGTCCGAGCTGTGCTATTTTGTGCCTTTTAAAGATTTTGTCCCTTTCTTCTAGGTGGTCCAGTTTATTGGCAGGACATGTTCATAATATTCCCTTATTGTCATTTTGGTATCTATAGAAACTGCTTCATTGTCACCTTTATCATTCTTGATACTGATCACTCATATCTTACTTTTTTTCCCCTGGTTTAGTCTATCTATAGAATTATACATTTTGTTCTTCTCATAAAACCAGCTTTTGGTTTTACTGTTTTTTTCTATTGTTTTATTGTCTTTCTGTTTTCTATTTCAATTATTTTCACTTTAATCTTTTTTAATTCTGTGCTTACTTTGGGCTTTATTTGCTCTTCCATTTCCAGTTTCTTAAAGTAGAAACTGAGGTAATTCATTTGAGACATTTGTTACTTTCTTTTTTTTTTTTTTAAGGTTCATTTATTTTTTAAGAGAGAGAGAGAGCAGGGCAGGGTCAGAGAGAGAGGGAGAGAGAGAATCCCAAGCAGGCTCTGAGATGTCGGCACAGAGGTGGGGCTTGAACTCATGAACCAGGAGGTGATGACCGGAGCCAAAACCAAGAGTCCAACACTTAACTGACTGAGCCACCCACGTGCCCCTGTTATTTTCTAATAGAGATATTTTTAATACTGTGAGGTTTTCTCTAGGAAGTACTTTAACTGCATCCCACACATTTTGATATTTTTTCATTTTCATTCAGTTCAAAAAAACATTAGAATTTTCTCTTAGATTTTTTATTTCACTTATGTGTTATTTAAATGTGTGTTTAGTTTCTAAATATTTGGAGATTTTCCAGGGATCTTTCTGTTACAGATTTCTAATTTAATTCCATTGTGGTCAAAGAACAAACTTTTTTTTTTTTTTTAAGTAGACTGCACCCCCAAAGTGGAGCTTGAACTCACAACCCTGAGATCAGGAGTTGGATGCTCTACTGACTGAGCCAGACAGGTGGCCCCCAGAAGTGACTCTAATCTTTTAAATTTAGTGACGCTTGTTTTATGGTTGTGAATATGATCAATCTTAGTAAATATTTCATGTATGTATGAAACTATTTCTCAGAGGGTTTTTTTTTTTTTAACGCTTATTTATTTATTATGGTGGGAGGGCAGAGAGAGAGGGAGAGAGAATCCCAAGCAGGCTCCATGCTGTCAGCACAGAGCCCCACATGGGGCTCGAGCTCATGAATCAGATCATGACCTGAGCCAAAATCAAGAGTCAGATCCTCAACTGACTGTCAGGTGCCCCTAAGCATTCCTCAGTTTTAACCATCCATAGTTTTGTCATTATTATTTAGTTACATTAATAGTAATTTTTTAAGTTACGTTGATAGTAATTTGGGGAGGGTAAAGTCACCATCTTGAATCAGAGTATGTCTGTTTGGTGTCCTCAAGCTCCTCAAAGGCAGGCTCTGTGTCCTGCCTGCCTCTCTGTCCCCTCAACATTTTTCCTGGCCCCAAGTGGAGGCTCAGCAGACCCTGGTTGACACTCAGAAATAGTTAGGCTGCGATCTTGTTTTCAGTTCAGAAAAGATCCCTCTTCTGACAGGACTGAGACTTCCACACCTTTATGTGTTTGAATCCCTACAGGACTTGGCACCTAGCTCGTAGCTCGACACATCGCAGGGGCTCAGGCAGTGATGGCGGCATTGAATGGAACTGAAGAGATAGCTACAGAGGTGCCGCCCCTGACTGGTGGGGGTTTAAAGCCACCGTGAGGCAAGTGACAAACTGCTCGGGCCACAGTTGGAGAGGCTGTCCTGTCATAAAGCCCCCTGGGACGTGATGTCACACACAGACACCGCTCTCCTTGCAGAAGGGAGGGGCTGTGCCCTGGACTCCCAGACTGGGCTGGGCTGCGGTGCCCTACACAGGCTCGGCCCTGGAGCCAGAGGGACGTGACTAGGCTGCCGGGCACTGAAAGGGTCAGAGGGTCCTCTGCAAATTGCGAACGTCATCAAGGTTGGCAGGCTCCAAGGGCTGCCCTCGGGCAAGCACCCAAGCAGGTGGCAGTGGTCTTTGAGACTCTTAGCTTACCTTTCCTGCCTGGCCCTCCCCTCCTCCCTCTTCCTCTCTCTCTCAGGAATCCTTTACTCCCCTCTCCTCCTCCAAACCGCCTCTCAGAAAAAGCCTGATAACTTTGCTCACACCAAGTTGGAAATGACTAGAAAGCTTCCTGTTGAATATGTCGCCAGCACTTTTCTCAGAGAAGGTGACTCTGGACAAGGGAGGTGCCGTAGTGCTGCCAGAGAGCCGGAGTGAGCCACGCCTGGAAAGGGCCCACTGGCTCTGGTGGCTCAGCACTATTGGTGACCTTGGCGAGAGAGGTTTTGGAGGTTTGCGGGGACAGGACCACGCTGAAGCAGCCATGGAGTAAGGGGAGGAGAGAAGACACTCCCTGCAGACAGCCCACGGGCTGGTGTGCAGGATGGGGGGCCATCACAACAGTAGCTGGGAAGGGATCTGGTTCAAGGGAGAATGGCCTTTTTTTTTAATGGAACACAGGAGTGATGTGTGACTTCACTCTGATTAGGCTGATTAGGGGCCAGTAGAGAAGGAAAGCCTGAATATACCAGTGAGAGAGGGGACCCCCAAACACCCAGGCTGTGAGAAGACCGGATGGACTGGAGCACAGAGTGGGGCTGGGCCTGGAGGGCAGAGGGCAGCTGCGTCCCTGAAGACGAAATGGCCTGGGAGAAGCAGAGAGGCGGCAGAGAGTTAAGGGAACTCCCATCCCCATCGGGGGGTGTCTGTGTTCTCTGCTGAAAGTGGGGAAGGCGGGGTTGGGGTGGAGGTTTAAAGGGAGATTCTGAAATAGTCCCTGGGGAGAATGGGGAGCTCCCTTGGGAAGCAGAGGCCCCGGGCCACACTGAGTCCAGCTCACATTGGAGACCTTGACTTTGCAATGGTGTTGGTTTGGATGGAATTGGACTCCGATGGTGGGATTTCAGACAGAGGTTATTTTGAAGAGGCTAGCGATCTCCCGCAGGACTCCTAAATTATACTAGTAAATAATAATGATCAAAAGCTACCAACCCTTTTGAGTTATTTTCTGTTATGCAGCACTTCTGCAATAATTAGCTACCTACATCTGGGGTCACTTTTTACCAAGCATTCGATAGAGTGATCCCCTTTTCCTTAATCCTCTCCCAGCTGCCTTTTCCCAGCCTGATTCTCTGGGAGCTACCTTCCAGCTCTGAGGCTGTTGAAACCAGCTTTCATTTGGGACTCTGAGGTCTTGGGAGAAATCCGTGAGCATTTTCCAAGCTCTCATCGCTAGCCCACTCCGTCCCGAGTTTGGTCTCCAGGTGTGACCTGCGGGCCGTCCCCGGGCTGCGCCCTGTGGCCAGATGTCCTTGCCATTCCCCCAGCTGCCTCTGGGCCACTGCAGTCCCCACAGCCCCCAGGGAAAGGAGCGCTGGGGTCCCTAGCCTGTGAGATGCATTGACTGGTGACCATTTTTTCTTCTCAGACTGAAAATGTTGTTTGGACTGTGCTGTCAGAGAGAGAGGTGAGGTTTAAATGGGCCCTGTTCCAGGGGCTCCAATCACCAGGAAAGGGGACCCCTTTTGGATCTCAGAGGAAGGGGAAATAGGGTTCTGAGTCCCCTTTCCTTGACTGTTACAGGATCCCTGTGACTCAGGGTTGGGCTGGAGGGCCTAGTCCTGACAGGTGGGGGACATGCCTGTGTGCGTGTGTGTGCGAATGTGTGAGCACATGTGTGAATGTGTGTGCGCATGTGTGCATGTGTGTGGATGTGTGAATGTGTGTGCATGCACACACACACACACACTGGGAGCCAGTGTCCTGCCAGTGTCCAGATGCTCTGCTTGTCTCACGGGAGGGGCCCCAGAAGAGGAGGATGAGTCCTGGGGATACTATTTCTGATCCGGATTGTGGGATCTGCCCAGAGTAGGGGGGGTGCTTTCGAGGACTTTGGGGAGAAGAGCTGACCCTGTGCTGAATGAGCAACTACGAATGTCCAGCCAAGGCTGGGTCCTTGCTTTCTGGCCGGAGAGGCAAGGCGGACCCGTGGAACAAGTACAAAAGGAAGGGAGAAGGGAGCGTGCTCCGGGCTCCAGGTCTGGCTGCCAAAGCCGGCAGAGGCACTGAGCCTTGCCTGCCAGGCGGCGGGAAGCCCGGGCTGAGCCCCGTTACAGCCGCAGGATTTATTCCCCCACAGAGTTAGACACGCCCTGGGGGAGGTGGTCCTGGGGATTGGGAGGAAAGCCGGTACCCCCGCCAGTGAGGGCACGAGAGAGCCCAGCCTTATGCTCAACTCTGCTTTCCTTCCAGGCTCTACAAGCCCCTGTACATAGTACAGGTCTTCGTTCTTGCAGGTGGGAGCCTGGGTGCGGGGTGACGGCGGGAGCTGGGGAGCTGGTTCCCGCCTCAGGGCCACCCCCACCTCTTACCACCTCCCGGGGCTACAAGGGACCTCAGTCAAGGCTGCCCTTCTATCCCTTTCTTCCCTTCCCTTCTTTCTGCCCTTCGTAGTGAAACTAGGATTTGAACCCACGTTTGATTCTAAAACCCATGCCTCCCCCGCTCCCCAGAAAACCCAGTAACCAAAACCCCCACAACCTAATGTCCTACAGCAGTGATGTTCCAGTTTTTGCTTGCATTCCTTTTGAAAAGTCATATATCGCGCATACATTTTAATATCTAACATCTTTCATTACAAGTTCATTTTAAAAGGCTATGATTTCTGGTATATTGTAAATACTGACATTTTAGTGATTACATCGCTCTTTTAAACGGTTTCACTGGTCTTTCTCCACCCGTCCACAGGAGTGGCATACTACTATTTTCAGGAGTCTGTGGGGAAGCCAGCCCCGGACCATGAGATCGCTGGGGAATCCGCACAGGTAGGCACTGCGGAGGCCTAGAGGCCGGGATGGTCTCACTATAGCCTGAACAGGGGTCACGCTTCTTGAGCTCAACTGTTAACCAACTGTGTGTGTACGTGTGTGCATGCGAGGGCAGAAATTCGCTGTGTTTCTGGCAAAGTGTCAAAACAGAGGCCCCACCTTCCCCGGGTTGGCTGGCTGGTCGCCCCCGGCCTCTGTGGCAGTTGCCTCCACCATCCAAGAGGAACAGATGACCCCTCATTCATTTGAGTAGCCGTGGAATGTGGTTCAGCACCCACGGGTGAATGAGGTGGTGGCGAGCAGGACACCTGCCTGGGGTCGCATTCTCTCCTCCGTGTCCCAGATCCGCGAACCTATGGCGGAAGCCCCCGCCCCCATCCCTGGGTCAGAAGAACACAGATGCTGGATGCTCACCCAGGGCCACGTGCTGGATTACGTGCTGTCCATCTGTTACGTCATTTAAGCCCCACGGCAACCCAGCAGCTCACACTTTATACAGATCTAGGCCCAAGAAGGACTAGATCCAGGCTGCCCAAGTGACAGCACAGAACCACATACCTGATCTCTGGGGGCCTCCTCTCTGCACAGCGCTGTTGGGAAGAGAATCCCATAGAAACAAGGTTATCGGCGGTGCAGAAACTCTGAGAAGTCTGTGCTCTACCTTCTGGGGTGACTGTTCAGAGGTGGGGAGCCCCTAAGAAGGCCCATGTTGGCAGGTACCTTGGAGAGCACCGAGTCCAACTTTACCTCCTTTCTTTGTCGTTGCTGTTTATTTTAAAGTAACCAGTCAAATTCCATTTAATCGTTTTATTCTCACGGCACCTGGTGACTCACAGGGTTAAGCGTCCAACTCTTGATTTCAGCTCAGGTTGTGAGCTCATGATTTATGAGATCGAGCCCCAAGTCGAGCCTGCTTGGGATGCTCTCTGTCCCCCTCTCTCTGCCCCTCCTCCACTCGTTCTCTCTCTCTCTCAAAAATAAAAACAAACACTAGTCAGTGAATTCCTACAGTGGAAGCTGAGGATCTAGCTCTTGTAACAACCGCACATCTACTGCCTCTCCAGCATGCACTTCACCTCCCTCAGCCTTCTAGTACAGATAGCTGTAGTCTTGTTTTGAGGTTGTAAAATGTGGAGTAGTGACATTTTCGATTGTTAGTCTTTTAAATAACATTGATGTTTCGCTGATTTTTATATCATTTTTAGCTTTAAGTCCCCCTCCACAGCAGTGGGCTCTTGTTTACTTTTTTTTTTTTTTTTACTTTATTTTTTTAATTTCTAGGAGAGAGAGAGAGAGACAGCGTGAGGGAGGGTCAGAGAGAGAGGGAGTCACAGACTGAAACAGGCTCCAGGCTCTGAGCTGGCAGTCAGCACAGAGCCCGACGCGGCTCGAACCCACGAACCGCGAGATCATGACCTAAGCGAAAGTCGGACGCTTAACCGACTAAGCCACCCAGGCGCCCCTCTTGTTTACTTTTTTAATGTTTATGTTGAGAGAGAAAGAGACAGATCCTAAGTGGGGGAGAGGCAGAGAGAAACACACACACACAGAATCTGAAGCAGGCTCCAGGCTTGAGCTGTCAGCACAGAGCTCGACGCGGGACTTGAACCCACAAACTGTGAGATCATGACCTGAGGTGCAGTTGGACGCTCAACCGGCTGAGCCACCCAGGTGCCCCAGGTGGCCCTTTTTTGACAGGCATAACCAGCGCAGCTCCATCCCTTCCAACAATCCGTCTGGTGAAGAGTTTTCCGTTCCTGTACTTTGCGGTAGCCAGATTGTTCTGGAAGTGGAGGCATCCCCGATGCAGCCTGGGCTTCCGGTCTCTCGCTGTGTGGTGCACCTGAGGCCTCTTTGGGCTCATGCGCAGCAGTAGTTTGTGGCTTCCGGCGGAGCAGGCAGCTTCGTGGGGATGGACAGCGGTTTGTCCGCTCACCACTTGAGATATTTGGGTGTTTCTAGTTTGGGACCATTACCAAAAAAACCCGCTGTAAATATTCGTGCACAAGTTTTGTGTTGACAGAGGTTTTCCTACCACGTGGGTAAATACCTGGCCCCCGATTGGAGGGGCGCCTGGTTAAGGGTGCATTTAGTCCTGCGAGAAAACCGCGACTTTTCCAGGGTGGTCGCTGCCATTCTGCGCTCGCACCAGCAGCGAATAGGAGGTTCCGGTTGCCCCACGTCCTCCCCAGCACCTGCTGTTGGGTTTTAGCCATTGCAGTGGGTGCGTCTCATAGTTCTCATTAGACAGCAGTGAGGCTTTACATTTTTCAACTGTGAAAATAATACTCCTAGCGGTCGAGTAGTGTACCATGGCCACTCTTCGCGTGTGATTTTTGTCTTGTCTCTTTTTTAGTTTTCCTTCTACCATTAATTTACCCAAGCTCTCTGCCCCCCAAAAATCAATCTCCTTGCAATACATTTAGACAAATTAGGTGCTTTATCAATATGATGTTTTCATGGAGCCTCCCTCCCCGTTTCCAGGTGGACAGGATGCCCCCCACCCTGCTCACCCCTCAGCTGTCCTGGGGCCTCCCTTTCTCGTGGATCTGCGGAGCGCTCCACCCCTCCCATGTGGGGGTGCCCCCGTCACTCCTTCGTTTCGGTGGGACCCAACCTCTAGGAGAACCCCTGCTTCCTGAGGGGGGAACGTCTTTAGCTATTACATATCTGAAATGGTCTTAAATCATATTTGTCTAAGAGTTTGGATAGATACAGAATTCTAGACCAGAAGTATTTTCCTCATAGAGTTTGAAGATCTTCGTTGTCTCCTGGCTTCAAAGACTTTCAAAGGAAAGTCTGAGGAAGGTTGAATTCCAAAAACAGGCTTTTTTCCCCTTTGTATTTCTGGAAGTTTTGAGGTTCCTTGTCCTCTGTGTTCTCAAATGCATTAATGGGAAGCTCTGGGGTGGGTCCCCGTCATCCATTGTCCTGGACACTTGGTGATTCCTTCTCTTCTGGAAACTCACTTCCCTCATCTTTGGGAAATTGTCTTGATTAAAAAAAAGGGACGTACTTATTTGGTATCTCTCTCCTGCCACCTCAGTCTGTGGTTTCTGTTCCATCTCTCAGAAAGAGCTGTGATTCAGCTGGGGGAGCTCCTGATCTCTTCGTAACTGTTCTTTCTGGAAAATGTTTTGTTTTTTTTCAACTTGACCTTCCACCCTTGGACTGGATTTTTCATTTCCATGATTATAGCATATTTTTGTGTGCAAGAGTTAGAGGTTTTTTGAGCATTTCTGTTTTACAGCCTGTATTTGTTTCATGAATGCAGAGTTTTAAGCTTCTAAAACCATCATTTCTTGTTTGTTTGAACTTCTCAAATTACTGGAAGTTTTGAGGTGTCTGCGTATGTGGATTAGTGTGTAGCTGAGGTGGCCCTTAGATGTCACCTCAGCCTTCCCTCCCTCCTCTCTCTCCTTGTCATGCAGCCCATAGGGGAGACCTTAAGGCCAGTGTGGGGGCTGATGGATAAGTGCTACCCTGTGACCGCTCAGGTAGGTGACGGCTGGGGACCCCTTTTCCCCCGGAGCGGGGTGGCTGTCCCGGGCATCCTGGGTGGGTCCAGCGGGAGGAGGGCCAGGCAGGGAAGGACCCCCGCCCCTCACAGCTGTGTCACTTCTGTTTTCCTCCTTAGAGACGCAGAGTCAGGAGTGGGAAGAAGCAAGCCTCTGAGGTAAGTGAGGCTCGCTCCTGTCAGAGCCCCACGAAGGGCAGGGACACCCCAGCTCGCGGCAGGGGAATCCCAGGGACAGTGGCAACCCCTCCCCCCGAAGCTCCCCACTCACTGAGCAGGGAAGGACTTCCTGGGAAAGACAGTGGTGTACGCAGGCCAGGTGCAGAGCACAGGGCGGGACGATGAGGCGCTGTGAGGCCCTGAGGCCCTGAGGCGCGCACCCCACCCTCCTGACCCTCCCCGCAGCCCGTGCCCCCCAGGGCAACAGGAGGACCGAATGGCGCCGCCGAGGGGGAGACGGCCGTCCTGTGTCAGCGTGAGGGGGCGGGGAGGGCCCCAGAGGCGGGAGCAGCCGACCCCGTCGCTGCCGGGAAGGAGATGGCTGAGGAGGCGGCGGCGGCTGGGATGCGAGGCGGGGAGGTAAGAAGCCCGGCGCCCCAACGCGAACATCTCCAGCAAGGGTCCCACTGAGAAGCCCCAGCGCACTGCAGGGTGGGGGCCGTGAGGGGACGGCCGTGTTGGGGGGGGGGGCGACGGGCACTCCCAGACCCCTGGGCCGCGAGCGCGGAGCCCCGCGGAGCCGAGAGGCGGTGGTCGGGGTGTCGGCGGGAGTGGGGCTGAGCCCCGCCTCTCTCGACTTCCCGTGAAGTGAGGCCTTGGTTTCCCCATTCGCGTAGCGTGGAACCCGTCCTCGCCCACCACTGCGTCCTTTCTTTCTTCCCAGGAAGATGAAAACGTCCGCAAGGAGATTGCAATGTACCGTGCCGGTAAGATGGCAGGCCCCGGCCCGGTGCAGGACTGTCCCGCCCCGACCTCAGCGACCCTGCAGCGGCCACAGATCGCTCCTCTCAGACCTCCTGGCCTGGGTGGGGAGGGGAGGGAAGAGGTCCAGGGAGCCTGATGCCCCATCCTCCCCGAACGCACCCCCTGCCTCCTGCTTCCTTCCTGGGGGCGGGAACCGAGGCCCCGCCCCCCGGGCTGGAGGACCAGCCGGCACGTTCTGGGCCTGTTCCCCGAGGCGGCCTGGTCCTGGGGAAAGGCCCTGCCCGCAAGGGACCCACAGGCTTGCCTGTCTGTGCTTTCCAGAGGCCTCTGAAGTGGAGAGAGAGGAGGAAGGGCCTGGGGCCTGGGTGCCCCAGCTGCTCAAGAGGCTCTGGCTGGGCTGGTTCCCGGCCCCGGACGCCCGGAAGCCTCGGAACCGCGAATGACAAAGTACCCAATAAATCCATAGAGTTACTGCTTCTGCAGACCCAGCTGCCTCCTTTCAGAGGCTTCGTGTCTTCAAAAACCCAGTGAGGCCCTGTCCACACCCCCTGTCCTGACAAGGGACAGGAACGCCACCTCCTGCCACATCAGATGCTCCAGACAGACTCAGTGCCAGGGGACAGCCAAGTCCCCTGCGTGCGGAGAGCAGGGAGCGCCATGTCATGGAGGCGTTTAGGAGCTGCCGGTGGGCCCTCTGTCAGGGATGCTGTTGGGTGGGGGTGAGGAGAGTCCTCTGGTAAAAGGAAGCCTCAGGGAGGCGGGAACTTCTGACCTGAGTGTCTGTGGTCCCCAAGCTGTTCCCTAAATGCACCAGGGGGTCCGTGCAGGACTTGGCTAAGCAGCCCACTTTCAGAAGCCGCCAGGTGCTGCCCAGGTGTACAGTCCAGAACCGGCCGATTGTGGGGGTGGGGACGGGGGTCCTGCTCCTGGTTGGGGCTCCAGGCTAACGGGGTCATAGCCCCAGAGGTCAGAGCAGGAAGACAGGCCCCGGCAGCCACCTGATGCCACCATCTCATTGGCTAAAGGGGAAACAGAAGCCCAGGGCAGGAGAGGGACTGGCCCAGGGTCACACAGTGTCCTGGCAGAGCAAGGACGAAAGCCAGGTGTCCTCCTCCAGGGTCTCCACATGGCCTTCTCGTCCTCTGACCATCCCACTGTCACTTGGGCCCAAGGTTGACCCCGTCCCTGGGGCATGTCTGGGGCCCACAGGTCTCCCTGCCTACCCCTGGCCAGTCTCCCGAGAGCCCGGCCTGACCCAGCCACTCAGGGGACTGTGCCCTAGGTTGGGGCCGGATGAGTGTCGTCCTGCCCCAGCCTGGCCACGCCTGACCAGGTGCCCGGACACAAGCATCCCTGAGGGGCTGGGAAAGGGGGCTCATCCTAGTTTGGGGTGACTGGGGCTCAGGGAAGTGGCTCACTCCTGGACTGCCATCAGGCTTCCCAGGGAAAGCTCTGGTGCCTGAGGGCTGAGCCCTGGGTGTTAAGCTGACACATCCTTCCTGGCCATCTCTGAGCTCCTCACTTTGGGGGTGTTGTAGCTGAGGGGGGTGCAGAGGACATGCTGGTTGCTGGCTGAGCCGCTGGCCAGTGGGGTGGGGTGGACCTGAGGTGTGGGCGTCCCGGCTGAGTGGGGTCCTCCCCACCCCCACCAGGGCCTGGCTGAGCCCTCTTAGCAGCTTGCTCTGGCTCTTCCTGGCATGGGCTAGGACCCTGCACATTGTCATTAACCAGAGTGGCCAGTACTGGGTCTCCGTGGGTGACTAGAGGGTAAGCTTGTCATCTTCTGACCCTCAGTATAGCCACCTCTCACATGGGATCAAATACAAGGTAAGGATGGATAAGGCAGGGGTAGGGGGTGGCCCTGGGGAGGCAGCCTGCCAGGGGCTGGTCAGGGGGGCCCTGGCGGGACTCCAAGACTCCAGGACTCGGAAGCCAGGATGGAACCGCCAAACCGGTTTATTGCATGTCAGGGCCCCTGCTGAGGAGCCAGTGGGGGGAGGGGGGTGGCTCCTCCTCCTAGCGGGGCACGGCACAGAGCTGGTAGGGGTGTGGGATCATCAGGAAGGAAAAGACACCGTGGTCGCTGGGGCGGGGCTGCCCCTCAGGCACGGAAAAGCTGAAGCGCTGGAGCAGACAGGTGAAGAAGAGGAAGAGCTCCATGCGGGCCAGGGGCTCCCCGAGGCATGTGCGGCGGCCTGTGGGCGGGTGTGGGGGTGCTCAGTGAGCCTGGGGCCTGGGCTCCATCCTCCAGGACTCCCTTGGGAGGGGGTCAGTGAGTTGGGCACCCCGGGTACCTGCAGAGAAGGGCATGAAGGCCTCCTGCTTGACAAACTGGCCCTGGCCATCCAGGAAGCGCTCAGGGTGGAAGCGGAAGGGCTTCTTCCAGACTGTCTTGTCCTTCAGCACTGATGACAGGTTGGTGATAAGTGTTGTCCCCTGGCAGGAGATGCCTGGCATGGGCGGGGTCTAGGCGATGGGACGCCTGGTCCCCGGCCACCACACATGCAGGGGTGCACACTCTGCCAGGCACACGCGGGACTCTTTCAAATGACCCCCTGGAGCTGCCCGGCACCTCCTCTGTCCCCATGGTGGGACCAAGTGATTCCCCACCCACGGGGGTCCGCACTGCCGCCTGTCCCTGTGCACAGGCTCCTCCAAAACACTGTGCAACATTTCAGTCTGTGTGCCCCCCCTGACTGGCGGCTCTGAAGAGTCAGGCCGCCCAGCCTCTGCTCCCATCCCCCACGCCTGCCTGGGCTGGGACGGTCGCGCCTGCAGAAATGAGCACTGGGTGACTTGGGCTCCAGTCCCCGCCTTCCCTGGCCTTGGCTGTGCTGGAGCATGTGTGTGGAGACCTACCTTGGGGATGTGGAAGCCCTGCACTTCAATGTCCCGGGATGTCATGTGGGGCATGCCCAGTGGGACGAGGTCCCCAAAGCGCTGCACCTCATGGATCACGGCCATGGTGAAGGGCATGCGGGTCTGGTCCCCCATCTCTGGTCGCTGCGCCGGCCCCAACACCTCGTCTATCTCCTGTTGGACACGTCCTGGACAGACCAGCATCCCCACGGTGGTCAGAACCCCACTGGGGTCCGACCTCTGCCTGACTCTCTGGAGGAGGCTGGTCTTACCCTCGAGCCAGGGCCCAGCCTCTGCTCAGAGCTTCGAGGGCTAAACCAAGCTTACGGGGCCCCAGCTGGTCCCTCTTCTCCCTCATCCATGCCATCTGGGCCCCGGGCGGAACTCACGCTGCACGTCCGGGTGCAAGATCATGAGCAGCAGGGCCCAGGCCAGCGTGACTGAGGTGGACAGCATCCCAGCAATGAACAGGTCGGATGTCACCAGGAGCATGTTCTGGTCATTGAAGCTGGTCTCGGGGTCCCCCCTCGCCTGGGCCATGCCAAGACAGTGAGCTCGGGCAGAGGGAGGAAGCCCCCAGATGGCCTCCCACCCTGCGCCCGTCACTGATCACTGGGTGAGGTATAGGCCCCACCTTCCTGGACCTTGGTTCATGGGGTCCTCAAACCACCACCATTGTCCCTGACACCTCACCTTTTCCACCTCATCCAGGAAGGCGTCAGTCAGGTCTCGGGGTGGCTGGGTCGGGTCCCGGGTCATCTTGTGTTCCTGGACTAGTTCGTCCAGGAGGGTCAGTAAGGCCTTCTGCCCTGAGAAGACCTTGCTGGCCAGCCCCGGGATGTGCAGGAGCACGGGGATGTGGTTCAGGGCCTGTGAGGGCCACACACGGGGGACCTTCCTGTGCTCAAGGGTTCACCCTGGTCAGTCAGGTCCCCGCCACCTCCAGGGTGTCCCCACCACCTCCAGGGTGTCCCCACCATTGACATGTTTCCTCCCTAAGTTCGGGCCTTGATCCTCTCACCTGGCTCGGGGCCCAGAAGGATAAATCTAAACCCTAGATCTCGTGGGCGCTCGTGGCTTCCAGCGGAGGAGGCCCAGGCTCCTTCCTTGGCCGCCTACTGGGCTCCTGCGATTTCCTCACCTTCTCCAGGCCTTTTGTCTTGGAAGCCTTTCTCCCAGGCCCCTCTGGACTCCCCCTTCCTCCCCACCCCACCCTCGGGGGCCCCATTTTAGGGCGGAGCTCGCCCTGCAGGGCCCCTTGGCGGCCCCGCCCCGCACCTCACGCAAGAAGCCGCTTTCCTCCTCCAGTCCCTGCTGCATTAGGACCATCAGCCTGTGGAGGCGCGGGTCGTCGTACTCGAAGCGGCGCCCGTAGGTGAGGGAAGCGATCACGTTGCTCACAGCTTTATTCAGCAGGGTGCTGGGGCTAAGGGGGCGTCCTGAGAGGGGGCGGGGCGGGTCAGGGGGTCTCCTCCATCTCTTCCCCAGCCGCTCCGTCCCGGTCTCCAGTGTCCCTCGGCCCCGACACGCACCGGCATGCTTGGCGAAGTCTGCACAGAGGCACGTGGCCTCCTCGGTCACCCACTGCTCCAGGGACTTCTTGCCCAGGCCGAAGTTGCGCAGCGTGGACAAGCAGAAGCGCCGCTGCTCGCGCCACGCGCGCCCGTAGCGCGCCAGGAACACCCCTGGGGGCGGGGCGGGGCGGGGCCGTGGGCGTGGTTTTGGCGCGCCCGTCCGGCGTACTCAGCCCCGCCCCGTCCGCAAGGCCCCGCCCCTGCCTTGTTCCCAGGCCCGGCCCCCTGTCCGCCCACACAAACCTTGCTCCCCACCCCCACTAAGTCGCGCGCGCTTTGCCACCCTCTTGCCGCTGGGGACCGACCTCTGCCTGCCCGCCAGCTCTCTTCTGCTGGGGTCAGGTGTTGGCATCAATCTGCTCCGCCCACCCTGACCCCTTCCCAGTCGGGGAAAGTCCCGGCCCCGCTCCGGCCTCGCCCATACCGACTTCCTTCTCCTCGTTCCCGCCCACCCTGACTTCCTTTTCTTGCTCGATCCGGCCCTGGGCCCGCCCCTTCTCGGTCAGGCTCCGCCCTCATCCTCCCCTGCCCGACCCCGCACTTGGCACCAGGCCGTTCCTCCACCGGCGGCCGCGCCCCATTCGCTGATTCTTCCCTGCACTACACGTCCACGATCCTGCCTGCGCTTGGCTCTGCCGGGTCTTGAGTCACCACTGCTGGCCCGGTCCCCGCCAGACCTCGGTCTGCCCCCCTCCTCCGCTTGCCTTGGGAGCGCGGCCCGAACCCCAGGTGCTCGTAGATGGGCATGGGTGGGCGGTCGGCAGTGTCCTCGCTGTGGTAGACCAGAGCCTCGCGCATGGCCTCCAAGCCGTTGAGCACGACCACGGGCGTCCAGGCCAGTTGCAGGCTGAACACGTCCCCGAAGCGGCGCCGCAGCTGCAGGCCGAGGGGTGCCGGCGTTCGTCAAGCCCGTCCCCACCCAGCAGGCTGAGGGCGAGATCTGGCCTCCTGACCCCGGAGGTCACATTGTCAATGGAGGAGGACCTCACACGGCATCAGACCTCTCAGCTAGGACTTTGCAGAGGTCACCAAAATTGTCAGTAGGCCAAGTTAGGGTCCCATTCTACAGGGAAGAAACTGACGTTTATAGAGGTGAGCACTGAGACCCAAGAGACCACAGCAGCAAAAGAGTTGAAAGTGTCACTGTAATTATGTCACCCTTGGTTTGCTGGTATCTGACTTTGGCTCTGGTCATGATCTCACTGTTTGTGAGTTCGAGCCCTGCATCAGGTGAGCTCGAGCCCCGATTCGAGTGAGCCCTGCTTCTCTCTCTCTGCCCCTCACTTGTGCCCTCTTTCAATAAATAAATAAGATAAAAGTAGAAAATGGGCCTCGTGATGAGACTCCTTCCCCCATTCTCAACACCTTTTCTCCTGACGTAATCAGAAGGGACCCAGGCCACACAATGTAAGCGCTGTCCGACGGGATCTCCAATCCACTGCCAAGCCCACACCCCGCTCCAGGCCTTTGCCCTCTTTGATCGGAAAATCCCAACCGTACTTCGGGCCCTGCACAAAGGCCATCGGCAGTAAGCCTCTCGCACCTGGCTCCTGTGCTCGGCCCATCTCCTGGGGCTCCCCGCCCCTGCCCCGCTGTGTGCTGCTAGGTGGGGTTCCTGCCCCCCTCTGCTGCTCCCCGCCTCCCGCCTTCCTCACCTGGTCAAAGTAGCAAAGTGTGTTCTGGAAGTCCATCTGCAGCAGGTTGCCCAGCAGAGGCAGTGGCACGGGGCCTGGCGGGAAGCGGGCAGCCCAGAATCTGCGCTTGTGCCAGAGGTCCACCAGGAGCAGGAAGATGGCCACGGCTATGGCCAGCGGCCCCAGTGCGTCCCCGGTCAGCAGCCCCATGGCTGCCTCAGGGCCCGCTGGGCTCCTCTGGCACACTGGTGCTCCTCGCCACACCAGGTGCCCAGGACCCGGCCAGACGGGGCACCCTCACTGCACTCTGCGAGCTCAACCAGCCTGGCCCCACTTTCTAAAGGAAGCCGAGATCGGCCTTTGCCCTCCGCCCTGAGTCAACATGTCAGGGCGACTGTGCGGCCAGAGGACGCAAGCGGGGGGCCAAGGAAGGTCAGGTGCAGGTGTGGCCACCAAAGTCCTGTCCCTCTTGGACTGTCCGGGTGCTTCCCCAGGGTAGTGGGGTGAGATTAGGGGAGAGATGAGAAGCCCACCCCTCAGCCTGACTCCGCAGCTCTGTTACAAGCTCCGAGGAAAAACCTGGGGTCATTGGACTTGATTCTGCCATCCACCTGTCATATAAGGTCACATCCCTAATGCGGTCACAGCCTTGACCCCAAAACATGCCCTTGTCTTCTCGTATGTTACCTGCCCCTTCCCAAGTTTGTTACTGGCACTTGCCCAGTGCCTTAGGGAGGTCACAGCGATCAGAAGGACCACGGCAGGGATGACGTTCTTGGTGTCCCCTTACTTCACCCTACTTCACTCAACACACAGAGAACCACACAATCACAACCCACTCACACAGTCACAGACACTACCCACACGCTCGCACACTGACACGCAATCACAGCACACATTGACACACCCACAAAACCACGCACCACTTAAATACACACACACTCGGACCCAGCACCGAGTCACCCTAGCTCCCAGCGGCTGCCCAGACCGCACCCCTGCCTCCTGCCTCAAGGCTGCCCGCAGTGGTGCTGTGGCCCCTCGCCTGGTAGGCTGGGGGCGCAGCTTCCTCAGTTCTGGCCCGATCTTGGCCTAGTGAGTTTACATCTGGGGCTGGGGAGGCAGCCGGTTGTTTTCGGAGCTCCCTACTCATCCTGACCCACCAGTTCGAATGGCCTGGAGACTCTTTCCTAAGTTTATCACGAATTGGTCCTTGGACCTCCCAGCTCTTGCGGCCACCCAAGTGATGTATGTCCTTCATGCCTGTGCACTTTCCGGGGTCCCCCCTGGCTCCAGCCCCGAGCTTTCCAGTCCTGACTCTGAGGTCCTTCCAGGAAAGAGCCACACCTCTGTACCGCCCGCACCAGGCTGGAGTCGTGCCTACCAGACTCTCCTCTTGCTCAGTCTCTCTGTCCCCCTGTGTAGGGGGGTGACCACACTGTGCCCAGCCTCCCGCTCCTTCAACAATGAAAGGGGTGGGAATTGAAGCTGAATTGTTAAATCCGTGAGGCGGGTGGGAATCGGAGGCCAAAACTTGCTCAGATGAGAAGGTAGTAGAACCCAGAGGGTAGGGAGGGGCATTTCCTGGGTAGGGGTCAGGCCTCTTCACCCATCCCAGGGGTGTGTGAGGCTCACTGTCATTCTGCAAACAGCTGGAGTATTCTCCCTCCCAGCTGAAGCAGGGCCTGGGGGAGGTACCCCCTACCCCCACCCCATGGCCCCCCAGTTCTCTCCTTCCTTCTCCTTCCCCAACCGTAAGAGGGCCAGGATCTTCCCGGGGCGCGCCCTCTGACATCCCTGGCTCAGAGATGCCATTCACAGGTGGCAACCTGGGGTCATGTGGCTTCCAATGTTCGCAGTTCCTGCTCGGCTTGTGGAAGCTGCTTCCTTCCCCAATTCCCACATCCCTACTCTCCTGCTGGGCCCAGGGCCTTGTCTGCTGGCGCCCAGCTGGGCCTTCCCTGCATCTCGCCTGGGCCAAGTACTTGGTGGGCTTGGATTCTGTCCCACCCATGCCGGAGGTACTACGTGATGGGTCCTGGGTGCTTGGCTAAGTACTGGCAACACAGTGGGCAGCCGGTGGTGGGTTCTGCTCCAAGGTGCTCAGGACCCGGAGGAGGCCAGGCCAGCAGTGTGGGGACTGCTTTCAGGGTCACGGGGACCCTGCCCCAGGCGGGAGCGGGGCTTTCTGGAGGACTGTGACAGTGCTTCAAAGTGCTGTGTGCGGGGGGTGTGGGGCAGCTGGAGAAGGCGGCTTTGCAAGTCTGCCTGAGGTCTGGACTGTGAGAAACTGAGGCCTCTGGGCTTCCAGGAGGCGCGGAGACCACTTCTGAGGCCACTGGACAGAGCAGGAGGGCAGGACCCCAGGCACCCTGGGGCCTCTGACCGGCCTCGGCTGCCGCTCCTGTTCCGTGAGCGGCGACTCACTACCTGGATTGCCGGTCAGGTGGTGTCAGCACAGCGAGCAGAGGGTCCGAGCGTTGGGACACACGGGACCTTTGATAAACTACCCTCATCTACCCTTCCCTTTGATTACATCATGCCCTCCCCAGTCGTCACCCTAATGGGGTTGTGGAGGGTTGTAACAGGCCTCCCCGAATCAGGGGCCTGTTGTCCAGGGCGGGGTGGCCTCGCGAGGCCTGTGGCCTTTTGCAATCATTGTGCAATCACAGCTTTGTGTGACAAACACTGCTCTTCACGTGTCCCCTCCCCGGCCCCTAAGGCTGGTGGCTTCAAGTTCATGATAGGGGGTCAAAGTCATAGAGCAGCATTAGGGTCCGTTTCAAAACGCGTGCTCGGAGTCACCGTTCTACGCTGGACCGAAACGTCTCCAAGGGCCAGCACTGGAGTTACTGGGATTTATTAACAGACACACTCGTGCCGCACTCCCTCCCCGGCAGCCAAGTCAGGCGGTGAGGCTGCTCAGGTGAAGGGGAGATGTGTGAGCGCTTCCCGGGGACCACATGTGCCACCGTTCACCTGCGCAGGGGGAGATGCCACCGACACGGCGCAGACCAGGAATTGCCCACCCCCGGCACCCCTGCGGCAGGGGAGCTTCGGCACCCAGCGAGGGTGCTGGGAACGTTGGTGGCATTTTGCTGGCCATGAGCCCTCCCCCGCCCCGCAGCGTGGCAGTGCCCTCGGAGGAATCCCCCAAAATTCCTGGGGACAGAAAGGGGCAGAACGTCAAAGCGGACCCTGTGTGCCGCCTGCTGGGACACACGGGTCCGGACCTCGCACCTGTCGCTGAGGCAGCAGCCCCGCATGCCTGCGATCAGGTGGTGCCTGCGATCAGGCGGAAACCAGGTGGCCTCCGCAGCTCCCGTGGCCAAGTGCAGGGGGCGCGAGGGGCCCACCTCCCAGAGGTGTTTTAAAGGTACAGGGCTTTGGCTCCGCACAGCAGAAGGTTCTGATCGGCCGCACAAGGCAACGATACTTAACACTGCTAACCGCGTTCTGGTTAAGATGTTAAGTTTTGTTTTTATCCACAGTTTAAAAATTACGAAAAAAAAAAAAAGTCCTGTTACCACATTGCACACCTATTAGAAAGGCCAAACTCCAGAACCCTGACGATGCCAAATACTGTTCAGGACGTGGAGCGACAGGAACTTCCCCACGTGGCCGCTGAGAAGGCAGAATGGCACGGCCACTGCGCAAGTCAGCTGGTGGCTCCTTACAAAGCGAGACCTTCTTACCACGTGATCTGGCGAGATCCTCGATACTGACCCCGAGGTGATGCCACCTGACACCTGCACACACGGGTTTATAGCGGCTTTGTTCACACTTTGCTGAAACTGGGAAGCAACCAACGTCTCTTGGTCGGTGAGTGAACTGTGCTACGTCCGGACGGTGGAATATTCCCCAGCACTAGGAAAGAAATGAGCTGTCAAGCCGTGAAAAGACACGGAGGAACCTTGAATGCATTTTCACTAAGTAAAGGAAGCCAATCTGACAAGGCCACATACTGTAGGATTCTAACCATATGACATTCTGGAAAAGGCAAAACTATGGAGACAGTGGCTGCCAGGGGCCGGGAGGAGGGCTGGCGGGCGGAGCACGGAGGACTCGGAGGCCAGTGAGCCTGCTGTGCGTGGTACCCTAACCGTGGATACGGGCCACCACGCTATCCGTCCAAACCCACGGAGTGTGCGCGACACCAAGAACGAACAGGAATGTTCAGTACGGGCTCCGGCCGGCGATGGTGGGTCGGTGTAGTAGGATCACCACTCGGCGGGGGCAGGCTGTGTATGGGGGCCCGGGAATATACGGGAACATTCTGTAACTTCTGCTCAACACTGCTATGAACGTAAAATGCGTGCGCTGGGGCTTCCTGCCCGGAGGGTGGAACGCGGCCACGCCCCAGGTAACGGTCATTTCAGAAGCCAGTTTGAGGCGGGTCCTAGAATCATCACAAGTGCCTCGCTCAACTGTCATCAGCAAGTCAAAAGGGGACAGAAGAATAAAAGCCAAAATGACAAAGAATCATTTGCCATTGGGAAAATATTTTTCTCAAGAAACGGATTTTCCAAGGTTTGTGGTTTAGCCTCTGACACCTGAAATCTATCAATTTCACTTGAACTGTGTTGACGCCAAGTCAAGACCAGACGGAAAGCCGCGCGGCTCAGAAGGCCGTCATTTCCATGCAGGTCCCACAGCCGCGCCGCACACCCACCCGCGCCTCCGTCCTGGAATGAGAAATGGGCCGCGCGGCTTGATGGAGCCATTAAAACAGAATTAATCTGCCGTTTCTGCAGCCCCGAACTGATGAGCACACAAGAACTCATTTATAATTGCTTATTTCTACTTCACAACATTCCTTCCAGGATTTCTCTTCTCTAAAAAAGTCCATTAGCATCGCATTATTTTTTTATAACCTTTAAAATTAATGTTGATTGGAACTCTGTCCTCATACCAACCTAAGGAAATCTGCCCGTCCCCACACGCTGGCCCGGCTCCACCTGCCCGGCCGGGCCGCGGAGGAGCCTGGGTCTGTGTCCTTCCCGGGCGCTGCCAGGGCCACGGGGGGCCGGGGGCCCGGACTCGGCTGGGCAGGCAGGTGGCGGCCTTCCCCCGCGTGGAGCAAGGGCGCCTTTGGGGGCTGGGATGGGGGGAGGAGGAGACGCGTTTGCTTTACAGTAAACAAAGAAAAGGAAACAAGGTTAAAATGAAGTTTATTATTTTTTGATTTTTTTTTTTGTTTTTTAAATAAAACTGTTTGTGAAACAGCTATTTTATCCCCACGGCAGAGTGACCCCTGAAAGATGCACTAACCCCTTCTTAAGGCCTTAACAAGATTTTTTTTGTACTTTTTTCTTCTTTTTTTAAAACTCAGATATTTAAAAATTATACAATTTACAAAACAAAACAATACAACATAAAGAATCATGTAGCGTGGGGCTGCTCACCTGACAGGCCCCCTTTTCCTTTATAAAAATGAAAGCAAAAGAAAAAAGGGCTAAGTGGGTGCTCCGGGTCAGCGTAGCGCACTGATGGCACGCAACAGCCCCCCCCGCCCCCCCACCCCCCCGTGTGGAGCCTGCACTTCCTGTCCCGTCCTTCGGCCTGGGGGAGGGGGGGCGGGGAGCGGGACACAGCCGGAGGCAGGCCACCCCGACCCTGCCTGCCTGCCGCGCGCACTCAGCAGGGCGCTCACGGTTCTCACCGGCCACAGTGACCCAGGACATGGCTGTGACCTCGGGACATCTGCCAATTTCACCCCTCAAAAAGATAAAAATTTTAAAAATAATAAATAAATAGTGTTTCTGGAAATGAAAAAATTTATTTGTGTTTAAACATCATTCCCCCACTCTTGAAAACACGGACCGTCCCCACATCCCACCCCCCACCCCCGCCCCCAAACCTTCCCACTTGGAGACAAATTAACGACAAAGGATGGTTGCGGTGTGGTCTGTCTGTCTGTCTGCTCTTTCAGCCCTGGGTCTGCAGCTCTCTGAACCGGCGCGAGGCAGGCTAAGGATCAAAGCCACACCCCGTCCTTTATGAGACCAGCTTGTTCAATTTCACACTTAAATTTCACTGTTATTGGAACAAATTTGGAGTTCTTTAACTAGAGAATTTTAAAATAGAATCAAAAGGGATAGCGCACCTTTCATTTAAACAAAGTCTTTCCAGACTAAAAATAGATTTATATATATATATTTTTATCCCACCCTTTTAACCCCCCCTTTCCCATCATCCCACCCCACCCCCCTCCCCCCACATTGTCACTATGGAGATCGTGTCCATGGAAACAGCCATTCCAACTTCTTGGGTCTTTCTTTCCTGTGGTGTCGCGGTTTGGGTGTGATGTAAGGACTCGGGGAGGAGGTGCTGGCGGGTGGGGCAGGCGGGGCGGGGCCGCACAGCAGGATGGTTCTGGTTCCATCGAGAGTGTCCACCACCTTCTCATCTCCACAGTCTCACCTGGAAGACAGAACCGACACTGGGTGCTGGGAGCCTCCGTGCCGCCCTGCGGCTGACGGCCCCCCACGCTGGGGGTCCGGCGGCTGCAGACCTCCCGCCAAGACCAGTGGTGTCCGGGACACGGTTAGAGACGGCAGTGACCTGGCCGGCGGTATCCCCGGTGAACGGAAGGAACCGAAGCCAGGAAGGAGCTCCCCAACCGCCCTGGGGGGCTGCCCCGGCGTTGGGCCGCTCTCGGGGTGACGGCTGCTCAGGACCCCACCGCTCGAGGCCGCAGCCACTCACAGCTGACAAGAGTGGTTCCGCACATGACAAAGGACGCGCTTGGCCGGCTCTGCCGGGGAAGGCCAGGCCCCCTGCTTCGGCCCCCCTTCCAGCCCAGGCTGCAGGCTCAGAAAGACGATGCTGACGACACATGGGGCCTCCGCAGACTGTCTCCCGGGCCACTGCGCACGCAGAGGTCTGGGAGACACGTGGTTTGCCAGGATCAGCGCAGGACAATCCGCGAAGCTAGGAGCGGTAGAGGCCTCCCCCCACCGGCTCCCTGCTGGTCGGAGTGCTCCCTTCTTCCTCAGCCCCCTCCGGGGCCCTCCTCCCCCTTTTTGTCCTCACACAACTAACCGGGTGGTAGGATAGTCAAGGCCGTCTGTGTGCGGGAGCTAAGAACCTTCTATTTAAAAGCACCTGTGCATATACCCGCCCTTGCTGAAGAGAGAGGCCTAACTGCTTGGTGTAAAACAGGACGACACGGAAGACCTTCCGCAGAGACAGCAGGACAATGTCACCACACTCGGCTGAGGCAAGCTCCAGGACTCCGGCTGCCACTCAGGATGTCCACGGTGACAGTGTGGCTTCCCTAGTTCTGAACGTGGCCCTGGGCCCCAGAGGTTGCCCAACCCCTCTGGCCCACGCCCTGATCTGCCCCCCGCACGGGGAGACTCCACTCCCGGCCTCTGGTTTTCCTGAGGTGGAGGCCGCCAGGAGCGGGGAGAGAACCAAAGGTCTCCTGCAAATGTGATGACAAGGGCGGAGCTTACGGGATGACTCAGGTGACAACCAGAGTGGGGAAACCTTGCTGGGGACGCGGGGCCCCGTGTGAAGGGAGGACACAAGCCCAGGCACGCGGTGGCCCGGAGGCTGCTGACTGCCGGAGGAGCAGGCCCCGCCCCGGCCCCCAAGCTCAGCTCCAGGCCGGCTCGGGCCCTGGGGCGCCTGGGGGTCTAGGCTGCTGTGGCCTTTACGACCCCTCCTGCCGTGGGCTCTGGCTGCCAGCTTTCCTAAAGGGGACCTCTCCTCAGGGTCTGATGTCAGGCGGCTCTGAGTATGTGACACTTTGAATGTCAGGGAACCATAGCTTCTCAGAGTTGCTTCTAAAAAGCTGTTCCCTCGATAGGGGGCGTGGGAGAAAATTCGTACCACTGCCAGCCCCTGTGCCAGCAGATTTACGGGGGCTTCTCATGAGGACACCGAGGCTGGACCCCCGTCTCAGAGGACAAGGCTGAAGGCGAGGGACCCAAAGCCACGGGGTTGCTAAGAGGTGGGACTGGGGCTCCCACTCAGCAAGGCCCTTCTGCCTGGGCCCCTGGCCCTCTGGCTTCGAGCCTCAGTCACCGCGTGGTCTTGTCCAACCGCGCGGTCCCAGGCAGGGAGCCAGGGGCAAACACTGAGCCAGCCGCAGCCACTGTGCCACGGCCTTTCGACGCCCTCCCTGTAAAAGGAGGCTCGGTGGCCGGCTGCCGGCGAACAGGCCCTCACCCGGGGCCCCAGCCTCCAGGGCTCCGGCTCTCCTCCGCACCCTCCCTCCCTCCCCTCAGCCGCACCTCTGGCCGCACAGGCACAGCCTGTCTTCTCTGACCTTCTCGATCGGAGATCGCAGCAAGAATCCGCCACCTCAGCCCACCCTACCCGGCCCGTTTCCACCTGTGGGGGTGGGGCTGCATGGCACTTTCTGGGGTGCGCGGCCCCCTCTAACAGACTGCCTGCGTCGCCCGGGGCGTGCGCCAGGCTGGGGCAGAGCGGCAGACCCGGGCACGGTCCCGTCCTCACCGGGACAGTCTCTGGAGAGGCGCATAAGCAAACAAATGAACAGCCGCCGGAGGGCTGGCTGCCCAAGCTGTCCCCTGTGGCCGTGCTGGCCCGCCAAGGGACAAGCGCGCGTACCTCGTCCTGGAGGACCGGAGCCCCCGCCTCCCGGCGCCGGGCTTTCTGCAGACAGGGCGGCACAGGGCCCCCGCTCTGCGGGCCACGGCAGGCCCCACGCTGCGCTGCGCGGACACGCCACAGGCGTCTCTGACGGAAGCCCCGCGCGGCGGGCCACCGTTACCCCTCTCTTCACAGAAGAAACGGAAGCAGAGGCATCAAGCGGCCTGGCCCTCGTTACCCGGGCACCTTCTGCAGGAGCGGGGGGCGCTGAGAAGCAGGACGCCTGTACTCCTGTCCCTTCCCTGCCCCGTCCGGGCCACCTGTCTCCGATTACTAGGGTTTCCGTACAAGCCACCGAGGACCACTGCTCTTAACGAGACGGCGGAGCTGAGAAACCACAAGGGTCCTGCCTTGCGGTGACAGCGGATGAGGAAGTCGTTTCAGGTGGACATGACTGGACGCCACGGCGACGGGCCGGCCCCTCACCGCGCGGGGCCCTCCGCACACCCGGGAAGCGCGCGCCGACGCCGAGGCCCGCACGCTGAAGCTGCCTGCCTCACGGGGGGGCCGAGGGCTGCTGGGCGGCAGGAGAATTAAAATTCCCAACCAGGGATCTGCCCACCAGGCCCAGGGCTCAGACTCCCCCTTTTTCCCCTTTCCAAACGCAAGCTGGCATTCCAGGACAAAAACAAAAGGCAGTCAACACCAACTGGTTCGCTCCTTAACCTGGTCATCCAGGGCACTTCCAGAATGTTCCTTGTGGCCCCTGTAGCACATGGCTCTGGCTGGCAGCCAGGCAGTGGAATTGACAGGAAGAAGGCAGAGCCCAGGCACCGAACAAAGGCCACAGAAACAAGCTAGAAAAGCAAGCAGACTGCATCTTGCCCCGAGGGCTGCCCTGCGGGAAGGAGTACAGACACCAGCGGCCCCGGTGCGTTCCAGAAACGCAGGGGCTGTTGCTGTGACCCAACCACCTGTTCTGCTCCGTCCCTTCCATTCCTTACCCCTCCCCAGAAGAGGAAGGGAGACAGGCCTCACTCAACAGCCCCCTCGAGAAAGCACCACAGGCCTCTGCAGCAGAGCAGAGGCGGCTTCTCTGGAATTCCGTTCTGGGACCACCTAAACCCGAGGACTTCTCAGAGGACGAAAACCACCATCTGAGACAAGTAATATTTTTCCCTCAAACTACCGGCAGGTATTCCAGAGAAAGGTGGAACCTGCCGGCTGTAAGGGGGGAGGGAACGTGCCACAGGCTCTGAGCGCACCAGTGTGTGGCTCTCAGGCGCCTGCAGTAAACACACAAGCCCTTCATTTGAGGAGAAATAATCCCTTCGTGAACATTTCTGAGACAACTGGTCCCCCCATCCCCCATAGGAGCAACTGCCTCAAGTTACTTTTTTTTGGCTTTTCTTTTTCTTCCCTTTATGGTCTCTCTTCCTCAGCCCTCGGTGACTCCGTGTGGGGGGTGGGGTGGGGGAGCAGGGGACGCCCGCTGCCTCTGGGGACGGGTCCTCTAATCCCGCGCCGCCGCGCTGACCACGAGCCCAGACACTTGCAGAAAAGCACAACTCAGTCTCCTGAGGTTTTTAGGAGTAAGATTAAATTGGATGCTAAAGTCTCCTAAATCTTTGAGGGGATTTTCTTTCTGTGTGTACTTTTGTGCAAAGGAGTCCTTCACGGTACTTGGGAATGAGATTTCAAAGAACAAAACTGGGGAATTTTTTGGTTTTCAAAGGAAAGGCCACCATAAGCTTTACAGATAGGGAGTCAATGAAAAAGGACAGCCCCCTGGCTAGAAGCATTTCTGAGCCAGACACGGAGGGTGGGCTGCTGGCAGGGCCTGTCATACACACACGGCCTGACGTCGGCGCGGTCACCGTGAGCTCCGATGGGCAACGGAACCCTCCTCGGGAGACGCCACCTGGTGCCGGCAGTCCACGTGATTAGAGGCCTGGGTGCAGCCTGGCCTGGGGCGAGCAGGAGGGCAGAGGCCATGACACCCCCCCGGGACTCTGGCAGGGGCGCCGGCCCCGACTCACCTGTGCTTGCTGTACTTTCCATTCCCACGAGCACTCTGCCCCCCTCACCCCCGCTCCGACTGCTCTGTGCTGAGGCTGCCTTTCGCTGTCTTGTTCTGCAAGGGGGGGAGGGGGAACGGGAGGGGAGGCTGACGCGGCAAAGCCAAGGACACAAGACAGGAGGGTCAGAAGAACAGTGTGGGGGGCGGGGGGGCAGAGGCGAGGAGAGGAACGGCACATGGAAAAGGAAAGAAAAAGCAGAGAGTCAGTATTGAATGACAAACAGGAGATATTCAGACAGGGTTTTCTGAGACAAAATGTGACCATTAGGGAAGTTTAAAAAACAAAAAAACAGGCAAATTAACTCAAAGAGAAGAGACTATAAGATCCTGGGATCCATCTCTGGAAGTAAATTTGAAAGAAAAGCCGGAGTAAGCATCTTTCAGAAGTTTTTTTTTTTTTTTGAAGGCAGACCAGTCGACAACCTCTTAGTTCGCTCAGGCCTGAGACGGAAGCCAGTGAGCGTCCAGTGACCACCAGGTGTCAGTGTGACCTCAGCCAGAGGACAGCCCGGCTGCCGCAGGGAACTCAGGTGGCGAGAGACCTTCTCGGCGGTCCCCCCACCCCCATCCGCTCCCGGGCTGGCTTCCTTCTCGGCACCCTCCCCTCCCCTCCCCTGCCACATGTGCTGGCTCAGGGATAGCCCAGTCATCCCTGATCCTCTGTCATTTCCTCAAGGGGCCACAGCGAGAGACAGGCTCTTGAATGACGTGGGAAACCGGGTGGTGGTGGCCCAGCAACCGCACCACCGGCTGCTTCCGCTGAGGTAAGACCTAGAAGAGACTGAGTTTCCCGGCAAAGCCCTGGAGTCAAGTCACTCAGTCTGGGAAAACGCCTCTGATTACGCATCGAGGCCTACAACCGACCTTACCTCGTGCCAACCTGTGAACTGGGGTTCCATTAAACGAAAATGAAAATCAGCAGTTTTATTGAGTTTGATCTTCGCAGTTCTCTTAACGATCAGACACACACCTTGTGCTTCCACACGTCTCTCCCAGCCTTGCACACCACATGGTGGGGGGCACCTCGGGGCACAGGTCTCCCTGTAGCACGGGGCCTCTCCACCCTCCCAGGGCCAGGATCAGGCGGCAGCCCAACTGCAAGGGTTCTCTGAATTCTGGTCTGTAGCTTGCGAAGACAAACCCCACCCCCCCCCCGCCCCCACTGCAGCCTGCTGGGGGCATGCGCTCTGACTCACCTTGTGCTTGGGGCACCTCACCGAGAAGTTCTCCTCATGTAGCAAACAATCTGCAAGACAGAGAGGGACAGTCAGACAGAGCAGGCGGGTGGCATAGCCCAAGGGGAGTGGGGCCACGCGAGCCGGAACTGACAGGGTCAGACATGGAGGTGGGAGGCCCTCACACTGGGGTTTCTAGAACATCAGGGACCCCTCCAAGTAGACAACGGGGCCGCAACACGACAGAACAGCAGTCACTCAAAGCATCAGTGTTTCAGAGCAGCCGGTGGTGTAGGGAAACACTCCTGACACAAAGTGGCCAGCAACATCAGGATACATAAATATGCAAGTACAGTCCTAACCTTAACAAAGTGTGTTACGTATGCATTTTTAAAAAGAAAGGAAATTTACCAAAATCTAACAGTTTCTTTTTGGGTAGCGAGACTACATAGGCGATTTGGTTTTATTTTTTTTTTTTACATATTTCCGCGATTACACCACATTATTTTAATAATAAGAAACAAGCTCCAATGAATCTTACTTTTAAAACCCCTGATTCTAGGATAAGCCCCTCCCACAGGCCCAAGCTGAAGCTTCCCCGTGAAAATGCCCCAAATCCGGAGGCACCTTTCTGTTGTGAGCCCTGCTATCTATCACCTTTGCTGTACAACCCACAGAGACACAGGAGAAGTTCCTGACACGAACCACATAATCCACACTAAATGCTTCAGGGGAAGCGAAATCCCACGAGGGGGTTACTAATCCTTGGAGGAAAATGATTCATTCCAACTTTTAACGCGGTGACAGCATCCTCGCTGACAGCAAGGACACGCATCCGCCTCTAGGTGAGTCGGACTCCGTGGCGCAGGCGAGGAGATCTAATTAATGAATTCGCTCTGCACACCACAGTTCCCAGAGACCGACAGCCAGGTCACCGGTGCAAGATGTGGTGGCAGAATGTTAATAAATATTGATCGCACATTCTCAGAGAGCTCCCAGGCACCATGGCGGGAGGCAGCCACGGTACTTAGCCTTGTTAAATGTATGATTTAACTCCGGTTTAAACCGAGGTCCAAATTCGCAGCCTGTGTATCCACAGATTTCAAATGAAATAGTAATACGGGAAAACACAAATGAAAATTTCTGAGGTCCCTTGTATCGTACACAGACAGGAAACGACCTTTTCGTAATTGGGCCCAGCACTGCCTCCCCCTGGAGCCTCTGAAGGCCCAGGCAAGGGCGGAGCAGCCGGGGCGAGCCTCAGGGCACAGGGGCTCGGCAAGTCCAGCTAACCTCTGCGCCCTCCCCCTGCAAGCAAATAGCATGGCAGTAAATGAAATGTGTTAATTTAAACCCCACGAGTACACGGTGTGACAGAGGCTCCTGCCGCTCCAATCTGCCAGAGCTTATGCGCAGCAGGGGACAGACAACTGGGCTCACGGGAAGCGCCTGCTTCTTACCTGGGCTCTGGCAGCACCGCCTGCTGGCAGTCTCTAGTTTGGGCCAAAGAGAAACAAACGGCACAGCCCACATGGGGCTTGGCCACCTCGATGCCACGGGATTTTGAGAAACGAGGAGTCACCAGCTGTGACAGACCATTGGTAGAACATGTCTGAAGTTAGGAGACATGGCCCCTCTAAGTTAAAAAGCAGAAGAGAAATAAAACAATCTACCCACTACAAGCAACTAGAGCTCATGTCAGGTACTTCTGGAAATGGAAGTCCCCTAACAAAACCTGCCAGAGACCGTGTCCACTGCTGGCTGCGGCCCCCACGCGGGAAGGCTGCAGACAACGCTCTATCTGGGCTCGCACCCAAGGCCGCCGGAGCCACACCTCACGCCGGCGGCACGAGAGCCAGGGCCAGGGGGGCTGAGACACCCGCGAGGGCGCGGGGGCCCCTTCCTGGCGGCCTCGTGCCAGCCCCTGCCGGGGGAGAGGCGCGGGTGGCCTTTCCCGAGGTCTCCCAGCAGGCGCCCGCCCCGCCTGGCCGCCCGGCCTCTCCCGTGTTTGCCTGAAGGCCGCAGCGCTACCCCGCGCCGGCCAGGGAGCCAGGTCAGCACTTGCACACCTTGAGGTCAAAGCAAACGGCTGGCCGGATCACCACACTCGCTGGAAAAGACTCGCAAGGTTGTCTCGTCAACAAGATGGCTTCCGGACCCAAGCACGGACGTCCCAGAAGAGGACTCCGCTCTCATTTCTCTCTCTGCTTGAACGGAAGGCAGAGGGGACTTCCCTGAGCTCCTCACAACAAGCTCCTCGGAGCTTCAGGTTCCCGCATGCAGCCATACCTGCCCCGGGGACGGACGGTCAACTCGAGGGGGGATGAGAGGGGAGGGGAGGGCTCACGGCCTTCAGATGTGCCAGGCCCCGGACGCGGTCACCAGTTCACCGGCAATCTGCCTCAGAGCTATCGTTAGTGCGTAGACTGGCTACACTCCAGGCTGGGCCCGGGGGCCCGAGGCGGCGACTAGCAGGGCAGGGCAAGGCCTTGGCTCTGGCTCTGGGGTGCAGGGTGCAGTCCCTCCGGGAAGGGCCAGACACCAGTCTGTTCATAACTGCCCAGGGCCCCGAACCCGCAGCTGCAAGATCAAAGGCGGCTGCAAGGGCGGCAGCAGAGAGCGAGCTCCCGGCTGGGCCTCCTCCTGAGGGCGAGAGGACAGCCCCCTCCACGCCGGGCTCCTTATGCACAGCTCTGGAGCTCGCTGCATTACTGAGCTACTGTCTCTAAAGCAGCGCGCACGTTCTCCTCACTGCGTTTCCCCGGAGCCGCAGCCGGCGCCCGTGACGGAACCCGCAGCCCAGGACAGCCTACCAGGACGTCGCAAGCGCAGGCCTGGCAACAGGCGGAGGGAAGCTGCCAGCCACAGACCCTCAGGAGAACAAGATGCTGTTTCCACGGAGATGTCCCCGGCAATAACAGTTCTCCCTCAGACACGGCCAGCTCTGCAAAGGTCTGGGTGGCCGCCGGGCAGGCAGAGATGAAAGTGCTGCGCTGGTCCTTACTCCAAGTAGAGGGGACTCTCAAACCCAGGGGCTTCTCCCGTGATTAGGAAGGAAGTCAATCGATGAACGCCCTTCCTGGACACAGAGATCCATCACATATAGCAGAGAATTCCCGAGGAGACCCCGTGGGGTAAACACAAGCATCTCTCCCCACAGAGCAGCACGGGCTTCCGGATCATTGTGACTCAGGTCATCAGAGAAGACGGATAAATCCCAGGACACGATCACCTTGTGACGCTGCTTCCCTGGTCCCAGCTCTCCACATGGACCAGTGGCAAAGCTGGGGCAGCTGGCACAGCAAAGTCAGGGCCTTGACCCCGACAGGCCCCGCCCCCCCGCCCAGGGAGCCTCCCTCTCACTCGATGTTTGGCCACCAGTTTCTGCCAAATAGTCATGGTACCCACTTACCTGGGCAGGCCCCACAAGACAGGCTCAGAGAGTGACAAGTACCGTTTACTTACTGCTCCTGAGCTGGCAGAGCAGCCCCTGCTCCCCTGCAGAGTGGCCGATGGGGCAGGCCTCCCCACGGAGGAGGAAGAGCCCCGTGCCACTTCCCAGAGAGCCCAGCCCACCGCCTGTGGCTGAGGCGGTGTGCCAAGCCCAGGCTTCCCAGCCGCTAGCCACATGGGGACATGTACAATTTAAGTTTAAATACAAAGAAGTAAAAATTCAAGTCTCTCATTCCCAATGAGCCACATGGTTAGCACTTAGTGGTAACATAAGGCTTGTGGCTACTATGCTGGAGAGTACAGATCTAGAACATTCCCAACATGGCAGAGTCCTACTTACACTGCTTAATCCCTAGAGAAACTGCCAGGAGGCAGGCTGTGAGCCTGGTCCCTCACCTGGCTGGGACCCCAGGGTGCAGACAGGAAGCGCACTAGTGCGGGGGTGGGGGGGATACAAGGTTATCTGCCTGTGGCTCACTGGATGTTTCTGAGCAAAGCCTCAGTACAGATTACTTCTCACCCGGCCACTGACTGGGAGAGCCAAATCTTGCAGTATTCCCCACATAAAATTATAAACAACTGCCACAAACTTAACACGTTTAAACATCTTCATTTAAAAACCATGAAGCTTCAACTAGAAAGAGAATGTAACTTGAGGCAATATCATAACAATGGGAAAAGGCAGCGGCTGGCTCCTGAGAGAGAGGACCGAGCGGCTGTACTACGGAATATGCTGGCCCACGACCCGGGGTGAGTGCAGCTCCGACTCAACACAGAAACATGGAGGGGAAGGGAAGAAAGAGAGTGGGAGGGACGGACTAAAGCCCAAACTCCCTGAATTGACATTTTAAGGCTTATTCCCTCTGGCCAAGCAGCGCCCTAGCCACCAGCTGCCCTTCAACGTGCAAATGCACACTTTTATGGGAACTAACTTTGGCATAAGCATTGTCTTTCTGGATCTGTCTGGTTTTCATCTGTGCCCCCTGTGGGACCTTGGAAGGAAAATCAGAGAGGGGGGGAAAGCGGGACAAGAAGGATGTGCGAGGCAGAGAGCCGGCAGCTCAGGCCACCACCACGCTGGAAGGAAGGGGCGTCCACACGAACGTGCTTCCCCCACCCCGTCAGGTTCTACTCTGTGTGCGGCACGCAGCTGTACCCGCTTCGCGCCCCTGCTCGGCCATGCCTTCCCCTCCCTCCTGCCAATTCTAAATGAAACCTCACCTCCTAAGAGACGGTGGCTGCCTCCGTGGAGGGTCACGCCTGCCCCTCAAGCACTCGGTCTAACAAGCACCCAGTCACTCGTTGCCGTCTCGCGGACCTTTCCAGTTTTCTCCCCCTCCTTCCTGAATGAAAGTACAGTAAAACCTTGGTTTGTGAGCATAATTCATTCTGGAAACATGCTTATAATCCAAAGCATTCATGTATCAAAGCGAATTTCAAGAACCATTGGCTCGGCTGTGATCACGTGACATTTGGCGTCACGTACCACTTGTATTGCAAGACGTCACTCGTTTATCAAGTTAAAACTTATTAGAAATGTTTGCTCATCTGTGGAACCCTCACAGGAGGAGTTACAATCCAAGGTTTTACTGTATTACAAGGGCTGCTGAGGCGAAGTCCTTAGACACATGCTCACAAGTTACTGGTGAAAACGTCCACTGAAAGGACAAGAGTCTAGACGAAGAGGACTTTCCAGGCTAAAGCTCTGAGTCAAAATTTAACACTTCATCCGGGCACCTGGGGGGCTCAGTCGGTTTAAGCATCAGACTCTTGATTTAGGCTCAGGTCATGATCTCACGATTCAGGAGATCAAGCTCCGCACTGGGCTCTGTGCTGACAGCGCAGAACCTGCCTGGGTTTCTCTCCCCCCACCTCTCCTACTTGCACTCTTTTTCTCTCCCTCAAAAGTCAGTAAATAAACATTAAAAAAATTAAGCCTTCTGCATCCTTCACTGGATGGAACTTCCTGGACGAAGTTTCCCCTTCTTCCAACAGTCAGGACACTGCAAAAACACTACTCTGATCATCTCAACAGACATTAAAAAGGATAAAATGCAATATCCCTTCAAGATAAAACCACTCAACAAACTATGGACAGAAGGGAACCTCCTCAGCTGCACAAGAACATCTATGAAAACCCCACCGCTATCATCGGGTTTAACGGGTCAGAAACAAGGCATGGACGTCAGCTCTTGCCATCGCTGCCCAACATTATGCCAGATGTTCCAGCCAGGGCAGCTGGGCAAGAAAAAGAAATAAAATGCATCTGATTGGAAAGGAAGAAGTAAAACTACCCATTTGCAGATGATGTATCTTATATATAGAAATCCATTAAAAAATTATTAGAGTTAATCAATGAGCTGAGCAAAGTTGCAGGATACAGGATCAATAACAAAATCAAGTGTGTTTCTATATGCTTACAATGAACGATCCAAAAATTAAATTAGGAAAACAATTCCATTTACAATCACACCAAAAACAGTAAAATACTTAAGAATAAATTTAACAAAGAAGTGCAAAACTTAAACTGTGAAAACTACCTCTCCTGGTCACAGGCTGGAAGCCATACTACTGGTTAAGGTGGGAAAACCCCCAGCTTTACCTGCAGATTCAGTGCAATCCCTAGAGCTCCAATGGCTTTTCTGTACAGAAATAGACCAAACTGATCTTAATTAAAATTCACAGGAAATAGCAAAGGACCCAGAATAGCCAAAACAATCTTGAAAAAAGGAATAAAACTGGAAGACTTTACACTTCCCAATTTCAAAATCTACTACAAAGTTACAGTAATCAAGACTGTGTGGGACTGGAGAAAGTTCAGAAATAAGCCCATCCATCTATGGCCAACTGCTTTTCAACAAAGTTGTGCCAATATCATTCCATGAGGAAAAGAACAGTCTCTTCTACAAGTGGCACTAAACAACTGGAATCCACAAGGAAAGAATGAAGTGCACTCCTACTTCACACCATATATAAAAATTAACTCAAAGCGGATCAAAGACCTGTGTTGAGAGCTAAATTCTTAGAAGAAAACATAGGCGTGAATCTTTGTGACTCTAGATTAGGCAACAGTTTCTTACATTAAAAAAAAAAAAAAAGATATGGGGCACCTGGGTGGCTCAGTCAGTTGAGTGTCTGACTTCGGTTCCGGCCATGATCTCACGGTTCGTGGGTTCAAGCCCCACATCAGGCTCTGTGCTGACAGCCAGCTCAGAGTCTGGAGCCTGCTTCGGATTCTGTGGCTCCCTCTCTCTCTCTGACCCTCCCCTGCTCACGCTGGCTCTTTCTCCCTCTCTCAGAAATAAACATTAAAAATTTTTAAAAAGCTATAAGGAAAGGCAACAAGCAACAAAAAACATAAACAACAAAAGAAAAAAATGAATGAACTGAACTTCATCAAGATGTTTGACATCGGAAACCATCAGGGGAATGCTCAATGTCACAATGTGGTGGCGCTTCGTGCCCCCTGGGAAGGCTAGAGAGCAGCAGGCAGGTAACAAGGGTCAGTGAGGGTGTGGAGAAACACCAACCCTCACACGCTGCCAGCTGGATGTGAAATGACGGATTCAGCCACTCTGGATAAGTCTGATGATCCTTCCAAAAGTTAAATGCAGAGTTACCATATGATCCAGTAATTCTACTCCTTAAATCTAACAGAAGTGAAAGCATAAAGTCTCCATAAATTAAGACGTGCATGTGTTCACAGCAGCATTATTCATAATAATGAGAAAGTTGGGGCGCCTGGGTGGCCCATTCGGTTAAGCGTCTGACTTCGGCTCAGGGCATCATCTCACGGTTCGTGGGTTCGAGTCCAGCATCACATTCTGGAGCCTGCTTCACATTCTGTGTCTTCCCCTCTCTGCCCCTCCCCTGCTCACGCTCTGTCTCTCTCTCCTTCTCTCTCTTCCTCAAAAATAAACATTAGGAAAAAAAAAAAAGTGAACAATCACCTAAATGTGCATCGACTGATAAATGATAAAACATGGCCTAAAATATGGTGTCCTTAAAATATGGTTTGGCAGTAAAAATGAAGCAGTGACACACATTACAACACGGATAAACCTGAAAACCATTACGCTAAAGGACAGAAGCCAGTCACAAAGAGCATATACAGTGTGAATCCGCTTGCACAAAATGCCCAGAACAGGCACATCCACCAAGACAGGAAGTAGATGAGTGGTTGCCAGGGGCTGGGGTGGGTGGAGGGCGAGTGACCACTAATGGGTAGGAATTTACGAGGTGATGAAAATGTTCGAAAACTGCTTGTGGTGATGGCTGCACAACTTTGTGAATCTGCTAAAAACCACTGAATTGTACACTTAAATAGTGAATCATGTGAATTACATGAATAAAACCGTTATTATGACCCCATTTCACTCCTTTTTATTATCCTCTCTGCATTCCTTTAGAATGGACAAACAGCAGGGTCAGAAGATACAAAAAGAACGAGAGAGAGAGGACAGAAGGCGGGGAGGGAACCAAAGTGTATGTCCCGCCTCTCAGTTGCTCGGGACAGGGGCGCGCAGCCCCGTCTTACCTGCGTCAATGGCACACGGGTAATGGTATCGGAAGGAGCAGCCTTTGTTGTAGCAGCCCAAGGTGGCACCTGCCTCCTGGCAGTGGGAACATTTCTGAAAAGAGAGAAGTGTGGCACGTCAGCGTCCCAGAGTCACCCTCTCCTCCGGGCCCTCCCTAAGCCCCATCTGTTGTAGCGCAGCATGGCTGTGTGTGTGTGTGTGTGTGTGTGTGTGTGTGTGTGTGTGTGTGTGCGTGCGTGCAACAGGGAGGGGAGGGGGGCTGGTCAACTGCTAACTGCCACCCACTGACCACATGGTGGAAAGGATCCAGCGATAATGTTTTAGGCCACGCCTCACAAATGTCCACAAATCGATCAAACACAACACCGGGGTGGGGTGGGGTCCCCAGACTCGCCTCTGGTGCTCCTCCTGTCCACCCGCCCGCACACATGCGTGCCCGTCCTTTCCTCATTCCTGCGGCACCTAAAATGCTACATCTTGCCTGTTTATTTCTGCTGTGGAAGTCTGGGGTAGGAGGAGAGGGTAAGATAGTAGAGTTATATATAAATCTTGTCGAATTAAAAGTGGAATTTGGTTTCTAGTTCTTATATTTGTAAGATTTTATTTTTATTCTACTTTATCCCAAATGCCCAATACAACTATATTTCCCTCTTCAAAAAAGATGGGCTCCTGTCTGCAAACGGTATTTTTATACACAAACCCTATTTTAAATGCACTCGGACACCTGCCACAAATTCCCGGCTAGTGAGGCGTTATCTGTAGGTGAGACGCTCCCCCTTCCGCGGGCGGGTTTCCTTAACGTGGGGCACGCCTCTCTCACCCCTGCGATGCGGCGGCTGCGGGCACTCGGTCCTGTCCGCAGAGGAAATGTGACCTATCGACAGTCACCATTATTTGTAAAATTCAACCAAATCGGCCCCACTGAGGAAGGAGGCAGACACTTCAGGTGGCCGAGGCACACCCAGATAAGGCTACCTGACTGGCCCAGACACTTGTTCCTGGTTCTAGAAAAAGGAATGTGAAAAAGTGCTGCCTCCGCAGTCATCCTTGGGGAGAGGAATGCCCACACATGCCCCCACGGCCCCTGAGACAAAGGGACTAAAGGGCACCTTCTCCCTCTTTTCTTGTGCAAAGGCAGGGCCCACGTGGCAGCCTCTCGGGGGACAGTGCGGCCTCCAGGTCTGCAGCACTTAGGACCGCCTTACCTGGTGGCGGGGAGCTCACCCGGGTGGCGCCATGGAACGGGCGGGACAGCCGGGACACCCCGCACACAGCAGCAGGCCCAGGACGACAGGGAGCTGGGTCAAGCTTCCCTGATGCTGACGCTAAAACGACATCAGTGCCAGCAACAGCACAGCCCGAGTGCCCACCATGCGCTGGGTGTCCCTGTGTGCCACTGAGGCAAACCCACTCAGCCAGTCCCGTCACGTCCCCACGGTCCGGATGAGGTGCCCGAGGCACCAGAGCGCGTCCTGGCTCCAGGCCAGAGTGGACCCGAGCCGAGCACGCCTGGCATCCTCCACGGACCAACCGGGCCGGACCAGGGCTGTGGGACGGGTCCTTCAGGGGCTCTGCCTTCCTCTCAGAAGACCAACATCCTTCTGGGCGCTGGTCAGCAGTAAGCGTTCGCCATGTGCCCTCACACCCTGGCCAAGGAACAGAAGACTACTTGGCCTGGAGTAAACCACGGGCAGCTGGCAACACTCTGAGGGGCCCGGGAGCGTCCCTACCTTTGTCAGCGCCACGCAGCACCTTCAGAAGCAACGCCTGCCGCCCCCCTTCTGACTACGGGAGCCCCGAAGCGTCAGCTAATCCAGGGCACCTGTGTCCAGGCCCTGCCTCCCCTGCGGGGTGAATCTCAAGCAGTGGTGGCCATTTACAGGCGGGTGCAGCAAGCATTTCTGGAAGGGAAGTCTGCAGTTTGAGCAACTTCTAGGGAAGTTTCACCCCTCTTAAGAAGGGACAAGAGGCAGGAACAGGCTGTGTGCTCCCTCGGCCTCTGTGAGGATGGGATGGATGGTGAGACCTGCTGCAATCTTCTTGTCACCATGAGGGGACAGCTGTGAAGACAAAGCCCAAGCTGCTGACAACAGCACGGTGACAAGATGGAGGGAACCTGGACCCCTGAGACCTGCGAAGGACCACATTAACCAGGTCAAGGACCATCCCATCTCCAGATTGTTAAGGGGGAGGACACTTAAAAAATCACTTTTGGGGCGCCTGGGGGGCTCAGTCAGTTAAGTGTCCGACTTCAGCTCAGGTCATGATCTTGCCGTTCATGAGTTCAAGCCCTGTGTTGGGCTCTGTGCTGACAGCTCGGAGCCTGGAGCTGCTTCAGATTGTGTCCCCCTCTCTCTCTCTGCTCCTCCCCTGCGTGCACACTCTCTCTCTCTCAAAAAGAAATAAACAAAAATTTTCTTAAAATAAAAAAAAAAATCAGACATTCTACACAGACCCCCCCTATGAAAAGCAACCTGCAGGGGCGCCTGGGTGGCTTAGTCGGTTGAGCGTCCGACTTTCGCTTAGGTCATGATCTCACGGTTTGTGGGTTCAGGCCCCGCGTCGGGCTCTGTGCTGACTGTCAGCTCGGAGCCTGGAGCCTGTTTTAGTCTGTGACTCCCTCTCTCTCTGACCCTCCCCTGCTCACGCTGTCTCTCTCTTTCCTGGAAATAAATAAAAAAACATTAAAAAAAAAAAATTAAAAAAAAAAAAAAAAAAAAAAAAAAAAAAAGAAAAGCAACCTGCAGAGCAGGATCTATCATCACCAGTTCACAGACAGGAAAGGGAAGCAATCAAGCTTGGATGTGAACAAGGTCCATTTCCCTCCTACCCTGGCACGGGTCTCTGCCCCCTGCAGGGCTTTTCAATGCTCCCTGCCCTGAACCAGCCCACAGACCACAGGTAACGTCTTTTGCACTAAGAAAGCAAACTACCCCTCATCAATGATGATGCTTGCTTCTTTCAGTTAAAAAGCCCAATTAATTTACTGCACCCAGGGGACAAAGGTATGGTACACGTGGGTCTTAGAAAAAGAACATTAAAGAGTGTGTATGTATGTATGTATTTAATTTCAGTGGTTCTCAAAGTGTAGTCCGTGGACCAGTAGCTTCCAAGCATCACCTTGGAACCTGTCAGAAATGAAAATTTTGGGATTCCCTGAAGACGGTGGAGTAGCCAGGACCAGGAATCTGTCTTTCAACGTGGTCAACAATTGCACGGTCAGAATCTGTCTGATGTAACTATTTGGGAAGTCTGAAGGCTGTCGCAGGCGGGCACCTGCCAGGGGAAGACCCGGATGGTAAACTGCAGCTTACTTCAGTCAATTCCAACTCCTGGCACAGTAGCATCCATCTCCTGTTCTCAGCCAAGCTCCAGGCATCTGTGCACACGGTCCTGGAGCAGCCTGCACACTGCCTGGGGGAGTCAGGGTGGGAAAAAGGACCCCATTCTCCAAGTATCAGTGTGTCGGGGGGAGCTCTGTTTTGATGGCTTATTGCTTCAGGTCACAGAGGTGCAGACGGAGGTGGCCAACCACAGCTGTATCTCCCCTGTTACAAGCCCCTCCCACATCTCCAGGCTGATGGGACTTCTAGGAGATTTAAAAGGCTGGCATCCTCCCCCTGTCATTTTTTTGCTTTTTTCCCTTCTGGGAGCTGGACATTAAAGAGTAGGATGTTAAAAAACAGCTATGGGGTGCCTGGGGGCTCCGCTGGCTAAGCGTCTGACTTCAGCTCAGGTCATGATCTCACGGTTCGTGGGTTCAAGCCCCGTGTTGGGCTCTGTGCTGACAGCTCAGATCCCGGAGCCTGCTTCAGATTTTGTATCTCCCTCTGTCTCTGACCCTCCCCTCCTCACGCTGCTTCTCTCTCTCTCAGAAATAAATAAAAAACATAACCCCCCCCCCAAAAAAAAACAGCTATATATATGGGTGCAATTAGAAAGTGACCCATATGTTCCCAGGGAAAGGCTTAGAAAAGACCTGAGAAGACTTGGTTAACACCTCAAGCTGATCCCAGGCACAAAGACAGCATACAACAATCAGAAACAAACAAACAAAACCAAAACAACTAACAACCTCCCAAAAAGCAAAGTTTGGAGAAGGGGGAGAATCTGATTTTCAGAGTTATTACATTATTAAATTCAAATTTCCAGCGTTCAACAACAACAAAAAATCACAAGGCATACATAGAGACAGAAAGTATGGCCTAGTCAAAGGAAATAAATAAAGCAACAGAAACCTTCCCTAAAAAAGACCTATAAAAAGACCTTTGGCAAGTACACCAAAGACTTTAAATGAACTATCTTAAAAATGCTCGAAGAAAGAGAAAGTTAAGAATACAATGTGTGAACAAATAAAAATAGCAGTAAAGAAAACCTAAAAAGATATCAAAATAAATTCTTAACGCTGGGAAGTATAATAACTGGAATTTAAAAGTTCACTAGAGGGATTCAAAGGCAGATTGGAGCATGCAGGAGAAAGAATCAGTGAACTTGAAGATAGGATGATGCAAATGATGGAGTCTGAGAAACAGGAAAAAAAAAAAAAAAAAGACTGAAGAAAAGTGAACAGAGCCTAAGGGGACCATTAAGCAGACTGACATAGGCCCTGGGGGAGTCCCCTAAAGAGAGGAGAGTGGAAAGGGCAGAGACAATTTTGGAATGGCTGAACACTTCCTGAATTTGATTAAAGACATACATATAATAAACATCCAAGAAACTCAATGAACTCCAAGAAGGACGAACTCAGAGATCCACAGTGAGACACATTATAATCAAACCTTCAAAAGCCAAAGAGACTCTTGGGAGAAGTAAACCACTGCAAGCAACCCTCTCTCTAAGACTACCTGCAGATTCCTCATCAGAAACTTTGCAGATCACAAACAGTGGGCCGATGCATTCAAAAGACTAAAGAGAAAAACTATCAACCAAGAATCCTGTAAGTGGCAACGCTGTCCCTCAAGAATGAAGGAGAAATTAAGACGGTTAAACGCACAAAAACTGAGAGAGCTGATGACCGCTAGGCCTGCTCTGCAATATATGCTTCAGGGAGTCCTGCTGGGTGACGCCGTCCAGAGGAATAACAAGCTTAATAAAGGTAAACACACGGGCAATTATAAATTCAGGTGCTATAGGAGCAATGGTCTGTAACTGCATTTTTGGTTTTCCACATGATTTAAGAGACTAATATAGTTAAAGAAAAAACCCCAATTAGTGTAAAAGTTAGTATTACTGCTAACTCTGGTTTGTGACTGCAAATTTTGTTTTCTACATAATTTAAGAGAACAATACATTTAAAAAGTTATTAGTTGGGGTGCCTGGGTGGCTCAGTCGGTTAAGCATCCGGCTTTGGCTCAGGTCATGATCTTGCAGTTCGTGGGTTCGAGCCCTGCATCAGGTTCTGTGCTGGCAGCTCAGAGCCTGGAGCCTGTTTCAGATTCTGTGTCTCCCTCTCTCTGCGCCCCTCCCCTGTTCATGCTCTGTCTCTCCCTGTCTCAAAAATAAACTATAGAAATTTTTTAAAAAAAGTTATTAGTTTATGTTTTGGTGCACACAATGTATCAAGATGTAACTGGGGAACATCAATAGCAGAAAGGACTGGAGCTGCAAAGGGGCAGTTTTTGTATGTTATGGAAATTAAACTGGTAAAAATCAAAGTAAAGTGTTACAGTGTTAAAACATTACATATAATCCCCACAGTAACCATAAAAAATGCTATTAAATATATAGGAAAGGAAATGACCAAGGAATTTAAACTTTCCACTATTAAAAAAAATCAACAACACTAAAGAGGGCAGTAATGCAGGAAATGAGGGACACAAAAACTACAAGACATCTAGGAACAAAATAGCAAAATGACAGAAGGTGCTCATTATCATAATTATTTTAAATGCAAATGGATTAAACTTTCCAATCAAAAAACAGACACTGGCAGAATGGCTACAAAACTTATGATTCAACTATATGCTATGCACTACAGTCTTACTTTATATACAAAGACAAAATTGACAAAGTAAAAGGACGGAGATATTCCATGCAAGTGTAACCAAATGAGTGGAGTGGTAACCTATTATCAGACAAAACAGACTTCATGGATAGAAAAACCAGATAGAAGTAAGGAAATAGAGGACATAACATTATAAAGCAACCACTCTAACAGCCACACACAAAACACACCACCCAACAACAGAACACATACATTCTTTCAAGTGCACGTGGGATATCTTCCAGGACAGATTTAGCCACAAAGTCAGTCTCAACAAATTTAAAAAGATATCAGACAAAGTATCTTCGCTGACCACAAAGAGATGAAGTTAGAAATGAGTAGCCAAAGGAAAACTGGAAAATTTACAAAACTGTGGAAATGAACAAATTAAACAAAATGTGGATCAAAGAAGAAATCACAAGGGAAATAAAAAATATTTAGAGATGAATAAAAATAAAACCACAACTATCAAAACTTTTGGGATGCAGCAGAAGTGGTGCTAAGAGGGAAGTTTATAGCTATAAACGCTTACATTAAAAGTAAGAAAGATCTCAAAGCAACTACCTACCTTTACGTAAAAACTTAAGGAACTACAGAAAGAAGAACAAGCTAAACCTAAAGCTAGCAGAGGGAAGGAAATAAGAAGGATTGGAATGGACATAAATAAACAGAGAATAGACCAACAGCAGAGTAAATCAGTGAATCTCAAAGTTGGTTCTTTGCAACATTCAACAAAATAAACACACCTTTAGCTAGATGGACTAAGAAAAAGGAGACTCAAATTACTAGATTCAGAAATGAAAATGGGGGGATTACTATTCATTCTACAGAAATGAAAAGGATTATAAAACAGTACTACGAGCAACTGTACACCAACAAATTGAATAACCTAGATGAAACGGATCAATTTGCAGAAACACAAAACCTACCAAGATTAAATCATAAAAGAAATAAAATATCTGAATACACATATAGCTAGCAAGGAGACTGAATCAGTAATACAAAATCTCCCCCCAAGAAAAGCTCTGAATCTGATGGCTTCACTGGTGAATTCCACCAAACATTTGAATTATTTGAGCATTTAACTATTTGAACTAATATCAAATCTTGTGAAACTTTCCCCCCAAACTAGAGGAGGGAACATTTTCAAAATTATTTTAAGGTTAGCATTACCTGATACCAAAGTCAGACAAAGACATTTTATATAGATTACACACACACACACACACACACACACACACACACACACACACACACAACACACAACACAAATAACTATGAATATCCTTTATGAATATGATACAAGAATCCTCAACATACTAGCAAACTGAATTTAGCAGCATATTAAAAGGATTATATGCGTGACCAAGTGAGATTTATTCCTGGAATGCAAGGGTGGTTCAACACAAGAAAACTGCTCATTGTGATACATCACATCAACAGTACGAAGGAAATAACCACAGATCAACTCAATTGATGCAGAAAAAGCATCTGACAAAATTCAACACCCTTAAATGATCAAAACACTCAACAGACTAGGAATTACCTCAATATAAATAAAAGACATATATGAAAAAATCCACAGGGAGTATCACACCTAACGGTAAAAAGATGAAAACATTTCCTCTCAGATGAAGAACAAGGTGAGGAGGCTGGCTTTCACCACTTCTACCCAACACAGTACTGGAGGTTCTAGACAGAGCAACCAGGAAGGAAAAAGAAGTAAGAGGTGTCCAAACCGGAAAGGAGAAGTAAAATGATCTGTTGGTATATGTCATGACCTAAAATGTAGAAAACAAACACTAAAGAGTCCACAAAAAACCCGTCAGAATAAATGAATTCAGCAAAGCAGCAATATATATACAAAATCAATACACAAAGGATCAGCTGCATTTCTATACACAAAGTGAATAATCTGAAAAGGAAATTACGTATATTTTCAATAGCATCAAAAGGATATTTAGGAATTAACTAAAGAAGTGAAAGACTTGTACCATGAAAACTATAAAACACTGTTGAAAGAAATTAAAAAAGACATGAATAAATGGAAACCCATCCCATTTTCATGGATTAGAAGACTTAATATTTAATTTTTTTTTTACATTCATTGATTTTTGAAAGACAGAGAGACAGAACACAAGTGTGAGAGGGGCAGAGAGGGAGGGAGACACGGAATCGGAAGCAGGCTCCAGGCTCTGAGCTGCCTGCACAGAGCCCGACACAGTGCTCGAGCTTACGAACTGAGATCATGACCTGAGCCAAAGTCAGATGCTTAATTGAGTCCCCCAGGCGCCCCAACTTAATATATAATTAAAGCGTCAGTACCACCCCAAGTAATACGCATATCCAATGCAGTTGCTATAAAAAATCCAATGACTTTTTTTTTCAATAGAAATACCTATCCTGAAATTCATTTGGAATCTCAAGAGACCACAAATAGCTAAAATAATCTTGGAAAAAGAAGAAAACTGGAAGACTCCTACTTTCTGATTTCAAAACTTACTACAAAGCTACTGTAATCAACAGTGTGGTCCAGGCATGAAGTCAGGGATACAGACCCAGAGAACAGAGCAGAAAGCTTAGAAGTAAACTCTGGCATATAGAGTCAAAAGATTTTTGACAAGGGTGCCAGTTCAATGAGGGGAAGAACCGTCTTTTCAACAAATGTGCCAGGAAAACTAGACGTCCACATGCAGCAGAATGAAGCTGGACCCTTAACCTGACACCATATTAAAACATTAACTTAAAATGGATTAAGAACCTAAATGATAAACCAAAACAATAGAACTCTTAAAAGAAAGCAGAGGGGCAAATGCTTCATGACATCTGGTTTGGGAGTGGTTTGTGGTTTATGACACCCAAGGCCCACATAATAAAAGAAAAAAGACAAATTGAACTTCATGAAAATTAAAAAAAATTCTGCATTAGAAGACACCACCACCAGAGTAAGAATGGTGATTTACAGAATGGGAGAAAATATTTACAAATCATATGTAGAATAAAAGATTAAAATTCAGAATACACAGAGAACTCCTACAACTCAATGACAACAAAACCACCTGTTTCAAAAATGGGCAGAGGCCCTGAACAGACATTTCTCAAGAAGGCATACATATGGCCGATGAGCATGACAAGATGTTTAACATCACTCACCATTAGGGAAATTCAAATCAAAACTATAATAAGATACCACCTCATACCCAGTAGAATAGCTACTATATATATATAAAAAAAAAACAACCCAGGGGTGCCTAGGTGGCTCAGTTGGTTGAGTATCTGACTCTTGATTTCAATCAACTCAGGTCATGATCCCAGGGTCATGGGATTAAGCCCCATTTAGGGCTCTGGTGTAGGACGTGGAGCCTACTTGGGATTCTCTCTCCTTCCCTCTGTCTCTCAAATTAAACAAAACAAAACAAAACAAAACAAAAAATAAAACAAAAAATCCAAAAACAACAGGCGTGGCAAGGATATGAAGATGTGGAGAAAAGTAGAACCCGTGAGCACTGCTGGTGTGAATGTAAAATGAATAGCCGCTGCGGAAAACAGTACAGCAATTCCTCAAAATGTTCAAAGCAGAATTATTGGGGCACCTTGGTGGCGTATTTGGTTAAGCATCTGACTCTAGATCTCGGCTCAGTTCGGGATCTCACAATTCGTGAGCTTGAGCCCCGCACTGGGCTTTGGCTGATGATGTGGAGCCTGCTTGGGATTCTGTCTCTCCTTCGCTCTGCCCCTCCCCTGCTTGTGTTCACGTGCGCGTGCTTGCGCACTCTCTCTTGAAATAGACTTAAAAAAATAAACAAAAAATAAACATAGAATAACCATATGATCCTACAATTCCACTTTAGGGCATTCACACTCAGAAATGAAAGCAGGGTCTCAAAGATACCTGCACACCCATGTTCACAGTTAGCACTACTCACAATAGCTAAGGTGTGGAAGCAACTCAAGTGTCCATTCAGGACGGGCAAAATGTGGTATATATGCACAACAGAATATCATCCAGCCTTAAAAAGGAGGGAAATTCTGACGCCCTGTTACAACAGAGGAACCTTGAGGACACTATCCTCTGTGAATAACGCTAGTCAGAAAAAGACACATACTGTAGGGTTCTACTTACGTGAGATACCTAGAATAGTTAAAATCAGACACAGAAAGCACAATGGTAGCTGCCATGATCTGGGGGTAGGGAGGAGAGAATGGGAGTTAGTGTTTAATGGGCACAGAGTTTCAGTTTTGCAAGATGAAGAGCTCTGGAGAAGAATGGTGATTTACTATTACTGAGCTTTGTACTTAACAAATGGTTAGGATGGTCAATTTTATGTTAAGTGTATTTTGTCACAATAAAAAACAAAAAAAAAAGAGAAAGGAAGGTAAATTCTCAAGGCCCATCTCAGTCCGTGCTGTGACAAGCGTCTACGCAATTCTGATGCATGGTACAATCTGAGAACCCCTGGTACAGTTTCAACTCTCCAACTTTTTAAATGAGGAAGACAAAGACCCAGAGAGATGCAAGAGCTGGCTGGGCTAGGATTTCAGGTGTCCTGGGAGCCTTCTAGTGCCTTCCTCACTGTCGTCCTGTCCCCTCCTGACCAATACCAATGGAGATGATGGGGGTGACAGATAGGCAGAACTCCGCCCCCAAATGTCAAAGACGTCCAACCTCATCCCCAGAACCTACCACCTGACATGGCAAAGGGACTTTATAGACGTGACTCAGTCAAGGACCCTGGGGTGGGGAGAGGCGGCCCCAGTCTAGTCACATGGGCCCACGTACGCAAAGGAGCTCTCCCAGAGGCAGTGAGAGTTGAGGGCTGGTTTCAGAGACGGAAGGGGACAGGAGCCAAGAAGAGGGGTGGTCTCAGAAGCTGGGTGAGACAAGCAAACAAGTGCTTCCTTAGAGCCTCAAGGAAGGAACACAGCCCTGCTGGCACCTAGTGTCACCTAGTGTGAGCCGAGTGAGCCTCGCTCCAGACCCAAGACCTGACAGGCCTGTGCTTCAGGCCGCTGAGCTGGCGGCAGTGTGCTACAGCAGTGACAGGAGACGAGGAAGTGGGGATTTCCTGAGAAAATCTCACAGGAAGGAAGTGACTCTTTGTTTTCCTTTTTATTCTTCACTGTAACAAATTTCTCCCTCATGGAAACACCCACAATTTTACTCACTTTTTATTAGGCAGATTCTGGCATCATCAGTGGCAATGGACCTGGAAGGGACCCTGGCTGTCATCAGTGCCCTTGTTTCTGGTTCAAGAAACAGAGGAAAAGTGGCCTGCTGGAGACCACGTAACTGAAGCACCAGCACGCTGAACGGTAGCCCCTTTTTCTCCTGAACCCCGAGCTCAATATTCTTTATACCATACCACGCGGCCTTCTAGTCCCCTTCATTCACTTAACTATCCAGCATTTGAAAAGTACTTCCTACATGCCAGGTGCCAAAGACAGAATAGAAAGACTTCTCTCTATAGCGTCTTCAGTTCCTAAGCTACACCCCAAATCAATACCCAGGCTAATACCATTTCCAATTGGATTTTTATTTCCTTATTTTTTACTTGAAGAAACTATTTCCACTATTATTCTCCTGCAATGCAAATAATATAATAAAGTCACTGTACAGCTGAATGTCCTTTGTTTCTGACTACACTGTTACGAGTTTGGAGATATTCATTCCTAGGGGAGGTTAAGTCCACACAATACTGTTGAGACACACAGTGGGGCTTCAATCATGGTTTCTAAGTCAAGGTAGGTTTTTTTTTTAACTTTTTAAAAAATGTTTTATTTATTTCTGAGAGAGAGAGACAGTGTGAACAGGGGAGGGTCAGAGAGAGAGGGAGACACAGAATCCAAAACAGGCTCCAGACTCTGAGCTAGCTGTCAGCACAGAGCCTGACGCAGGGCCCGAACCTACAAACCATGAGATCATGACCTGAGCCGAAGCTGGATACGTAACCGACTGAGCCACCCAGGCATCCAGCTTTTCATTTTTTTTTAAAGTTTGAGAGAGAAGAGAGAAAGAGAGACAGAGACAGAGACAGAGAGAGACAATCCTAAGCAGTTTCTGCACTGTCAGTGCAGAGCCTGACCTGGGGCTCAATCCCATCCATTGGGAGATCATGACCTAAGCTGAAATCAAGAGTCAGACACTCAACTGACAGCCACCCAGGTGCCCCAAGTCAAGGTACGTTTTTCTTTTTCTTTTGATGTTTGTTTACTTTTGAAAGAGAGTAAGAGACAGAGACAAAGGGAGACACAGAATCCAAAGCAGGCTCCAGGCTCTGAGCTGTCAGCACAGAGCCCAACAGGCTCAAACCCACGAGCCATGAGATCCTGACCTGAGCCAAAGTCAGACACTTAACCAACTGAGCCACCCAGGTGCCCCTCAAGATACATTTTTCGAACAAGCAACAGCCCAATCTTCCCAAGAGCTAAATTTTCATTACTGAAGGGAATAAAGGTTATTTTTAAGCAACTCTTCTCATTTCTGATACTGTTATCTTGGCAAATAGATTATAAGGTGTATTCTTAGTTTTTGGCCATATTTAAACAACAGAAAGTGGCCCAACACCTACCCTGACCCTTTCGCCAGCCCTTCTCACTGTCCCAGAGGCCGGGCTCACTGACTGGAGGCGGCAAACTGCAGGAGCTGAATCACCTAAGAGCGACTGAATCCGTACCTGACGGAAGCTCTGAGGGAGAACTTTGCACGCTTCTTCATTCACAGAATGACTCTTTCCTAGGAGATATAACATCGACCTGAATAATCACTCTGTTTAACGAGCACCGTGAAGCATTTGGGTCAGAGTATTATTAGCGTTGATGATGACTGGTTCCGTCCTAGGTTTGAAGATCACACGTGCTGCTGAGATGGCTTTCACGTGCATGCACCTCTGTGCGTGCTCACGTTATTTACTTACTCGTGTTTGTCCGCCTCCCCTTAACTGTGAGAGTCACTCTTGTGTCCCCAGGATAGCACGCCATAGGAACTGTGACTGCGAGCTGGTGGAGTGAGTGCAAGGTCTTACGAATTCGAGAGCTTGAGAAAACGAACGAGGTTACTCTTCAACAGCAGTTAATAGCTGATGCTGGTAGAGCTTGGAGAATGTGGAGCAAGGTATGTGCTCATTTCTGGCTGCCAGCAAGATCTTTCCCCCCACCGTTAATTATGCCTTCTAGATCTAGGACAGAAGCCTCTGCTGCCAGAGCAATCTCCTCCAGCTACGTGGCAGCGGCATGGCTGACACACAAGGAGCTGCCCTTTAAGGCCCTCGAAGCACCTTTCTTTTTGATGCAACTCTGTATCCTATCAATTTTCTTTCAAGAGCACTTGAAGGTGTCGGCCAAAGCAATCCATATAAAACCCTATATGTTTTGGATCCTTGCTTCCTTAGAGCTCGATAATCTCCTTATGTTCCCCCACGAAAGCTCAGGAGACCAGCTTGAGCGTTTCGCTGCTGCTTGCCATTCTCAGACTGCAGAGACGGCTTGGCTACAGCCTCTGGAGTCACCAAGGTTTCACAGCCAACCCCGGGGGGCCAGGGAGGTGCCCGGGTCTCCTCCAGCTCTGTGGGGTGCGCAGCACACGGGCCTGAAAGGTATGCTTGTGTCCCAGAGCTCCTCTAGCAAATGCACCAATTTTAGTCACGGAATCCATTAAACACACCTCTTAGTAAACTGGGATGACACCAGTGTAAATGCCAGTCAGTCACGTTAGCAGCACTCACTGGCCGATGGCTGTGTGTACCTGAAAATGAAGTGTCAGGTCTGACCGGCTTTTCAGAGAAACTGCGGACGGCCTGATGCCACAGTTAGCGGCTGTGGAGCCGTGCACGGGCTGGTGGGAAAAGAACCTGAGGATGTCAGCTCCTGTGTGAAAGTCAAAATCAGCACATCAATTTTATCATCTATAAAATGGGGATAACAAGATTTGCTTTACCTTCCTCATAAAGCTCTTATGTGAAGTAACTGTCAAATGTCTTATAAGTTATGTAATTATTAGGACTTATAAAAATATGGAAAACACACCTTCATCTACAACGTGTCATATTTTTGGCAGTTACTGATGTCAAAACTAGACCCACCACAAACCAAGTAGAGCCTATTCAATTAAGGCAAACTAAGTTCAACGATTATTTTTCTGAAACGTTTCCCTTGAGTATCTTGCCTGAAACAAGGAGAGTCTCGGAGGCTCTGAGCACCTGCCGCACGCCGGACCGCGGCTCCGGGGGGTGCGGATGGTCAGCTTTGCGCTGTAAATAATGGCAATTAGTTGTAGTGTTTTTGTGAAGCACTTTTGCATTGGAAGGTGCTAAATAAACAAGGAAGAATAAAACCACATGCAATCAAGTACAAATTAAACACTTGCAGGAGATCAAAAGCATCTTAAAGTGCCCAACGCAGACACACTGAGCACAAGCAGCCCGAGGAAGAGTGCCCCGCAGGCTGGTCCCTGCACTGGAGACACTCCCCCCTGCCTGTTACACGGACGGCAGGCCCAGGCTGCCTGCACGAGTGTCACCCGCCACACAGCCACATGCTCCCAGCCCTCCCCCACCCTTCTTATGCAAACCCACTCACTTGCGTTAGAATGATCTAGAATAATTTCTCCTGCTGCTTCTGGATCCCCTGCCACAAGGGGCCGAGGGCCCTGCTCCTCCCAATACTTTTAGAGCCTAACAGCTCATCTCTGTCCCCTGGGACAGTCATCTGCTTCCCACCAAAACCACGAGAAAAAACACACATGGGCACAATCTTCCTTAATCTGATCATTATCCTTCAGGTATAAAAATAATCTAGAATTGAAATTGTCCTTTTAGACCCCCACTCCCCTCCCATACCCCAACCGAAAAGTGGTACTGCTGCTGGCTCTGAAATTAATAGCTTCCTTGGGAAAGCTTCTCAAACGACCCTATAAGCCTATAGTAAGGGTCTCCATGGCCGAGTAGGGGTTGAGGGGCGGCTGGTCCTGGAGGTGGAACAAAATGCAGGACAGCATGATCAAGGTCAAAGTCAACATGCAGCTGCTCTAGCAGTCTCCTAGTTGCATCCCTGATCCACGAGGAGAGTTTGTTCCCTGAATCCCTTTCTACTGTCTTTGTACTCACAGATGGATTTACAGTAAAGTTACGCTGCTTTGAATGAGGCCAGAGGGCTTGGGATTAAAGGACTCTTTTCTCTTCATTAACAGTGTCCTTCCTTGTCTTTCTGTACTTCATCTGCCAAACAGAGGAAGCCAGGATTTAGCTACAACCTTGAGCACACGAGGAATGTACACATGCCTTTATACAATGGATATGTCCATTTTACCATTCAGCAAACAAATAAGGAAAAATTAGGTTTAAGGTGCAGCTGGGCAAGGGTGTCTTTCCTCTAGAAGACTCTATTACATATACCTTTTTTGTTGTTGCTGTTTTAGAAATCCGGATTTTCACACGTCAGTGTGCTGGAACCAGGAGCAGCTGCTGCCCTCCATCAGACGGGACGGGGCGTATTGGCTGATGGGTGAAAGTCAGGCTGGTGCTTCTTTAGAGAATCACGAAACGCAGGTTATTCTACTGAATGTGATGAAAGGATTTGACTTCCTGAGGAGCTGTTCCTGGGACTTTTAACTTGCCTAATTATTGTGTCCATTCTGAGTCAACAGCACAAAACTGCAAAGTCCAGAAACTGGGAACGTGGGTTGGAGGAAAGTCAGTAGGAGCCAGCCTTGGTCTCTATGGGCTGCTTGTCCCTTACCCCTCCCAGGAGGTGCCTCATGGGGGTGCTCAAGGGTCCTTGGACCCTCAGTGGACTTTACTTTGGTACTTAGGTTTGCTTAAATGGTGTCAACTTCAGAAAGGTAAAAATCATTCCTTTTTTTATTATTCATTCAATGCATTTTTATTGCATGCCTATGGGCAAGGCAAAGGGGCGCCCAAACTGAGGACCCAAAGTCAGGTAGTATCTGCCCTCAGGGAACTTCCAGAAGAACTGTGACGTGTTGTGATGTAAACAGGACTCTCCAGCTTAGAGGTAGTGTGCCCACCTCGTTAAGGTCAGGAAAGCATCCTTGACGGGTGTGGCTTGAGCAGTCTAGTTGTGAAGGAGTGGGAGCTCCTCAGGCAAAGAAGGCGGGGAAGACATCCATGACAGGGAACAAACGGGAATAAGCAATCAGGGCGTGGAGGGCGCATGCGGTGTGGAGCCAGGTGAGCACGGATGTAGGGCCAACGTCGTTGCCAGGTTAGGGATAGCATGGAGGTTTGTGTGGGAGGGTGCGGAAATGCATACAAGAGGCTGCACTTAGAGACACTTTGGAGATAAAACCGGCAGGACTTGGTGATGAGCTACAGCCAGGAAGTCTGTGAGTAGTATCTTGGGGAGCTCTGGTGTGAGGCGGTGCCCTTGCCGGGTGACAAAGCGGAAGGGGAGTCCTTCGGGCATCAGTGCAGCGAGATTATGATGAGCGGAGAACTCGCACAGCCCCAGCTCTCCAAGCGACCTACTCTTTAAAACACTCCATTTGTTTTAGACCTAGGACAAAATCTCAACCGGAGTAACCAGGAATGGGTTTAATTTCAAATGACAATTCGAATGACATTCTAGATAAAGCTAGCAACTTTCTGGAACACATTACGCTATTCTGAATCAAACTGATTATTCTCTATTGCCTCAGAGTGATGAGTCCATTATTAGGAATATTCTTGTGAGATACCAGGTAAAGACTAAGCTTTATCAAAGTGACCCCAAGATAGAACTTAAAAACTTCCTTCTAAAAATAAATCTTGGGGCACCTGAGTGGCTCAGTAAGGTAAGCATCTGACTTGGGCTCAGGTCATGATCTCACAGCTCATGGGATCGAGCCCTGCATCAGGCTCTGCACCAACAGTTCAGAGCCTAGAGGCTGCTTTGGATTCTGTATCTCCCCCCTCTCTGTCTCTCCCTGGCTTGTACTCACTCTCAAAAATAAATAAACATTAAAAAAAAAAAAGGAATGCATAATATAAAACATCACAAAAAATAAATCTCTGCTGGCAAGGTTTTTTTTTTTTTTAATCATTTTCTTGTTTATTTTAAAGTGGAGGGGAGGAAACAATGCAGTGAAAGACACGTTCCAGTTAGTCAGCGGACACCTCCTATATTCGCCTTGCTTGTATTCAGTGGGGAATCTTGGTTCCTGCCTTAAATACTGGCAGTCTAAAAAGAGACGAAGACATGAAATGAGAAAAATGGAGAGAAAGCCAGGGTGGAGAAAGAATCTTTCTGAAGAAAGGAAAACCAACCCCTCGCCCTGCCTCTTACCAGCCAGATGAGCAAGACCCAATTAATCTATTTAAACCTCGATTCTCTCAACAGTAAATTGAGGATAAAATCCCACTGGGGAAAAAGGTAGGAGGTGGAGAATCTTTTAAGAAAACTGGTGTGTGGGGGGCGCTGGGTGTCTTAGTTAAGTGTCTGACTCTTGGTTTCAGCTCAGGTCATAATCTTGCAGTTTGTGGATTCGAGCCCCACATCGGCTCCATGCTGACAGCACAGAGCCTGCTTAGGATTCTCTCTTGATGCCCCTCCCCCAGTTGTGCTGAGAGAGAGAGAGAGAGAGAGAGAGAGAGAGAGAGAGAGAGAGAGAGAGAGAGTGTGTGTGTGTGTGTGTGTGAAAGCACACGCTTTCTCTCTCTCCCTCTCTCAAAATAAGTAACTTAAAAAAAAGAAAGAAAAAAAAAAAAACAACTGATGAAGGGGAAAAATGCCCAACCACATAAAACCCTGTGTTTGACAATGGAGGAGAAGTATTTTTTAAATGACCTGTAGGGTATTCCTAGGACACCCTGTATAAAAACAGAAGGAGAAAGTTCCAGCAGTGGTCCCACATGGAATGGATGGCCCCATGACAACCAGGGTCCCCTCGATTTATCTGCAAGCTGGAGATGGGCAGCAGCACAGACCTCCAGGAAGAGCTGGCTTTTACAGTCCACCACCAGCAATCATACTTAACCACAGCTACTGCCACTTACGTGGACTTGTTTTGAACATTTATCTTTTCACTGGCACATTTTTAACAGACCAGGCACAGTATTTACCCCCTCTCAATTATATATCTTAACATAAACACTTTACTGATGATAATGTTCTCTGAACATGTACTAATACTAGTACAGGAACTAGTAATCATTTGGTGCCCGCAAAGCTGAAACAGTTTATAATGATCACATATGGAATGAACTTCAACTATGGACGTGGTGGGTGCAGACACTGACCACCTGTTGCGGGTTTTAAATGTTCTGTAATCCTCTCCTCTGGACTTAACAGTCTTCAGATTCAGCAATAATAAAGACCTACAGGCAAGACAAAGCAATATAAAGCAATTTCCCTAATAAAATTCATCCACTTGTCAAATTTAAGTTAAAAACCAATCTTTATCCTCCTTTCTAAAATATTAAACTGTTACAAAAGGTTTAGTTTGTTTTCTTTTGCACAAAATGTATAGTTATGTTAATATACATTCTTCGTAACTCTACCTATCAAAAAGTCCGCACAGGTTTCGCTAAGGATGTTTCTTTAGGCTAACCAGATCCTGGGTTTATCCAGGCTGCAATTTTACCCTACACACACTTTACAATTTATCTTACCTACAAGTACATACACTCCATTTAAAATAATTCTAATCAGGGGCACCTGGGTGGCTTAGTCGGTTAAGCGTCCGACTTTTGCTTAGGTCATGATCTCGCGGTTCGTGGGTTCGAGCCCCGCGTCGGGCTCTGTGCTGACTGCCAGCTCAGAGCCTGGAGCCTATTTCAGAGTCTGTGTCTCCCTGTCTCTCTGACCCTCCCCTGATCACGCTGTCTCTCTCTCTCTCCTAGAAATAAATAAAACATTAAAAAATAATAATAATAAAAAAATAATTCTAATCAGAAGGCATCTTTTACAGCTGGGAAAGAAAGCTGTGGCTTTGATAAAACGTTACATATTTTGTTGAGGGGAAGTTTTACATATTAAAAATAAAAGAGATCTGTGCCCTTTAAGAAGTTAGAAAGGAGGGGTGTGGGTCAGGAGGTTTTTTAAACCAGTAATTAGCACATTTGCTCTGAACAGCAGTTGAGAACCTGAGAACCGAGAAAAGGCTGCCCTGAGCAGGAGCCCTGGCAGCCCAGGGGGAAGAAAGAGAAGAGCCTTTTCTCGAAGTAGAGAGATAAATGCTTATGAACAGAGTGGAAAACACTGAAATAAAAGTTGCACAAGACTACGTACTAGTGTGATTTTATTTTCCCCTCTGCTCAAACAGTGGACTGGATTTAAAGAGAAATAATTACCTTTTGTGTTTAGAAAGGCATCTTTGTAAAGAAACTGCCTGCCAGGAAAGTGACTCTGTATAATCCTCGTCGTCTCCCTAGCTCATCCCAGGAGCTGGGTTTATGCTTCCAGAAAGCCAACTACAGGGAGCCGCTCATTCACAAGATGCATTTAGCTGCTGACGATTTGGGAACAGGAACGGCAAAGCCGCTGCCACCACAGGCCTCCTGTCACAGGACTCCGAATCCGGGCAGTCTACACCAGAGCTCCGTCTGCCAACTCCCAGCCCTCCGAGGCCCTCGTTCCGGGTTTTTACCGCCTCTCTTCCCCCTGGGTTTGTTTCAATCTTTCCTGCGCGGATCTACCTCCACCTCACCAGCCCGCTCACCCGCTCATCTTCTCAGCCCAAGTCAAGGTGTTGTTTGCAAAACACCCCACTCCTGAAGTGGCCAGTTCTTCAAGGGCACGGCCGCCTGAAAAGGGACAGAGGAGGCATGTCCTACAGAAAAAAGGCAGAAAGGAACCTGAGAAAACTAGGGTGTCTTGGCACACTGGGACTATTCCCAGTGCAACTCCCCACGGGGCCGCTGGCGCCACCCCCTAAAGCTGGTGCCAGATCCCAACAACCCTCTCTGAGGGCTTTATGGGGCCACTTAACGAAGCGATAATGTGTGAGACCTCACTTCAAGTCCGAACCCTTAGGCCACTCCTCCCAGAAACCTTGCACTGGAGGGAAAAATTGGTACCAACCTAGCATGGAAACTGTAACCAAAACTGGTTGACTAGCTCACAATGTAGCTTTCGTGAACTAACTTAAACACACGGAGTGTTCTACCCGTCACCACTGGAAGCATGTGTTAACAATGCAGACGACAGCCATGACCCAGGAGGACTGAAAGGTGCAGCATCCCAGGTGTTTCTCATCCCCAAGAAAGTTTAAGAACTACTGGCTCAATCCATCTTCGTGGATATGGATACTTTCTTCTTTATTTTCTATTTTAGAAGCTTAATCCCAGAATAGAAGATACACAGCAAAAGGCCAATCTTAACTCCAACAGAGGAAGAAAATGGAAACTCAGAAGTAACAGGACTATTAGAAATACTGACTAAATTCAACAACTACCTCTTTCAATGCCGATTTTTATTTCTTTACTATGTTTTTAATGTTTATTTGTTTTATTTTAAGAGAGGCAGAGAGAGGACACAGGGCAGGGGCAGAGGGAGAAGGAGAGAGAGAATCCCAAGCAGGCTCGGTACTGTCAGCACAGAGCCCCATACAGGGCTTAACCTCATGAACCACAACATCATGACCTAAGCCAAAACCAAGTCAGACACTTAACTGACTGAGCCAGCCAGGTGCCCCCACCTCCAACATTTAAATAACAATCGACTGTTATGACCAATCTCATTTTATCTCTTAAAACCTGATAGGGTGGTCCAGTTATTATCTGCGTTTTACAGGGTAAAAAACTGGGTGGGAAAAGGTAAATGACTTGGCTACCATTATGATTTTGCAGGTAACCCATCCCTAGGACTAATTCAAGAGTAAAGAGAGACCTACAAGAGTCTGTAATCATTACCCCTTGCCAACAATCTCTTCTAGTGTCTTCAAAGACCTTCTGTTGGGTAAATGCAAGAGTCCCTTTTGCTCTTCTTGAGGTCCTTTTTCTCTGGGCAGCCTGGTCAGTGCACAGTGGTTTTGTGATAAAAGGTGGCTCCATCACGTGGGTTCTCTTTCATGAGTAAGATTACAAAGGCAACAAATACATGATGGCGTTAGCAAAATTACTGAAACTGAAAATACATCAATGACGATGGTGCTTCAGAATTCCCAAGTCAAATTAAAAAGCTAAAGGAGGGGCGCCCGGGTGGCTTAGTCGGTTAAGCGTCCAACTTTCGCTTGGGTCATGATCTCGCGGTTCGTGGGTTCGAGCCCCACGTCGGGCTCTGTGCTGACTGCCAGCTCGGAGCCTGGAGCCTGTTTCGGTCTGTCACTCCCTCTCTCTCTGACCCTCCCCTGTTCATGCTGTCTCTCTCTCTCCTAGAAATAAATAAATAAATAAAAAAAACATTAAAAAAAAAAAAAGCTAAAGGCAACAACTGGTATTTGCTGGTGGTCTCAGAGGCCTTTGAGGGCCCAAGGGGGTAGGTGGTGGTGGTGGTAATGGTGGTGTGTGTGTGTGTGTGTGTGTGTGTGTGTGTGTGAGATTTCCTGGGGTTCCCTAGAGTTAATCTGGAAGCTAATTCTGAATGTGGTCTTCTAAAACTCACCAACAAAATCTTGTTGGCATTTCTGCCATAAATGGAACTCTCTTTCCAAAGGAGGGGGAGGAATGGGTCTGAGAGAATGGAGCTCCCTTGCTGGAGACAGAATACCCCCGAAGTGATTCACTGTCCTGAAGAAAGGGTGCCTGAAGGCCTGTAGAGTACAGCCCTGCTGGGAAGCGAAGCTACAGCACAGCAGTTGATAGATACCCACCCACAGCCGTACGGTGTCTCGCACACTGCTCCTCCATCTCAGCACACACAGTACAGAGTCTCTTGAACAGTACGTGGCCCGCAGTGAGTGTGCTAACTACTAATGAGTGTTTACGGCCACCTGTGAGGGACGAGAGGCAGGAGCATGCGGAGGGAGCCAGGTGAGGGGCGGCTCGAAGTGGAGAACGAAGCGTGTGCTCCTGGTGGGCCATGGGTTTCAGAGCACGAGAGAGAAGGGCCTGGGAAAGCAGGGAGGGGTAGCTCTTAACATGTGCCCAGTTCTCCCTTCATTCGCTCTTCAAATCCCCCCAAGTCACTCTGACTTACTGGCACAAGGCTTCCTGACTCAGGTTAAGCGCTTCTTGGTGCCTGCACAGACCCCACGCTCTCACTGCCCTTTACCAAAGTGCTGATCTAGGCGAAGCTAGAGCTGCTCTTAGCCGCAAGAAACCACCCATTAGAATTCCTTCATTCTGAAATGGTCGCACTTCACTTGGATGGCTAAGAGGCATCCAGACTTAACATGAACATAGCACACCTCTGATTTCTCCACCAAACCTGTTCCTCCTCCAGGCTTTCCAGTTTCAGGAAATGGCACAGCGTCTGCCCCGTTGTTCTGTGCCAGGGCTGCTCACACAGGCCACAGGAATTAGCTCCCGCCCACCTCTCCAACCTCATTACCCGCTCCGTATCCAGTGCTCCCTCGCCATCCTGTCTTTTCTGTTCCTTATATCCATCAAGCCCGTTTCCCCCTACAGCCCCTGGATGCTCTAAATGCCCTCTGATCTCAAAGCCCGGCTCATTATATACCACTCCCACCTCAGCTCATCAGGGAAATTTACCTGGACCCCCAGTCTAAAGCAGCTACCCAGTCACTGTCTATAACACGGTATCATTTTAACGATGTGCATGTATTTGTCCCTGGCACAGAACAGATGCCAACTCGAACTGGCTGAATGGACCAGTGTAAGCTGCTAGTAAACTGGGGCTGGAAGCCTGCACTGGTACGGCTACACGTGGGTTTTAGAAGCGTCACTTCAGGGGCGCCTGGGTGGCTCAGTCGGTTGAGCGACCGACTTCAGCTCAGGTCATGATCTCATGGTTCGTGGGTTCCAGCCTTGTGTCGGGCTCTGTGCTGGCAGCCAGCTCAGTCAGGAGCCTGTTTCGGATTCTGTGTCTCCCTCTCTCTCTCAGAAATAAACATTTAAAAAAATTTTAGAAGCATCACTTCAGGGGTGCCTGGGAGGCTTAGTCGGTTAAGCTTCTGACTCTTGATTTTGGTTCAGGTCATATTCTCACAGTCTGAGTTCAAGCCCTGGGTCAGGCTCTGCGCTGCACTGACAACGCAGAGCCTGCTTAGGCGTCTCTCTCCCTCTCCACCCCTCTTCCCTCAAAAATAAACAAACATTTAAAAAAATAAAATAAAGGACTTTAAATGGCATCCAAAGGCCCACTTCCCACTGCCAGACATCTGTTGCCTATCACAGGCCTCTTAGGATAGCCAGCTAGACACGGGCTCACCCTGCCCTGATCAGCCAGAGCCGGCCACTCTGGTGGGCTCAGTCAGGAAAAGTCAGGATGCATGGTGCTAAGTGGCCCAACAGGTATGACGGGAGTGCTGGGGACTTGCTGCCTGGGGGACCAGGTGACAGGTGAGCAGGTTTGTTTGTTTGTTTGTTTGTTTTGTGAGGTTTTTTTAAATGTGCTTTTCACGAACAGTGGATTAAAATGCCCAGGCCTGCTGGGAGGTACAAAGTCTCATGTCTACAAACAAATACAGTGTTTTCAAGGGCCTGCCTTTTCAAAGCACTACCATATTTTGATTTCTTACAGAGGGAACTCTACCTAGAAACAAGCAAAGAGAACCAACTGGCAACTATCCTACTGCTTAATGAACCATCATCCCACCAACTCAGCTCTTTTCAACAACAGCAGCAAATACAACTTACAAGTAACAAAGGCCTACACCTGACATCCGGCTCAACCAAGATCGAAACTTCACAGACACAGTTTTCCAAGTCGAGCCACCCGGCATCTCTACAGAGCCAGTCACCGTGAGTACGCCCGCGACTTAAATGAACAAAGACATTTTACTAGAAACTCTTCCACGAGCCACGCAGTGAAACACGTAAGAAATGAAATGCCTCTAAAGCTGATGTCACCACAGCGGGTCCCACTCCCATCCTGACGTTTGTTCTTTCGGGCGGAAACGCGCCATTGTGTTGACCTTGCTCCCGTGCGTCTGCTCACGCGGCGGTTCTGCAGTTCCGTTCTCCTACGGCACATGCCCAGCAGTCTGCTGCCGACACATGCAAATTCAAGTTCAGTGTCCGCTCCTACGCACAGCCGGCCCAAATCGCCCACTGTACCTGGCTTACTGGGACACGGTCATCCACGGCTGAATTTCCACCCAATAAGCTTAATGACAGGGACCCATACCTCCACTAGAAGGGCACGGGAGGACACCTTCCAGGCTGGACGCCAGCTCACGGTACTTACTTCCACCTTTAAACCACCTCAACTCCAAAGCTTCTAGAAATAGTTTAGTGTCCACCAAGGAAGCTATCTGATCTCCAGCGAAGTTCATTTTCCCCCTAACAGTCCTCGGCCACGGCCTTACTTACAGATGAGAAAGCTTTATCTAAGTGCTCTCCTTTAGGCGGCGCTTCTGAAGAAAGGGTTTCTATACAGCTCCATTTTCCAGGTGACTTAAGTTATTCAGACTGGGGAAATGATGCACAGAAAAATGACAAACTGAGGAGAAACATTAAAATTAACAGGGGACAACTGCAATATCACTAACCCAAGAAATAAAATTTAAAGGAAAAAGTTAAAAATTTAAATATACCCAGTGTTGTTTGCCTCATAGTAAAACGTGGACTCTCCTGTATCTGGGGATGGTCATACAGCTCGGCACGATCTTTTCTGGTTAAACCACAAGATAATGCCTATCAAAAATTCCTTAAAATATTCACACTTTTTGACTTAGCAGCTTAACATCTGGAGGTTTTCCCTCACACAAAACTCCATGAGTAGAAATGTTTGCCGCCGCATAATAGAAAATAAACTGGACGCCTCAATGTCTAACAGTGCAGGAATAATGTATATTATATAATTACATAGCCCAGGAATACTGGGCTAAATTACATTATACACATATTAAAACAAAATACCCTAAGTTACTATGCAAGCTAAAATTACAAAATTAAGTGAATGCAACACGGCTTAGTGTCTCCAGTTAACGGCAGAACCTCTCCGGGTCTGGATCCTGGACTCAGCTGCGTCCAGGAGCGCCGAGGAGGCCCACCTCAGAGGGCCGCGGGGAGGGTTAAATGTGGTGATTCACACACAGCGTGTGGAGAGCAGGCGATCCATGTTAACAACTGTTACTACACTATTATTATATCTAGTAAAACAAGCACATGGACAAAATCTAGAAAAGCAGCAAATCTATTGGGCTGTCAGGACCTTGGCTTTCTTTTACCTACTGTTCTCTTTTAGGATACGAGTGACGTTGTTACTATTTACTCTTACGTAGAGAACATGTAATTCCTAATTCCGTCATAAAAGGTAGTTTGCCCTTTGATGACTCAGCAGTTAAAGAGCTTCCAGCCTGGGGACAGGCCCGGCGCCCCCTCTAGACCCCACGGCCCGGCTGCTAAGTTGGCTCTTTAGTCCTTTCTGGGGTTTCCTGTTGTTTCCTGTGAGTGGACGGGTCTCAGACCCTTCAAAAATAAGTGTCCCTACACAGTGACAATCTGAACCTCAGAACCCATCTGACCTCAAAGTAAAGTGCACGCACTCTGTCAAGTCTCAGTTCAGCACACACAGGCCTTTGGCTACATCCTGGAGTTCTGAGAAAATGAGGTGTTACACTGTGCACAAGAGGTTTTTTCTAGGCCCCCAAAAGTAACGTTTCCTATCAGCTTTTTCTCGCTATTACTAAATGCAGTTTGGTATTCCACTGTGTTGTCAATAATGTTAAGGTCTTGAAAAATTATTAGAAAGCCCAAAATAGCAAATTACCTTTTCTGTGCCCCCGACCTCCAATCATATCGTAGGCAGTAATTATAATGATAGTTTAATTTCTTTGATGGCTTTTCAGAATTCTCTATGAAGGTTTTTTTTTTAAATGACACAGATGTCACGATTTCTTCCTGCTTCCTTGCAATGTGGATTAAGTTTACAGATTTTACACCTATCCAAAAAGCTAAATAAAAACCAGCCAGTCCTGAGAAAATGCTGTCCTAGAGTCATGGGGCGTGGTCAGCCTGAATGCGCACACCCGCTGAGCTGTCACGCCCAGTATTTCCCCCTGCCCACCACACATGAGCTACCAAACGAAGCTCTCCCTTCTCTTCCTCAATCCCTTTTTTGCTGCCACTGGGGACTTACCCAGCCCACCCCATCTGCCGACCCGCCTGCCTGAAAGGGAAGCCTCAGCTTCGTTCCTCACTCCTTTACCTGCCACACCTAACTAGTTTCTGGATACTATCAACCTTTGATTCCAAAATGATCCTCATACTGGTCTGCTCCTTCTGAGTCCCCTCTCTACCACTTCTTCAGCCCTCATCATCTCTAAGTAGGTTAAGGCCACACATACCCCCTCAACCAGTGGGCCTGGTACTTCATCTCTCCCTGCATCTCTCAGGAGCTGCCTTTCCAAGACACAAAGCTGATCGTGTGATATTACACACTCAGAAACTGCCGGTGGTTTCACACTGCCCGTAAATGCCAGGCTCAATCCTCAGACTACGATAGAGTCCTCTGTAGTCTTCATATACTGTACATATCAGCCGGGGGGGGGCAGGGGGGAGTGTGACGGTTCTGAATCATTCTGTGAATTCTTACTTATTCTGGATCTCCCTTATGTAGTGCTGACCAATCAAAAATGTTTATTTAAAAATAATTTTTACTTTGGCCTTAGGTAACCATTATCAAAAAATTACCAACTCACAAGAAAGAACATTAATGCTTTACTTAACGTACAAGGCAGGTCTTATTCCCTTCCTTCTGCCTCCTCTCCTTTGAACAATCTAATTCCCAAGAAGTCCATGTGGGCCGCAGCCATATCAGAAGACACTAATTAACACTGCACCTGAAATACCACACACCCTGCTCTCCCCAAACTTGAGTTTCCCACAAGAGTAAAAACGAAAAGAAAATGGTGGTTTCATCTGCAGGGCCGCCTCCCTTCCTGGGAGGAAGCACTAACGAACGGTACGTGTACATGGACCACGGCTCCCGGAGTGAGTGAGCTCACAGGAAGGCATCTTCACGAAAGTGCGAGAACACCCCTCTAGGGCAGACAGCGGCCCACGGCGCTCGCCAAATGTTTCTCCATGCACCTTCCAAAGCGTCACTCGTGCTCTGGACAACCGTCTTTGCAGCGGGCACTCTCAGTTTCCATATTTTATAGATGAAGGTGAAGCACAGGAGCCAAGTGCCTTGAGCAAGTGACTGGCTAGGACGCCAAGTGCTGGAATGCACAGGAAGCGGCAGGACCCCAGGGCTCTCACCGACCCCCTCCCTCCCCAGCCGAGCAGAGCGGCAAAGCCAGAAAGGTGAGGATAGCATCTCTGAGGGCACCGTTAGGCTGACTGGGTTTTCCTTTATCAGACTTCTTTTCAGTAAATGGGAAGATGGGAAGAAACTGGCCTGCAGCTGGAGGCCTTCAGGTCCTACAGAACCGGCCATGGTCTGGACAAGGGGCGGGGGACAATATGGAATAAAGGAAGCCGTACGTCCTGGAAAATCCAAGCTCTCGTGCGGGAACTGTGTGGCTCAACGCGTGAATCACATAACCCTTCCTGGCAGAGTCCAGGAGCCCTGCTGCCAAGTGCTGTCCCCACACGCCAGCGTGTGACCTGGGGCCAAGGCTCCCCGACACTGCGAAGGGAGCGAGGGGCCCTTACAGTGTTCGAACTTCAGATCTGTGCTAGTTTTTCTAGAGGGACTTGGACAGCTGCTGACGTGAAACGAATGCCTGCCCTCGCATGCTAGCTCGTCGCGTTAGCTCTTTTAACCCGTCAGTAGGAACTAGTTCAGCATCTCCGGGATGATTTACTTGGTCTGGTACAGAGTGACTGTCAATATCCGTGTTTATGGCCCTTTACCTTTAGCATTTAGTCTATTCCTTATAGGTTGTATTTTATAATCAGGTGTACAGATCCTCTCATCATCCCTCCACCTCTAAAAGAAGATTTTAGGAAAATTCAATTTGTCACAACTTATTCTGTAACACAATATAAGCAATAAAATTGAATACTGCAAATTTCATGATACTCCTAAGAATTTAGAAAAACCAAATCCTGAAGGAAAATTAACCTTTCTCTGGAGGTTTAGTGTCAAGGTCATTACAGGTAGTGTTAAGAAAAACAGATAATGCGATAATCATACAACTCTGTTAGCTGCTCAAAGTCACAGCAACAGAGGGATGAATGAATCCCTGTGCCTGAACGGGTGACACACACAGGCTGTGGGACAGAAGTGTGAGTTGTGGCAACAATGATGAAGTGATAGCCAGAGAGAGGGGACTGGGGAGGAAGGGAGTGTAAGGAAGCCGGGGGAGGAAGGCAGGGAGGGGTCCAGGGGAGGGACAATCATGGCAGGGCACACGTGTACAGGGAGTCCAGCGGGGACGTTGCAGCAGGACCCGGGCGGCCTCCTCGGGTGGGTGCCCATCCAGCGCTCACTAAGGGAGCACACAAGCGGCCATTCGGGAAACAGAGGACAATGCCTTTATTTCACACATAACCTGAGAGGCTAACTGCCCCGTTTTTGAAGTTTTAACATGCAGTTATGTTTTCATAATAGATATGTTCATACTTTTATACTTGTCAAATTATGCTTTTTTTGTCATAACCTAAAGTAAACTATGAGAAGGTTAGCCTATTAGAGATGGTGGAAGGATCTATATAAACTTGTATTAAAAGTTAACTTTAGGGGTGCCTGGCTGGCTCAGTCAGAAGAGCATTCAGCTCTTGATCTTGGGGCTGTGAGTTCGAGCTGAGCTGCGTGTTGGGTGTAGAGATTACTTAGATAAAACCTAAAAAAAAAAAAACAACAACAACTTTAAATGGAATCTTTAACACACTGATTTAAAAAAAAAAAAAAAACAAAAACCCAAATCCAGTTAACAAACACTGTGAAGTAAAAATGTTTTAAATTCCCATGAAGGTTGTTAAGAATCTGTTTGGAAGGGGAGTGGTCAGCCCTGGGGCGGTGGAGGGGAGAGGAGGGAACAAACAGGCCAGCTCCCCCCAGAGCAGGGCACACCGGGGATCCCTGTCTGCTGTCACAACCCTGAACCCTGAAGGCCTTCCCGTCCTAAATGCATCAAACATGGTGTTTGTATACTGAGTTATGTGTATGTCTGTTTCGAGGCAACTGCCTGTCACCCCATCATGTCAGATCAGAGGTCACTGTGGGTTCACATGTACAATCAGACCAAGGTAAATAAGCAAAGGTCAGAGTCAGACAAAACCAGAGGACTATGCAGAAATTAAAGGAGTAAGTCCCACACTCAAAAAAGGAAGGAGAGCGAAGGCCATCTGCTTGAACAGGAATGTTCTAGTTTTCAGCAATTTTCACCGTGTGACACTTATGGGGAGGGAACTGCTGTCTCTGGAGGGCTTCATATGACTCTGTTATAATATCATGCTTGTCAAAACACCTGATAAATACATAGGCCAAAATGGATCTCTAATGAAATATATGCGGCCTTATCTCAACATGATAGGATGGAGAGCATGCTTGTTAAGCGCATTGAAATTGAATGCATCTGCTAAAACCTAAGATAAAACTAGACTCAAAGTGGCCTTGACAAATTGAAACAACATCTATCAAATTAAATAAGAGAATCAAATTAAATAAGAGAAGGCAAGTTAGTGTAATTTTAATTTGTTCTCAAGTACATAAGGAAAAGGAGACTAAAAACTAGGCAAATAAAACAGAAAAAGAGCCTATAGTCACAGTGGAACATTGGTCAGCTCAAAAAGCCAAAGAAGCATAATTTTTTAAACCATTTTTAAAATCAACACATCCATCTGAGTGTGTTTCACTAAAGCCAAGTCATCCTTTATTCTGAAGGTAATGGAATGGTACTGTCTCCCTTCCTATCTCATTGGGTGGCTGTGGGAATAAAACAGATACACAAGTGTGCAGAGAAATTCAATATACAAAGCTAGCATTCTATTCTAAAATGGATGTTAAATAAACAGAGTGGAATTCAGGGAAGAGAAAGCTCAGTAATTCTTAAAGGGTGATGCATTGTGAGTACAATGTAAGAAAATAAACATATAGCTGTAATATGAGATATATTTAAGATCTGTCATGAAACTACTATGTTATACGTCAATTATACTTCAACTAAGAAAATAAGATTGGTCAACTATTTGTGTTCTGAACGCTTGTTACTAAAGGAGATGGTGGAATCTGCAGCCCTGATGGGGCCACCATTGAACCCAAAATCTAATTTAGAGCCTCTATTACATAGAAGAAGCCTAGGGACGAAATCAACTGCTTTTATGCCTTTTACCTTTAAGTAGAGCATTCCAACTTTTTATGCCTTAGGACAAGGATTAATTTGAAGTCCTTTCGAAACAGCTGAGGCTGAAATATTTTATTTTTAAATATTTATTTATTTTTGAGAGAGAGAGAGCACAAGCGGGACAGGGGCAGAGAGAGAGGGAGACAGAGAATCCCAAGCAGGCTCTGGCTCTCAGCGCAAAACCGACGTGGGGCCTGAACCCACAAACCGTGAGACTGTGGCCTGAGCCCAAGTCATATGTTCAACTGACTGAGCCACTCAGGTGCCCCTGAAATTAATTTAAAAAAACAGAAACCACTTTCAATATTCTCGAACTGAAGTGCTTCGTGTCCTCCTAACCACCTAGTCCATGACAGCAGTGGGATGGGCCAGAGAGAATGATTTATCAGATTCGGTCTATCTGTTCCAACTATAACATGCCAGATCCTACTCTGGGATCAAAGTTGACAAGGAGTAAATAAGCTAAATTTACTTTGCTTTACTGTGTCACTTTCTGAAGACACAGATTCCCAACTAGGAGTTTTAAGAGGCAAGCCTGCTGGTCACCAACCTTTCTGGGATGGAGGGACTTGTGATTCAGGGTGGTCACATTATTCTTGGATGCCTTCTACTTCCTAGAAACTAGATGTGGATTGAGACACAGGATTTAGGGACCTGCTGGGAAGGAGTCCACCTGCTGATTACTGGTTACCGATGACTGTCCCCAGAAGGTTCAACAGTTTACACATAAATGTTACCCTGAGAGGGACACCTGGGTGGCTCAGTTGATTAGGCATCTGACTTCAGATCAGGTCATGATCTCATGGTTCATGAGTTTGAGCCCTGCATGGGGCTGGCTGCTGTTAGCATGGAGACTGCTTTGGATCCTGTGTCCCCTCCCCCCCCGCTCCCCCCCCCCCACTCCACTGGTGCTCTCTCAAAAATAAACATTAAAAAAAGTTATTCTGAGAGAAATTAATAATAATCTATTTTGAAATGAAGAAAACACTGGCTGGGGCACCTGGGTGGCTCAGTCAGTTAAACTTCTGACTCTTGGTTTTGGCTCAGGTCATCATCTCATGGTTCTTGAGATCAACACCCACATTGGGCTCTGTGCCCACAGTGCAGAGCCTGCTTAGGATTCTCTCTCTCCCTCTCTCTCTGCCCCTTCCTGCTTGCCAGTGCAAGTGCACATGTGCTCTCTTTCAAAATCTTGATAAACATTTAAAAAAAAAAGAAAGAAAACACTGACAGATGGGCAGGGACACACACATAAAATAACAAACACAACAAAACAAAACCACCAAATATGGCAGACAGGCCACCAACGGGGGCAAGATAATGACTGATAGAGTACAGAGTACTCTGGATTGACTATTTAAAGAACTTTCTACTTTAGGGTCTTAAATGTTACGTCCCTTTAGGACTTCCGCGTTGTAAAATGTCACGTGTGTAAGAAGTAAATGTGTTTCAAGCTTGGGGATTGGGAGCAACTCTGGTGATGGAGAGGGAAGGGGGGAGAAAAAACTCAAGGGGGAAAGGGTCTGAGAGGGAAAGGCAAGCCCCTCGTGTGACTAAATTTGAGTGTTCCAATTTAAAACATATACCAACTTCACAGGACGCCTGGGTGACTCAGTCAGTTAAGCGTCTGACTTCAGCTCAGGTCATGATCTCGTGGTTCTGTGGGTTAGAGCTCCGTATCGGGCTCTGTGCTGACAGCTCGGAGCCTGGTGCCTGCTTCAGATTCTGTGTCTGCCTCTCTCTCAGACCCTCCCCAGCTCGCTCGCTTTCTCCCTCCCTCAAAAATAAACATTAAAAAATTTGTTTAATTAAAAAAATAAACTTCATATTAATTACATTTTTTACTGCAGTTTATAGTTTTGACTTCCTTTTTATCAGACACTGCTAAATTCTGGAGACAATGCAATGATAAAATATACTGCTTTGGGGAGAAACGTAGGGGGAGAGGAAAATAATGTCCAAGAATGATCCTGGCTGACGCAATCCTTCTTCACAATGATTAAAAGTCATCAGTCTATTTGTCAAGTGTGGTAAACTTTAAATATGTATGAATACAGAAACTCCTATGTGATTCAATACTGTAGACCGAAGATACATTTCCCACCTTCCCCTCCCAGGAAGACAAAGGGATAAACTTCTACGACAACTGCACAAGCACAGGAAGAACGGCAGAGGAAACAAACCACGAGAGGTGTCCCAATTTCCAGACGCTGGAAACGGAACAAGGAGGGCACGACCCAGCAGCCTGAAAGGCACCGAGAGGAGCGAGTGCAGGGGAGGGGCCGCCAGAAGGCCAGCCACCACGCGGTGCACAGCCTGGAAATCACAGGCGTCTCAGGAAGGGGGGCCAGGTACCAGGTCATCAGCTCAAAATTTTCAGAGGAGTCAGGTCCCTAACCCAACCCAATTCAAGCAGTCAACGGTCCCCATCCCAGAAGGATATTCGGAGAAGTTTCTTGAGAACATAAGAAATGAAGATAAATAAATACAAAGTGCGACGGAAGAGCTGAAGAGAGTGTGGAGAAATGAGAACAGAAAGGCAGAGAGTGAGCGAGCCCAGGAGAGAAAAGGCAAAGCCAGAGGACCAATTCAGGAAGTACAACACCTAACTGACAGGATTCCAGAAAGAACAGAGAAAAGAGAGGGAAATTACCCAAGAAACAGCACACAACAAACTTCCTCAACTGGAAGACAGGAGTTTACAGATGGCAAGGGCTGGCACAGTGAGGGAAGACATCCACCCCAAGGTCAACAGAGAGGATCCTCAAACCTTCCAGAGGAGAAAGGCAGCACACACACTAAGGACTGAAATCATAACAGCTCTCATCCCTGTAGCACTAGAAGCTCAAGGACAAGTGAGGAATCAGGACTCGAAAAAAGTGAGAGAAAATTATTCCAAATCTAGAATTCCATACCCAGCCAAACCTCAACTAAGCATGAGGATGGGATAAAGGCATGTTCTCGTACAGGGTAAGAGCTCTGAGTATCTCCCTCCCACCTCCCTTCTGAGCAAACTGCTGAAGGCTGAGGGTGCCCCGGGCAAGCTGAGGCCGCAGGCTGAGAAAGGCGAAGACACAGGGTTGAGGAAACCGCGTTCGCTGGATTAAAGAACTGAGTGCTAATGATGGCAGACGCCCCAGAACAACAATTACCCAACAGTCCTAAAGAGTAAATATCCTGATCGTCAGGTTTGGATCAGAGAGATGCGGTCCAAGAAAAGCCATAAAAACGTGAATTAATAATTCTAGAGAAATGAAGAGTTTTAGAAGGAAGGAAATATAACCGTGGTATACTTCGTAAGCATTAGAGAGTCAGATGTTGAAAAACGGGGAAAAGGACCAATAAATAACACAGACGGCGGTAAAGGCTTCTTGTTTAGAAACAGGAAACCGGCAGAGGGGCGGGCAGTCAGGTTCGAGGGCTGTGGTAGGGACGCCTGCTCTGGTACGCGGTGCCGCACTAACATGACTTTGTAACCCAGGGACATGTCTTACTGATAAAAACAGAAGTTAAACAAATCTTCCAAATTATTTCATTTCCTGTCCATCATCTGGGCCTAGGGGCTTTAATCTGGAGGGAGTGCCACGTGACACAGAATAAAAGGGCCGGAACAAGCCAAGGTGGAAGAAACTGCAAAGAAGGGACAGAAAGAGCAAGCTGGGGAGGGAATTCGTACTCACCATCTCTCTGGCTATTTCCAGCGCCTCCTGCAGGCCGTAGAGCCTGCCGCACACCAGGTAGATTCCATTGGCCCAGAGAATACAACCCTCATGGACCCAAAATTCATTGCTGTCGAGAGGTAGTTCAGGGATTTGTAACTCCAGCTCGGGGCCACCTTCGGAAGTGGTGGGCACGGAGGGCTTTGAGTCCAAAACAGTCTTTTCGCTGCTGCCCTCGGTGGTTGCTTTCTTACAAGGGAGCCCCCTGGACAGGGACCGAGGGCCTCCGCCACAGTCTTCCGAGCGGTGCCGCCGCTTAAACCTGGGGTGGGCGGCCAGGCTCCTCTGCTCCTTCTGCTGCTGCTGCTCTTCCTCCTCCTCAGTGTCCGTCTTGGAGCCATTGGACGCACTTTTGTGCCGTACCTTAACTTTGCTCTGCATTTCCGTGGCCCTCTTGGGGGGCGGATTCTTCGGGAGAGTGGCTGCATAATCTTGGGGGTAAAAGGGTCCAAAGAGGTCGCCCATGTTCCGGTAACTGGCCCACTTGCCACACAGACAGCAAACCAGGTGCCCCATAACAGAGGACTCTGTCACGACAGGGCCCTGCAGCATGAAGGACGAAGCTGGGAGCACCTTGCTTTCAGTGCTGCTGGGGGGCGGGGTCAGAGACCTCTGACCCTTCCGACCCCTCACCAATTTGGTCTGTTCTTCCTCTTCAGCATTGATGATTGTACAAACGGCTCCAAGTTCACACTTATTCACTACATGGATGTAAGGGAAAAAAGACTTGTTCTTGGCATCGGTTTTATCCAGTGGCTGGGTGGCATACTTTAGTTTGATCTCAGGTTCTTGGGGTTCCACGATGGGAACCGCCTGTTTGGTTTTCCGCTTCCTTGGCTGTGCCCCAGGCTTCCTTCTCTCCCGCCTTTGCCTCTGCTTTTTTGGCTTTGGCTCTCCATCTGCAGAAGCTTCTGGTATCTGAGGGGGCTGAGGGGGTGGAGGCGGTGGCTGCTGTTTCTTCTGCTTGTTCACACTACCAATGGGTCTCCCCTTCTTCTTTCCAGACGGGAAGTACCCCTTCGGGGGGAAACCCTCTTGCTTGGGGGAAATCGTCACTGGATCGCTCTCTTTCTCTTCAGCCTTGGGGTTTGCCTCAGGGGCCGACACGCCCGCAGGAGGTACATTCTTTGAGTCAGAAAAGATTAAAGGTGCAGTCCCACCAAGGGAACCATCGGGTCTCCCTTGGTTACTCCCAGGCTTCTGTAAGGTCGTGGACGTCATGGTGCCAGGGGGTTCCTTTCCAGCGGTGATGGTGTCTGGGTGTGTCTCGGTCTTCACTTTGTCGTCCCCACTGGCACGCCACTCCTCTGAAGCCCTTGCCAGGGGCTTTTCCACGTTCAACTCCTGGCTTGTTGGACAGACTAGGTCAGATCCCAGCTCACCTTTTCTCTTCTCCATCTCGGCATCCTGAACAGACACACTCCCACCTTCGGGGGGGCCACTCTTCAAAGACAGTATGTCATCGAGAGTAACCGTGTCCCCTCCAGCCTCTGCGCTGTTTGAGGACGCACTCCTCCTAATATTTGGGGATGTGATCTTCTGAACTATAGCCTCCAACTTCAACCCCCGTCCTTTCCGGGGGGGCAGTATTTTGGTCTTAGCAGGGCTCGTGAGGGTAACAGCAGGGCAGTTCCTACTATCTGGACTTGGAAGGTCCTTGGAGGATTCTCTTTTAGGGACAGACTTGACATCCTGACTGTGAGAAAGATGCGCATAGGAATTGAATCCTCGATCGGCGCCTTCTTTTGGTGGGTGAAGGAGGCGCCCTTTATCTTCGGTGTTACTGTTCTTCATATCTTGTGACTGCCTCTTGCTGGGAATGGGAGAGATAAAGGATCGCACCCGCCTCCGCATGATTAAAGGGTTTTGAGAAGAATGATCCTCTTGGCCTGGAAGCCTGAGCATAACATTCCCAGGTTTGGAGGACTGTGCAGTCTCAGCGAGCCCGTGTCCATCGGCCTCATGGGGCGGTCCATACCTTTTCTGATTAGACATTCCCGGAGGACCGCTGCTTTTGGCTGGAGAAGTCTGCCGGGAAAGATCCCAACAAGATTCTTGTTGTAACTTCTGGGAGCCATGCTTCAATTCAATGCCTTTGTTAGACAGACCATCACTAGACATGAGGCAGCGCCCACCTTCCTGACCGCTGGGGTCGTGGTAAGTCCCCATCGGTGGGCCATACATCATACCATCTTTGTCATTTTTCAGGGGGCTCCGCACTCTGTCAAGAAACTGCTGCTGCCGTGGGCTCTTCCGCGGCCCCTCCTGCCGGTGCTGTGCTGCAGAGATTACTCCCTGAGCGGAGCTGCTGCTCCAGTCTTTGTATTCCTCTTGCTGCTGTTGGTACATCTGCCTCTTATAATGGAGCTGAGAATTCAAACCCGCACTGGGGTCCCCATAAGCATGAGCCCGCGTGTTTGTGTGGTAAGCGGAGGCCAGGCTTTCTGAGTTGGGAGAGAAGGGAGCGTGTAAACTCCGGTTGGCCCTCTCTGAAAAGGTCATGTGTGGGTTCATGTGATGAGGGTCTCCCCCTGGACCTCTGCTCCTCCCAGGAGACATCTTCAGTTTTTCTGAGAAGTCATGATACTGCGAAGGGGACCGACCCCTCATGCCCTCCCGGCCACCGACCCTGCCAGGGACTCGCCGCATCGGCGTGGGTCTGCTGTCCTGCGGGCCGTAGTCGGAGATGGAATCGTGGGCTGCTCCAGGGCTGGCATTACCGCGGTAGGACTCATGCTTAATGCTAGCAGGATGGCAGTGGTCCCCGGACTTCTTGTTGTTGAAACTAGCTTGAGATTTGGATTGTTCAAAGTCTTCTTCTTTTATCTGCCCGCTCTGGGATTTCAGCTTTGTTTCCATGGATACCAACCCACCTGGAAGAATGACCGACTGACTTAAACTTGGATTGAGCCGTTCACTCCTTGCAAGTCTGGTGTCGGCACCCATGTGTCCCAGTGAGTGAGCCCCCGGGTCCCTGACAATCTGTCTTAGTGGAGAAATATCACAGATCACCGATCTTCTTTCGGAGAGGGAACCCCCGGGCTCATGAGCTGATGACTGAGGCTCTATTTCAAACTTTCTGGGAATCGGATAGTCAGCCAAATTGATCTGTTTCATCTCAGGAGCCGTGCTGCTTGACTTCCTTTCCCAGGGGCCCCAGTGCGGGTTTTCTAATAGGGACCCAATGCTTTTGTTCAAAAGGCCCCTGCTAGCTAATTCATTGGTCTGACTGACTAAGACATTGGGCCTCGTGGCTCCTTCCAGGCCACCAGCCATGCCCTGATGCTCCTGAGCGCTCCTAGAGTATCTCCTGTCAGGGTGGTGGTGGTAGCCCTGAAGCACTTCCTGCAGGAGGCTAGGGAACTTCTCATTCCTACCCTTTCGCTCCCCGTGGCCAGGAAACTCCCCCTTATCTTGTCCCGTAGGGTACTGAGGAAAGCCACTGACGTTTCTGGGCACGGCCGACCCGAAACCATCTTTGTAACTGTAGCGCAGGCTTCCAGGAGACTTGCCGGGCTCACTTCTGCCTACAAAACCAGGGCCCACCGCCGAGTGTCCGCTCTGGCCATTTCCCTCCCCGTTGTGGCTGGAGTTATTATCCCCGTTCTTGCTTCCTTTGCTCCCTCCCCCCGGGGGCTCTGGCTGTGGAACTGATGGGTGACTGGTCTCCTTTACTCCGCCAGCACTGGGTGGCCTCTGAGTGACGGCAGGATCATCCTCTTGGGAGCTTTTATCTTGCCCACCAGGCTTTTCTACCCGACCTGTCATGGCTTCCCGGGAGACAATCACCCCAACTGTCTTCTCATTGACCTTTGGGTTGCCCTCGGACGACAACGGTGTGTCCTTAGCACCTGGCGAGGCAGCCTCTTCTCCGGCTGCAGGACTGGCATTGAGTCTGGGGGCTTCGTTCTGAGCGCCTTGCGTTGGCGAGGAGCCGGCCTTCTCGGAGGCTCCGCCCTTGTAGGTGGTGTCGGAGCTGGTGCTCTGGCCACTTAACTGCCTCACGCGCTCACCTTGATCCTCAGAGCTGCTGGAGCAGCCTCCGTCCAGCGACTCTGCCATGGGGGACTTCAGCTGTTCTTCGGGCTGCGAGGAGCCTTCGGAGTTGGTGCAGCTGTCTGCTTTCTTAGAAGACGAGGAGAGCCTCTTGGAGGCCTTCTTCTGAGGTGTCAGGGCATCAGAAAGTAGCATGTGCTGAACAGTATTAGGAAGATTGGCCACTTGGGTGCTCAGGGCGCTCAGACTACTCAGCCCGGGATCTGTCAGTCGCTTTTCTGGCACTCCTTCTAGTCCAAACCCTTTGAAGCCTGCGGCATGAGAATTGGGGCTGGGCATCATGGAGGGGGTCGGGCTGAGCTGGGGCATTAACTGTAAAATTCTGTTTCTGGAGCCCATGGGCACATTGCCTTGGCCACACTGGAGATTCTCCCCACTCTGCATCAGAGGAGACGGCGTGGAGCTACAGCTCGGGGACTGAACCACAGAGGCCGCGGGGGAGGGGTTCGAGATGGGACTGAAGTTCTGGTGGAACTGCATGGGGGACCTCACGGGAACCTCGGGCTGGCTGTACTGGCCCACCTGGCCCTGCAGGGGCAGCTTGGTGGCAGCGTTGGTGTACTGCATCACGTGCTGAGGGGGGTGCTGCTGCGCCTGCTGCGCCTGCTGCTGCGGCTGCTGCTGCGCCTGCTGTGTCCCCTGTGGAATCTTTGCCTGTTCAAAATTCTTCATAGACTGTGGCTGATAGCTGTAATTTGATTGTGTTCCATAAGCCTGCGCGTTAGAGCCCACGCCGTGGCCTTCATACTGGGATCCGGCGTTCACGCTGTAACTGCCGTCGTAGCTCTGTCCAGACTGGCTGAAACGCTGTGGCGAAGGGAAGGAGGAGGAGGAGGAGGAGGCGGCAGACGACTGGTAGTGTTGGCCGAACTGACCCACTCGCAGCTGGTACCCGGCGGCAGAGGATGGCAGCGTTGAGGGCCGCTGCATCGGCTGCAGATGGGACGAACCAGACGCTGGCTGGCCAGTGGCTTGCGGCAGAGACTGATGGGACTGGTAAAGCTGCTGTCTCAACTGCTGCACCTGCTGCTGCTGCTGCTGCTGCTGGCTGGAGGCCTGCTGCTGGTACTGAGCGCTCCCCGGAGAGAAGGGCCCTGTGTAATCCTGCTGATAATGAGACACACCACCAAGGGCAGAGTGCTGTGCTTGAAACTGGCCCACGTGACCCTCGCTCCCATACTGATTGCCAAAGCTGCTCCCCTGGGGAGGTCCGTAGCTCTGCACAGGCCCCGAAGGCCTTCGCTGAGGGGGCTGCGGGGTCCCTGTCGTCACGGGGTCTTTGCTGCCTGCCATGTAGTAGAAGTCTCCAGCCTCCTTCCTGAAACCCTGGTAGCCCTGATGGCCAGAGGTTTCGCTAGCCATCGCTGCTGCGGCTGCTGTTCCTCGTCGCCCGCCGCCGCCGCTGCCGCTGCTGCCGCCACCTGCGCCCCCAAAATTCTGGAACATCTGGGCCTGACGAGGGCTGAACTCTTCTATCCGGGATGAGCCGTGTACCTCCTGCGGGTAGCTCTGTTGGTCTCCGTGGTAACTGCTTTGCTCCCGGAAGGACTGCATAGTGTTCAGCAGCACGGCAGCAGGCCAACAGCCCTCCTGGAAATGGAAGAGGAGACAGAAAATATCAGACACACATCTCCTCCGCTCAAAGAAAATCAAGTCTAGATGATGGAGGGGATATAATCATTCAGACGCCCAGACGAAGGGGACTGGTTTGAATTTCACCTCCTTTGATTTCTTATCCTATCTGTTTCTGAAAATGCAAATATGTGGAGAAATGGCCTCAAGAGTGAGGCAGAAGTCTGTGGTAGTATGAGAAGAAACATTCTGGGTTTATATTTATTAAATATAAATTTAATACAGAAAAAAACTCTTCACAATTAAATAAATAAGCCCCCAACATTCAACTGGGCTAAAATACAGGGCTGTGCTATTACTATTAATTAAAAAAAAAAAGGCCAGCAATTTTTAAGTCTTCCAGTTGCAGTGGGGGAGGCTGAGAAAAAAACACTTTCATTTATTTGCTTTTATTATTATTCGTCTGATGGCTGAGCTGAGTCTCAAATAATGATGACGTAGTCACTCCACTGGCTGTCCTGCCCTCCTCAACTTTGAGAAACAGAACTCAGTCTCATGTCCAAATGCATGCTACTGCAGGTTTCCTGTAATTATGGACTGGTGACCCCAGGACACTCAACTCTGATCCCTGTATGGATCCCTGATTGCTGAAGTCATCCTCACAAACTTAGGGCTTAAGCTCTTTCTTTTTTTTTAATTTATTTTTTTAAATGTTTTTATTTATTTCTAGGAGAGAGAGAGACAGCTTGAACAGGGGAGGGTCAGAGAGAGAGGGAGTCACAGGCTGAAACAGGCTCCAGGCTCCGAGCTGGCAGTCAGCACAGAGCCCGATGCGGGGCTCGAACCCACGAACCGCGAGATCATGACCCAAGCGAAAGTCAGACGCTTAACCGACTAAGCCACCCAGGCGCCCCGGGCTTAACCTCTTTCTTGACAAGCAATTGTTTGCAAGGCACTCCTCCCTTCAACCATCTATCCTTAGCTCCCAGGGATAAAGAACTAAGCAGTGTAAGCCAAAGCAAAAGTGACTTTTCTTCCAGATTCTCTTTGGATGTCTGCAAGAAGTTCCAGCACCTCTAACACCCACACAGTTTTTTATTCGCCAATCTAGTATTCACAGAGTTATAACTGGCCATTACTGTGAAATAGGGTATTGAAACAGTCAAGATAGTGCAAGATATAGAGGAAAATAAAAATTCATCAGCTAGGACCTAGATAGACTCTTCTCAAAGTCATCTGATTGGGTCAACGGCTTGCATTACCTTTGCTGATGTAATTAGCATGTAATGTACTACTCTTCTCAGACCATCAAGAGACAATCTTATTTTTTTTGCCTTTTGCCGGGGCCTGTCTCCTTCTCAGGGTCAGCTGCGTAAGACAAGGCCAAACAGCTCCAAAACTCTTTAAAATCAATTACTTTAAAAAAAAAAAAAAAAGTTGTGAAACACATCTAGGTTAGGGTAAGTGTGGGTAAAGTTTTCTTCCAATGGCTTATTAAGCTAGTTTCTTCTTAGTTCCTGCTGGGGGAGCGGACAATAACCACTGCTAGCAGGTTAAGTCAGCAATCCTTTTAAAAGGTGAAGCTGGAGTCTGTATCTCCAAGCCCTACAGGCGCTCGCCATCTCGTTCAAGTGAAGCTGCTCTGGGGGACCCTGTCTCCACCGCATTAACACTGTGACCTCCTCCCCTGCCACTGTCAGCTCTGGTCCTGCGGCACCCTGCTTGGGGGACCATCAAAGGCATCTCTACAGAGGCATTTTGCTCTCGCCTGCAATGTGCTTCTCCTGTAGCCCCATGGCTTGCCCCCCTTTCTTCCAGTCTCTGGGCAAACGTTAACTGACCGGTAAGGCCGTCCTATTAAGAACGGCTAACTCCACAGCTGAGGCTGGGCTTTCCCGATCTCCCTCCCCAGCACTTATCCCAACAGACACAGATCCGCTACTCCTGTACTAGTCGCGCCCCCTCCCCCCCAACTAGAATGTAAACTCCCTAAAGGGCGGACACTTTGTGCCTCACTGTAACCTTCATGTCGTTAAAGAGCACATGGCAGGCATCCTGTGAACCAGTAAATGGTAGAAGAACTAGGTTTTAGAGAACTAGGCTAGAACGTACCTACTCAGGGATGGCAGTGCGGCGGGGAGATGGGAGCGTGGCAGGACAAGAACACAGAACGTGATCGACCTAAAGGCAGAGCTGGAGGGTGCTGAGCACCTCGCAGTCCTGCAAAGCCCTCCAGGCCCAGGCCCAACGGGGACACCCAACTTGAATCCACAAGAGAGCCGTAAGGAGGCTTTGGAGAGTAAACGTGGGTCACAGCTGAAGATGGTCAGTAACTCCAAACTCGGAAAGCTGGCCCACTTCTTCCAGAAATACCTTAAGTCTAAAATAGCTAGACGATACTCTACTACTTTGATATTAAGTTTGATTATATAATCACACGACCCAGAGTCATCTTTAAACACTCAAGTACAAATAATCTCAGAATCTAAAGGAAACCGCTTCTCATCATCTTCAAAATGCTTCTGCAACAGACTGCTCTTTTCTGTGTTCCTGTGAATCTGCTGCTGGGCAACAGACAATAGCTTACTGTAGTGCCCGGTACAGTACCGGCCCCTCACACGCACCGTCACTAACCCTCACAGCACGGACACCCTCACTTTACGGATGAGGACACCAAAGCACAGAGCTCACAAGCCTCCTGAGCAGCAGGCCCCTTCAAGTCACGTTCCTAATATTACACTACCCGGAGGATCCATGATGTGGCCAGTGACAGGTGCCACCTGTCCCATCAGATGTCACACGTTCTAGTGTGTCCCTTCTCTGCCTCCTTCTACAAGGACCCTCCCGCCCCCGTTATTTCCAGCACTGCCAAAGACATTTTGTCCACACAGGTATTTGTCTTGTTTGTGATTGTGCCTCTACGCTGGTTCTCAATGCCAGTGGCCTTCTCTACATGATCGAAGGTGGCTGAGATGGATCCCACTGAATAAAAAGACTCTATCTGGTAGGTTAATGGAAAGTTCTCTCAAGAGACACTCTCTCCACAAGTATTTTTATGTGTTGTTTAACTAATCCTTCTGTAAATAAAATCAGGCTTCTGAAACTCTACGTGTATAAACAATGTCACTTGCTCCAAAGCTTTCTTAGCAGGAGCTCCTGAGAGCTGAAGACCAGCCTAACACCCGCCAGTCCTGCCGCAGGCCAGCTGGTCCCTGAGAAAACCCTATCTCCAGAGGGATGCCCTTCTCCTCCCTATTGTTGTTGTTCTGGTTTATGAACTAGATGAAAAAAAAATTCTCAGCCAAATACCTCCTGCAGGGCACCGGTCAAGCTAAACATTCTTAATACACACGAAGTCTCTGGTCCACGAGAAAGTGAATGCAAGTTCATGTGTTTTAGGAGCTCCAAGTGAAGGAAATCAAATACACCAGCAATTAAAAATGTCAGCCAGAGGGGCGCCTGGGGGCTCAGCCAGTTAAACAGCTGACTCCTGATTTCAGCTCAGGTCATGATTCCATGGGTTTGTGAGTTCAAGCCCCACATCAGGCTCTGAACAGACAGTGTAGAGCCTGCTTGGGATTCTGTCTGTCTCCCTCTCTCTCTGCTCCTCCTCTGCTCATTCTTTATCTCTCTCTCTCTCTCTCTCTCTCTCTCTCTCTCTCAAAATAAGCTTAAAAAAAAAGCCATCAACCAGAGTATTTGTAATTTTAGTATTAGCATTATAAAATAAACTACTAATAGAGATCATTCCAGTACCATCCTATGATTTTAAAAAAGCAAATACAGTTTTGAACATCATGATTAATACTGACAAATGCCTGAATTTCCTTGTTTGAATGAATACAGATGTGGTTAAAGAAAATCTGACACTCCAAAGGAAGCCAGTCACCCATGAGGAATTTGTAGACACACTCTGAAAAGTCTTGCCAAAGCACCTCCCTCCCCAACTCTCTCTTTCCCTGACTTTCCCTTTACTGATTTTCTCCTATTTCCCAGCTTTCTGAGTGGTTTCAGTAGACCGTGGAGCAGCACTAGCGAGGTCCCGAACTCAGTGCCCTCACGTTCACTGCCTAGAGCCTGCATGCCGACCTCACCACAAGCACCACTTCTGCCCAGGGCCCGTCCCTCAGCCCATCGCAGGGCCCATGAATTGCCACCTCACAGAAAAGGGCCATGGCTTGCTTTGTCCTCATTCCCTCTCACGCACATCACCCCACTCCCCAATCCACTCTTCCCCACAAGTCTCCAAACTGCCTCAACACCATCTCCTTGGAGATCTCTCCAGGCACCTGCTTCCTTTATCTGTTCTGGTTTAACCACTTTGTTTCTGCCCCTTCTCCTCCTTTGCCTTGAAAAACTGCTTAAGGGCGCCTGGAGGGCTCAGTAAGTTAAGTGTCCGACTTCGGCTCAGGTCATGATCTTGCAGTTTGTGAGTTCGAGCCTTGTGTCAGGCTCTGTGCTGACGGTTTAGAGCTTGGAGCCTGCTTTGGATTCTGTGTCTCCCTCTCTCTCTGCCCCTCTCCGCTCATGCTCTGTCTATCAAAAATAAAACGTAAAAAAAAAAAAGAAAAAAAAGAAAAACTGCTTCAGTTCTCAGGATAGAATCACCACCTATGCGTCTAGTTACATACGGCCCCTGCCTGGTGGACTATTCTGTTTGCCCAGCAGCCTTCCTCCTCACCCATCCCCCCTCCACACCAGGCCCGGAGAGGAGGCTGAGCAGGGACCCAAAGAAGCTCCAGTGCCTGTGTGGCTTCTGGCCCAGCCCAGCTGGGACAAGGCAGGAAGAGAGTGAGGAACGGGGTGTGTGTGCTCTGGGCTCCCACCCTACAGTCACTGAGGCTGGGTCAGACGGCCCGCCAACGGCCATGCTCCATCTGGGCAACCTAAACAGACGCTTTCTCCAGGCCTCAGGAGCTGCTTCCTCATCTTGCCTTTCAGGCCTGGGAGAGTGACAGCGCCTGCTATTGCTGGTCCAGAGACTCCACTGTCATCCCCAGACCCTGCTTGCTCAACTCTGTGAACAGTCCCAATTCTGCACTGTGGTCAATTCAGTGTCACGATGACCCTCTTTCTAAGTCCTCCTCTGTAGATCAGAAGCTGGGAGCTACTTTCCATAATCCCTTTTCCAGCATGGTCGCAAAGAGAAGCACAAGAGAGATTTGGAAGACAGAAGGAAAAGCAGAGACGGATACCCAGAGGTGGCTGTGGCAGCAGACACAGGTGCATGGCAGCTTCCCCGTGAGCTCATGAGAACCACGCACCGTGGTACCGCAGCCCTAGATGGGCAGGAGCAACTTCTCTGACCTTCTCAACCGCAGTTCTTCCGGCAGTAGGAGAAACCCTTAATTCCTCTATCAAAACCCTTCAGAGGTGCCTGGCTGGCTCAGGCAGTTAAGCTCTGGCTCTGGCCCAGGTCACCATCTCACCGTCTGTGAGTTCGAGCCCCGTGTCAGGCTCTGTGCTGACAGTTCAGAGCCTGGAGCCTGCTTTGAATTCTGTGTCTCCCTCTTTCTCTGCCCCTCCCCTGTTTGCACTCTGTTCTCTCTCCCTTTTTCTCAAAAATAACACACACACACACACACACACACGCACGCACGCATGCACAAACTCTTCATACCTGGAACAGAAAGCTTCTCTTCTCCTGAATGATACAATTAAATGCTCCTCAAATTACCCAGTTTGAGTGTGCCATCTGTTTCCTACAGGACCCTGACTAATATAGTTCTCTTATTCCTAGGATTTCAGAGTAGAATATTATCACTTGGGGAGTGAGAGACTTCTATTTCATGCAATATGGCATACCAGAGGAACTAAGAAATCTCTCAACAAAACACCTAGAAAGAAATGTCAGAGAAAATGCACAGCCAAGCTGCAAATATGAAATGACCAGGGTTCAAAATTGGATGAAATACCAAAAACAGAGTGGCAAACAGGTGCCGGGCTCTGACTGCCAGGGACAGGGTGGTGGCATCTGCAGCATTTACCAACCACACGGCCACGGCTCTAATGACCACGTGGGGGTAGAATACATAGCCTCTGGTGGGGGGAGGGGGGGCGGAGAACCATCACTTCTGCATGTGAAGACTCTGGGCAGCGTCACTTGTGGCTAGAATAATTTCTATAATGATGATGAAACAGACTTACCCTTAGACCATTACCAATTCTTACTTTCAATGACAAAAATGTTCTTTCCTCAACGGACCCAACTTCCCACCCTCCAGGAAAACTGCAACCACCTCTCAGCTATCCTAAGCAGGAAGCTTCAGAACAACCTCAAACTCCTCTCCTTTAACCCTTTGTATTTAAGTCGTCACCTAGCCCTGCCACTTGGCCATCTCCTGCATCTGACCTTTACCTCCCCAGCCTCTGCTGCTTTCATCTTTCTTGACGGAGATTAACACCTCCAGGAGTTCTCTTTCCCAGCACTCATCACCTGGAACCGCTTTTCTTCACCAACACCTTGAGAAGTGTTCTTCTCCCCACATGCCCTGAAGCCCCCTGACACCTTCCCAGAAATCCAGGAAAGGATTTCTGCTCCTTTCCACCCGCCAAACAAACCTGCTCAATCCCCTCTAGGTCACTGCCTAATCTTCACTATGAAGCCTTCTCTGAAGCATCCATACGTCCAAAAATCCCTTCCTACTTTATCAGTCACATGGCTCTCAGAACCTCAAGAGCTCCTGAAATGTGATCTTCTATACAACCCTTTCTTTAAACAGAGAACTTGCTGGCTTTTCTGTTTAGTAACAACACACACAGTGGAGCACATCTGCCTTTGACCACTATCTAAGGTATGTGCTATTGATGCAAATAATAACTACCATTTATTCCACATGTCATACACTGTATGGCTTTACGTAGATTTCAATTTACCAATGAGGAAACAAAAACCAAATAAGTTATGTAATTTGTTCAAAAGTCACTCTTCTAGGATGAATTGGAGCTGATATTCTAAAACTCAATTCCAAAGCTCATGTTCTTTCTGTCACTGCACCAGGAGTCTGGCAAGGAGCACCCGAACCCAGGTTTTTAAAAACCCTGACAAACGCCTGTGGCAGACGTATAACGCCTGCAGCCATCTCCTATTTACTGCATGTCTAACACAAGCCCTGCAATGTGCCAGGCGCTTTATGGAAACGTTAATAACGTATTTCGCCCTCACCGTGCTCTAAGTACTAGTGCTCCTTTTTGTAAACAGGCTCAGAAAAGTTAAACAAAAAAAACACCCATAGTAAACAGAGGTGAGACATGGAATGGCCACTCCCCAAACTCCACTGCATTTCTTCAGAAGCCTGCCTTGAACTAGCAGCTAGACACTCACAAACGAGGAAGCATTTTTAAATGTTTATTTTGAGAGAGAAAAGAAAGAGCGAGTGCGCAAGCGCGCACATGTACACAAGCAGGAAAGGGGCAGAGAGCAGGGGTGGGGGGTGGGGGTGGGGGGAATCCCAAGCAGGTTCCTCACTGAGGGAACTGAGCCTGACGTGGGGCTCAAACCCACAAAAGGTGAGATCATGACCTGAGCGGAAAGCAAGAGTTGGATGCTTAACCAGCTGAGCCACCCCAGGCGCCCCTGGGAAGCTTTTTAAAAAGAAATTGAAGTTTGCTAGAACTGAGTTCACTGCTTGTACCTGGATATATCCATGCTATTTGCTTTACGTATGTGCAAACGTGGGATCTTCCTAAGTAGACCAATCAGGCACAAAGACTTGTCCATTGACTTGAGATTTCAAATTCTATGTCCTATTTGCAGAGGTGCAGAGTCTAGATTTTTCCAGTGACTGACAGATCTCAGTATAATTAGGCTTTTAGAATAAGATGAAGTGTTGACAGTGCTTGCTGACTGGCGCCCTCGCTGAGAAGCCCAGAAAGCAGCTTAAGAAACCAATTCAGTCAGAATTTGCACGTCTGTCATTTAGAGGAAAAGAAATCCACCAGAGTGTCTAAAAAGTTTGGTCTCTGAGGGTCAAAACCTGTATTATATTAGTCATGTAACCTATAAAAAATATCTACCTTCTGGGGCGCCTGGGTGGCTTAGTCGGTTAAGCGTCTGACTTTCGCTTGGGTCATGATCTCAGGGTTTGTGGGTTCGAGCCCCGCGTCGGGCTCTGTGCTGACTGCCAGCTCAGAGCCTGGAGCCTGTTTCATTCAGTCTGTGACTCCCTCTCTCTCTGACCCTCCCCTGCTCACGCTGTCTCTCTCTCTCTCTCCTAGAAATAAAAACATTAAAAAAAAAATATCTATCTTCAACCATGATCAAATTAATGCTGATAAAAACCAGGGGAACAAATTTATAGCTACTAATTTTTCCAAAAAAAATTTGAGAGATGACACCCCATCTGGTGAGGTTAGGGTGAACCTGGTACGAACAATTAACAAAAGCAGCATATGTTACCACAACTCTTTTAAAAAGCAATTTGGAATTTAAAATATTAGTATATTTGACGCAGTAATTCTATTTACTAGATTTCTATCCTAGGGAAATCTCAAAACAAACAAAAAAAATCAAGGGACCCGCATATTCACTCTAGTGCTATGTATAGGGAGGAAAGAGGCAAGGGAGAGTGCAGAGGAAAACCTCGCTCCAGGCTCCCAGCCTGCAGTCACTGGGGCTGGCTGAGCTGGCCTACCAGTTTCTTACCTAATTCTTTACCATATGAAAATTAGTATGCAAATTATGGTAAATGCACTTGACAAAATACTACTACATACATACTAACTAAAAATACATACATAAAATACTCACTAAAAATAATTGCAAAGATGCCAGCTCCATGGAAATGCGTGTCATGTGTCCAGTCTGATGAAGAGCAGAATACAGGCCTGTGCTTCAGAGACACTGAGGGTTCGGTTCCAATGAAACAAGTCAAATGAGTGTTTTACCCAGTGCTTTTATAAAAGTTACGTTTCGGGGTGCCTGGGTAGCTTAGCTGGTTAAGCAACCAACTCTTGATTTTGGCTCAGATCAAGATCTCATGGTTTGTGAGACCAAGCCCCACGCGGGGCTCTGCACTGAGAACACAGAGCCTACTTGGGATTCTCTCCACCTCCCCCTCTTGCACATTCTCTCAAAATAAATAAATGTTAAAAAAAAAAAAGTTGTGTTTAAACCATAGTCTATTAAATATGCAATAGTATTAGGTCTAAAAAAAAAAAACAATGTGCATACCTTAATTTTAAAATACCCTAGTGTGTGTGGGGGGGGTGTGTGTGCCTAGGTGGCTCAGTTGGTTAAACGTCCAACTTTGGCTCAGGTCATGATCTCATGGTTTGTGGGTCTGGGCCCTGCGTGGAGTTCTGTTCTGACAGCTCAGAGCTTGGAGCCTGCTTCAGATTCTGTGTCTCCCTCTCTCTCTGCCCCTATCCCACTTGCACTCTCCCTCTCTCTCTCGAAAATAAACATTAAAAAAATACTTTGTTAAAATATGCTAATCATCCTCTGAACTTTTTTTTAAAGTTTATTTATTTTGAGAGAGACAGAGACAGAGAAAGTGGGAGAAGAGCAGAGGGAGAGGGTGACAGAGGATCTGAAGCAGGCTCCATGCTGAGAGCAGACAGCCACCACAGGGCTCAAACACACAAACCACAAGATCATGACCTGAGCCAAAGGCAGATGCTTAACTAACTGAGCCACGCAGGCGCTCCTCAGCGAGTCATCATCTTGATCAGAGATCATCATAACAAACAATAATAATAATGAAAACGTATGAAATATTGCAGAATTGCCAAAATGTAACACAGAAACACACAGTGAAGCAAACATTGTTGGGAAATTGGTGCTGATTAACTTGCTTGATGCAGGGTAGGCACAGACCTTCAATTTGTAAAAACAAACAAACAAAAAACCCCCTCCAAACTATGCAGTCTCTGCAAAGTACAATAAAACGAAGTGCAATAAAACAAGGTGTGCCTGTAAATTCATACCTGTGTTATGGTTACAGTGGTCTAGAAATTAGATGTTCACTTGGTTCACAGCCAAAGAGAATAGTATGGCAAAATTAAAACCTTGTGACTATTGACGGTGGCAGAACTATGGTTGGCATTTTCTTCCTTTCAATTTCTATTTACATTAATGCTTGTGTAGGAAATAATCACTTTAAAATTTAATTAGCCTCATTTAAAAAATATACTCCTCACACGGTCTCAAAAGTATCTTTGCTCTACCTGCTCCTGCTGACCGCAAAGCACCCCCAGCCCACGGGGAAGAATGGCAGGCGCAGAAGACCCTCGAGTGCAGGGCGGGCTGGGGAGAGGGGCGCCTGCCAGTCAGGGCCTCTGGTCCGGGACACCCGGCTCCAACACCACACGTGCACCTCGGACACTGTGGAGCCCAGGCGGTGTACATGCGAAAATAACCAGCTCTGAGCTATTTTTCTTTTCAGAACCAGGCCTAAAAACAGCTGATTTCCACTCCACAGTGGGCAGGCCTATTTTTAGACATAATCTCAAACAGCCATGAGGTTGTAGCATCCTATCAACTGCATGCTTCTAGAACTGCACAGAAATGCCATAAATTTGTTCCTGGCTCAGCCAAAAGAGGCTGGGTCCCCTCCCCACTTGATGGTTACCTGTCATATTCACAGGGGCGTCCCAAGACCAATTTAGATGACCGCATCTGTGAGGACAGCCAACAGTTCTCGGAAAAGGAACAGGAACAGGGCAGGGTGGGGGGCTAGCCGGGGTTCCCTGCGGGTTTTTCCTAACTGTTCAGCCTGAGGACTTTTAAAATTGTTACTTCGGGGCGCCTGGGTGGCTTAGTCGGTTAAGCGTCTGACTTTCGCTTAGGTCATGATCTCGCGGTTCATGGGTTCGAGCCCCGCGTCAGCTCTGTGCTGCCAGCTCAGAGCCTGGAGCCTGTTTCGGTCTGTGACTCCCTCTCTCTCTGACCCTCCCCTGCTCACGCTGTCTCTCTCTCTCCTAGAAATAAATAAAACATAAAAAAAACAAACAAATAAAATTGTTACTGAATTTATTTTTCCCCTGTAAAGGTTACATGAGTACATAATTTCTAAACCCTCTCAGACAAAAGGATCACAGAAAGCAATCAGTGTTGCTACTTGCAGGCAAAAAGTGTTTCATTTTATAATAGCAACAAAATTAAAAAGTTACCAGTGGGCTAATCCAAAGAAGTGGGCAAAAGCTATATGATGAAAATTACAAACTTTACCCAAAGAAGGCAAAAGGAGAGCTCAAAACAAAACAGACAAACCGGAAGAACACACCAATGTATCTAAACAAAAAGACACAGTATCATTAAAAGGTTAAGCCTCCAGATTATAAAACTATGAGTTTCAGTCAAAATCTCAATAGAGTTAACAATGGAATACTCCATGGAAATGAAAAAGAATGAAATCTGGCCAGTAGTAGCAATGTGGATGGAACTCAAGGGTGTTATGCTGAGCAAAATAAGTCAGGCAGAGAAAGACAGATACCATATGTTTTCATTTATATGTGGATCAGGAGAAACTTAACAGAGGACCATGGGAGAGGAGAAGGGGAAAAAATAGTGGGGGAGAGGGAGGGAGACAAACCATGAGAGACTCTTGAATGCTGAGAACTGAGGGCTGATGGGAGTAGGGGTGAGGAGAATGGGATGATGGGCACGGAGGTGGGCACTTGTTGGAATGAGCACTGGGTGTTATATGGAAATCAACTTGACAATAAACTACGAAAGAAAAGGTTTTTAAAAATTAAAAAAACCAAAATCTCAATAGTGCATTACAAAACAAATTTCAAATGTACAGAAAAGTACAAGAATAGTAGAGTGCTCGCAACCTCCCTTCAACAAGATTCCCCAACTGACAAGAGTTTATGTCATGTGCTCTATTATCTATGCATACTCATTACCTATATCTAGCCCCCCCCTCACCCCGCCATGCCAGCTTTTTCCTGACCTCTTTGAAAGCAGGTTGAAGACATGAAGCCCTATCAACCCTAAATACTCTAGTATGCATTTTTCCAAAAACAAGGATACTCTTTCATGTAACCAGCACACAACCCTCCATATCAGAAAATCAACATTCACACTACACCACCAATCCAATCTACAGACTCCATTCAAATTTGATACGCTGCCCAAACAATTATTTTTTTCCTTTCTGGTCCAGGATGCCATCAGGGAACACAAGTTACCATTTCTCACTGTCTTGCTGACCTGGAATGGGTTCCTCAGTGTTTTCCTGACTTCCGTGTCCCTGACAGACAGAGTGCAGCCCTTCCATTCCGTAGGATGGACGTCAACCTGTATGTCTAGACCCAGCTCTCATGTTCTCAGTAGCAAAGATATGGTGCTATGCTCTTTCCAGTGCATCAGGCAGGTGAGATGCAAGGTGAGCCAACCACGGTCACCTGGTCAAGTCCATCTCTGCCAGGTTTCTCCACTGTAAAGCTACTATCTAACTCTTTGTAACCGGCAAGTATATTGTGGGAGAAATCCTGACATGAAGTCAGGATTTTGTTCTTTGTCAAACATCCACCTTTGATGACTCCCTTGAATCAACCACCTCTATGATGGTTGCCAAATGGGACTGTCTATTCATCACAAGCAGGCAGACCTTTCCCTCCTCACTCATTTATTCATTTATTTGATGCTCAAATTATCCCAAATATGGCCAGTGGAAACCTCCTCAAACTGGCCCTTACTTCTTTTTGACACATTCCATTTTTTGAGCATTCCTTTATTTCTGGGCACAAGATATTTCAGGCTCATCTTGTGTTTTTCCTTCTTCAAACCCTGGAACTAGCCATTTCTCCAAGGACACCTGATTCCATTTAGAGGAGAATAATATTTAGAAACAAAGATATGGGTGCTAGCATTGTTCGCTGCTACTGGGATGTCACTGCTTCTAGCTAGAAAATATTATGTATGTACATGAACACCCACACCAATAACTACTTCCATATCTGCAGTTTATATGTTGGAGAAGCAGACATTCATCTTGATGTCTCCAATTCCAATCCAACATCCTCAGGGTTCTTTCTAAACCTTCCATCTTTCCATGTGTGTAACTTTCTCAGACTGTAAGAAACTTGGCTCCCTTGTCCTCAATATTCACTTACATACCTGCTTAATCAATTTATACTTTTTGCTCAACGTAACCAACCTTCCAAGCTCTGCAGCCTCATCCCTCACATCCCCCCTCCACCAACATCACCTCCTCAGCAAGGGGACATGCCACTGCCTCTGCACTGCACCCCCCCAACAGGTTTTGATAAATTCTAAAGTTCATATAATGAAAATGTGCAAAGCTAGTCAAGAAAATGTGGAAAACTATGAAAAATCAGGAGACATTTGCCCTACTGTGCCTCATAACTTTTTCTAAATTATAATTAAAATAAATTAAAGGGCATTGGGATAGCATGCTACCTCTCTGGGAGAAAAATAATTGTGAGACCTCTCATCTCATAATATTCATAAAAACAACCTCCAGGTGAATGAAAAAGCCAAATATCTCACACACACACACACACACACACACACACACACACACACACACACACACACACAGTTGTTTTTGGAAGAAAACACTAATAATCTTAGGGAACCAAACTGACATTCAGTTTTGGATTTCCAAATGTCATTATTCACTAAATGGAAACAGGGCTTCCTGGAAAAATGACTGGCTTTTCAAGGGGTAGGCAAGGTATGAGGCGCACGCCTGTAATACTTTCCTCTACTAGAAAGTTGGGGCGTGCTTTCAGCCTAAAGGAGACCTGTCAAATGAGCCTGAGGGGGTAACTTGAGATTCTGTAGAACCAAGGTCTTTTTTCTTTTACTATATTAGATGAATTAACAACAGGATTTTTCCAAATTAGCCCCTATGTCTGTGTGTGTCAATAGTGATAAATTTTAGAAACAATATACATGAAAAAGGCTTGGCATTTGGAGGTTTGGGTCTAAGTGGAGGGAGGGAGGTACTCAGGAGGATGTTAAGTATGGGTGATGGGTACCCAGGCGCCATTAGTCTAGGTGCTTTTCTATATGTTTGACATATCTTGCAAATAAACAAACAAAACTGTGGTTCCTTCTGACCAGTTTGAAAATGTATGACAAGAGTTCACAGCATGGAATTCGAGATCCTTCAGTGATTCTGACACCAACAGAATTTCCATCTTCACCTCTCACGACCTCCCTTCACACTTCTTGCTCCCAGTGACACTGGACTTCTCCCCATGTCCCCATGTGTGCTTTAGACCCCCAGGTCCTTGCCCAAGCTGTTACCCGTGACTAGAATGCTGGTGCCCTGCCCACTTTTACGACCTGAGTAACCCAGACTCTTCTGTGAAGACCGGCTCACAAGGCCCTTCCCCAGGGGCTCCTTTCTCCTGGCAGAGCATGGAGAGTGCAAAGGGCACACGAGGACCGCGAGCCCAGCCTGGCCGACTCCGAACTGGGGTTCGTAGCTCACTGCCGGTGAGGTCCTGAGCAAATTACTCACTTCTTTAAGCCTCAGTTTCCTCAACTGTAGAAAAGAAGTGGCCTTGGAGTTTGGCTCGGATAACATGAATGATACACTGCGCTACTATTCCGCCAAGTGTTCTCCCAATACCAGAAGCAAGCTCCACCTTTTCTTTCGTTACTGATAAATTTCAAAACAATAAATGCAGAGAACAGCTGGAATGTCCACATACCAAAATATTAACAAACCATAAGGAAGGTCCCTCCCCTCAAAGAGACCCATTTATCTATCTACTTATTTATTTCTAAAGTTTATTTATTTATTTTTTAAATGTTTTATTTATTTCTAGGAGAGAGAGAGAGACAGCGTGAGCAGGGAAGGGTCAGAGAGAGAGGGAGTCACAGACTGAAACAGGCTCCAGGCTCTGAGCTGGCAGTCAGCACAGAGCCCGACGCGGGGCTCGAACCCACGAACCGCGAGATCATGACCTAAGTGAAAGTCCGACGCTTAACCGACTAAGCCACCCAGGCGCCCCTCAAGTTTATTTATTTTTGAGGAGACTGTGAGTGCACAGGGAAGAAGGAAAGAGGGGAAGGGGGAGGAGGGGAGGGAGAGAGAGAGAGAGAGAGAGCGAGCGAGCGAATATGAATGACTCCCAAGCAGACTCTGCACTGCAAGCTTGGAGCCGGATGTGGAGCTCAAACTCATGAACTGTGAGATTATGACCCAAGCCGAATTCAGATGCTTAACAGACTGAGCCACCGAGGTGTCCCCTCAAAGAGCCCCGTTCTCACAGGGGAAACATTTACATGTATAAATATTCACCATTCAATACGCATTTGAGCAAACACCACATTCCAGGCACCAATTCTAAGTTCTGGGGACAGAGATTTCAACAAGACTCACAAAGTTCTGACCCTCCATGAAAACTGCATTCAAATAGGGATAAAACAATGAACAAATAAATGCCAGGGACTACGAGACACGGCTACCGCGAGAGAAATAAAGGAGGCTGAGGGGACAGAGGAGGACAGAATGTTAACAAGATGGCCAGGACCAGCCTCCTCAAGGAGGGGGAGTGTGGGCACAGGCTTGACCACGCTGGGGGAGAGACCACGCAAAGGCCTGTGGAAAGGTGAGCACAAGGCCAGAGACAGGAATAAGCTGGGGAGAGGAATAACCAAGTGGCTGATGTGGCAAAAGCCACGCACAGAAAGAGCAGAAGGCGGCACAGCCAGAGAAGGGAGCCCCGAGCACAGGGCCAGGCTGCCATGGAGGCCACAGAACAGCAGTACGGCCATCAGGGTGAGGGGTGGAGATGCAGAGCTGCCGGCTGTGAGGGCTCAGGCAACCAGAAGCTGCGTGTAGCAACTCCCAGTGAGGCGCAACGCACGCTACAGTTTGAGAAGTCCTGACCGAGGGCCCCGTACACTATGTAAGAATTTTGGATTTTATTAGAAGGCTTTGGAGGAGTTTGAGCTAGAGAGCGACATACTGTGGTTTCAATTCTCAAATGGCCATTCTGTTCTGTGGAAAACAGACTCTGGGAGAGGCAAGGGCAGAAGCCGGGAGTTAGTTCAGAAGCTATTTTAGTCATCTGGGTAAGGGGCGTTGGCTGCATAGATGAATGTGGTGTTGATGAAGGTGGTGATATGTGGTCGAATAAAGGACACATTTTGAAGCTGGAGCCAAAGGAAATTGCTAACGAATCAGAGATGGATGTGAGGGACACAACAATGATGACAAACAGCAGCAGCCAACACTGGCTGAGCACCGGCCACATGGCAGCCACTGCTCTACGTCCCTTACAGGTAAAAATACAGTCAGTCTTCACAGGAGTCCCATGAGGAAGGTACAGCGAACCGCTCCACTTTATTAAAATGAAGACAATGAGGCAGAGAGAGGCTCGGCGACTGCCCTAGGCCTCCAAGCTTATCAGACAGCAGCCTGGGTCTGAGCCCAAGCAGCGGTCTCTGGAGCCTGTACTCCAGCACTGTCCTTGACTGAGCCACCGCGAAGCCAGCACCGTGTACGGACAGGGAAGAGGCGGGGAGTGTAACAGGTGGAAGGGATCAAGAGTGCTTTGCTGGACAGGTTAACTCTGAGATTCCTAGTGGACATCCAAGTGGAGAGGTCAGGTAGACAGCGGGCATGTCTGGATCTCAGGGAAAGATGGGGACGGAGATGTAAACAGTAGGGTCACCAGCAGAAAGATAGCATTTAGAACTAAAGGAGTAGATGAGATCATCCAGAGCAGCTTTTCAAACTGAAGGATGTGAAATCAATTTAGTGGGTCATGAACAACAGAAAGAAAGGAAAGAAAGAAAGGAAGGAAGGAAGGAAGGAAGGAAGGAAGGAAGGAAGAAAGAAAGAAAAGAAAAGAAAGAAGAGAAAGAAAGAAAAGAAAAGAAAGAAGAGAAAGAAAGAAAAGACAGGAAAGAAAGAAAGAAAGAAAGAAAAGAAATAGAACAGAATGGAAAATAGCAGAGTCCATGGCCCAAAGTAAGATGAAGAACTGTTTTGTGAAACTCTTGTTCCAGTGGTGTCTATGCACAGGCGAGTGCAGTGTGTGCACCAGGCTGGCTTTGGTTTGGTCAAAACAAGGTTTAAAGCTACATATGGGTCCAGGGATTCCAAACACGATCGATCTCTGAACCACTCCAGCATTTAAAGGATGGGAAAGAGGAAAAGCGGCTAGAGAACGATAATTTAAAGGGAAAAAACAGCCAGAGAAGGCAAAAGAAGGGGAACATGGGGTCCCCAACAGGTGCACAAGAAGTGATTACGGGCCGGAGAGGTAAGCACAGTGCTGTGCGAGCACAGGGGAGGGTGACCTGTCTAAGGCCTGCTGGCTGAGAAAAGAATGAAAGGGGGAACGGAGAGAGAGAAGACTGGGATTTTATCTTAGACCCTGAGTTTGAGGGGTCAGCAGGATATCCAGTTTATAATTTCCATAAAGACCAAATACGCAGCTGTTCAAGTTTTCGTTGGTGTATACTAGGTGCTGGGCCCTCTGCCAGGCCTGGGAATACAGGCATGACTAGGACACTGGGGCAAAGAAGAAAGACAAGTGCGATTCAGTGAGACTGAGGCCGAGAGGCGGAGGGAGTGACCGGCTTGGTGAGGGCACTGCAATTTTCCCCTCCCACCATACTGCTCGGGACTGGCCAACCCACAAGCACCACCCTGTCCAGACCGTGCACTCAATCAATACCCGCACTCTCTTCACTTGTGCTTTGCCCCTCCCGAAACCGTTTCCCACATCTGAGTCAACTCTTCAAGGCCTAGCCTGCATCTGACCTCTTCATGGAGGCCTTCAAAAAATGCTCAGATCAGTAACCTGGTCTTTCCTGAAGAACTACAGCATTTCTTGTCCACCCATCACTCTCTGGTGCCTGGTCCTGGCCTTGTCCTTACTTCCCTCCCTCATTTCTCCAACTAGGACATGCATGTTGAAGGCTTGTAACAAACATGTCTGACATCTACAAGGCACTCTAACAGCTGAGCAAATGCTTGCTTCCCCACTACAAGACTTCAATCCAACTTCATTTTCAGCACTGTTCTTGACACAGGTCCGATCAAGTCACTTCGACCTCTAAAACCTTCACTGGCTCCTAATTACGAATAAATACACGTATACCCCAGTCATGTCTTCCAGGCATGCCAAACAGCCTTCCCTTTCCCTACCTCCCAAACACCAAACAACCCGAAAGCTGGAACAATGACAATCAAAACAAATACTCATTTGAAATGAGGTATAACTCATTTCATTACATTACACAGATACTGAATTTTATTTTTTTAACCAACTAAAGGTTGGTGGCAACTCTGTGTCGAGCTAGTTTATCAAGGCCATTTTTTTCAACATTTGACAATTCATGTCTCTATGTATGTTTCAGCAATTCTTGCAATATTTCGAAGTTTTTCATCATTAATATATTTGTTACGGCGATCTGTGATAAGTGATCTTTGATGTTACTATTGCAAATGTTTTGGTGTACCGCAAACCACACCCATATACGATGGTGTGTATGTGTTCTGACTGTTCCACCAACCATTCCTTCTCTCTCTCCCTTCCTCTCCTCAGGTCTCCCTATTACCCGAAACACAACAATATTGAAATTAGGCCAATTAATCACCTCACAATGGCCTGTAAGTGGCCAAGTGAAAAGAAGAGTCACTTGTCTCTCACTTTAAATCAAAAGCTAGTAATGATTACTCTCAATGAGGAAAGCATATCAAAAGCCAAGACAGGCTAAAAGCTTGGCCAAACAGCCAAGTTATGAATGCAAAGGAAACGTTCTTGAAGGAAATGAAAAGTCCTACTCCAGTGAACACAGGAATGATAAGAAAGTGAAACAGCCTTAATGCTGATATGGGGAACTTTAGTATCTGGACAGATCAAACCAGCCACAACAATCCCTTAAGACAAAGCCTAACTTAGAAGAATACCCAGTCTCAATTTCTGTGAAGGCTGAGAGAAGCCACAGAAGAAAAGTTTGAAGCTAGCAGAGATTTAAGGAAAGAAGCCGGCTTTATAACATCAGAGTGCAAGGTAAGGCAGCAATAGTTGACACAGAAACTGTAGCAAGTGATCCAGAAGACTCGGCTAAGAGAATGAAGGCAGCTACACTGAACAATAGGTTTTCAATACAGACGAAACAGCCTTATGTTGAAAGAAGATGCAGTCTAGGACTTTTCATAGCTAGAGAGGAGAAGTCAGCGCCTGGCTTCAAAGATTCAAAGGACAGGCTGACTCTCTTGTTACGGGATAATGCACCTGGTGACTTTCGGTTGAAGCCAATGCTCATTTACCATTCTGAAAATCCTAGAACCCTTACGAATTATGCTAAATCTGCTCTCCCTGTGCTCTATAAATGAAACAGCAAAGCCTGGATGACAGCACATCTGTTCACATAGTCTGCTGAATATTTTAAACTCACTGTTGAAACTACTGCTCAGAAAAAAAAAAAAGGATTCTGGGGCGCCTGGCTGGCTCTGTCAGTAGGGAGTATGACTCTTGATCTCAGGACTGTGACTTCAAGCCTCACGTTGGGGCACGGAAGCGAAAGAAAGAAAGAAAAGAAAGAAGGAGGGGAGGGGAGAAGAGGGAAGAGAAGAGAAGGGAAGAGAAGGAAAGGGGAAAAAAGAATTCCATTCAAAATACTACTGCTTAGTATTTTGACAATGTACTACTGGTCATCCAAGAACTCTGATGGAGGTGTACACTGAGATTAATGTTGCTTTCACGCCTACTAACACAGCATCCATTCTGCAGGCCATGGATCAAGGAGTAACTGTGACTGTCAAGTCTCATTATTTAACAAATATGTATCATAAGGCTACAGCTGCCATAGATAATGATTCCTTTGATGGATTTGGGTAAAGTAAATGGAAAACCTTCTGGAAAGAATTCACTATTCTAGATGCCATTAAGAACATTCATGCTTCATGGGAAGGGGTCAACATATGAACACGAACAGGAGTTTGGAAGAAGTTGATCCCCACCCATGATCACGGATGAGGGAGGGCAGTCGAAGACATCCATGCAGAAGGCAACTGCAGATGGGTGGAAAGGGCAAGAGAGCCAGAATCAGAAGTGGGGCCCGGAGACGGCACTGAATGGCTGCAATCTCGTAATAAAACTCTAATGGACGAGGAGCTGCTTCTCAAAGATGAGCAAAGAAAGTGGTTTCTTGAGATGGAATGTACTGGTGAAGATGCACTGAAGACTGTGGAGATGACGACAAAGGATTTGGAAGAGGACACACACTTAGTTGCTAACCCAGGAGCAGAGTTTGAGGGGATGGACTCCAATTCTGAAAAAGTTCTACTGTGAGTAAAATACTGTCAAACAGCATCACGTGCTACAGAGAAATCATTTGTGGAAGAAGCGTCCATCGCTGCGGCAAACTCCATGACTGCCTCATTCAATGAAATCGCCACAGCCACCCAGCCTTCAGCAACCAGCACCCTGATTAGGCAGCAGCCATCACCATGGAAGCAAGACCCTCCACCAGCAAAAAGATCACAACTGACTGAGGGCTCAGATGATGGTTAGTATTTTTAGCAGTACTTTTTAAAATTAAGGTGTCTACACTGTCCCTTTTAGACATAATGTTATTGTACACTTAACAGACTGCAGTATAGAGTGAAGGGAACTTTTATGCACTGAGAAATCAAAAAATTTGTCTGACTCACTTTATTATGACACTTTACTGCGATGGTCCGGAACCAAATGTGCAGTAACTCCAAGGTATGTGTACAAAACAACAAAGACGTGCAGAGATGAAAATAAAAAGGAGACATTCACCAAACTGTTGACAGTAGCTGTCCTTAGGGTGGGACTGTGGAGGATAGTCACCTTCTAGGAACTGTTTTAATGAACATGTTAACTTAAAAATGAGAAATGCCATTTGGCGTGTCCGGGCAGCTCTGTCAGTTAAGCACCAACTCTTGATTCAGGCTCAGGTCATGATTTCATGGTTTGTGGGAACGAGCCCCACCATCAGGCTCTGCACTGACAGTGCGGAGCCTGCTGGGAATTCTCTTTCCTTCCCTGCCAACTCATGCTATCTCTCAAAACAAACACAGGGGCGCCTGGGTGGCTTATTCGGTTAAGCGTCCTGACTTTCACTCAGGTCATGATCTCCCGGTTCGTGGGTTGGAGCCCCTCATCGGGCTCTGTGCTGACTGCCAGCTCAGAGCCTGGAGTCTGTTTCAGTCTGTGACTCCCTCTGTCTCTGACCCTCCCCTGCTCACGCTGTCTCTCTCTCTCTCTCTCCTAGAAATAAATAAAACATTAAAACAAACAAACAGATAAACTTTAAAAAGTAGAGTAAGAAATACCATTTAAAAAGCAAAGAAATTTAATGACTGCAGCTATTTTTATTGAGTGCTTACATTACATGCCAGGCAATATATTACAGTCTCCTTTAATCTTAGCAAGTCTGTGTGATGTAGTTAGTAGCCATTCTGCAGATGGGGAAATGGGGGCTCAGAAAGCCGAACTCTCACAACGTTACACAGCTACTTAGTGAAGCAGAAATGGTGGGATTTAAGCCCTTTCCTGCCCCGGTTCTCACACGTGTTGTGTGCAGTCCCCAGTGCCCTCGGTGTGCACCTTCTGCAGTATTTCCTTTGTTCTAGCTGGTTCTTCCGCCTGAGTAATATCAGTTGTGCTGCTCACCTTTAAAGTCGAGTGCAAGTTCTGCTTTTCCCCTCACTCCTCCCTAGGGCACATACCACATGGGGTCAGCATTATCTGAGATTTACCCTCTATTCCCCCACAGCTCAGGACGCTGGCTCTCCTACTCCACGCACATAGCAAGCATCCAAATGCCAGGTGAATTAAGTTGACAATATAAATTCTCCTTCTGACAGAAACAAAGATAACAGATGGAGACCAATCGTTTTCATCTGTGAGGGAAGTTAATCCTGAGAACAGGTTTCTATAATCCCTCCCCCGCTCCCTCCTTCCCTTGAGCCTCACCTCACACTGAAGCCTAAGGAGAAGCGGGTTGATCTACACCTTTTCGGGTGACTGAACATAACAGTTACCATTTCTGATAAATAAAAACAACTTAACTTATTATTAAGTGACATAAATTAAAAGGTTTTTAAAAATGTTTCAAAGGGTTTTCAAAATTTGGTACCTCTTTCCAAAGGCTCTGACCTTTGAAAGGAAGCCCTTTTTAAGTTCAACACAAAGAAATGCAAAAATACAAAAAGATAACTCACATATACGTGGAGACACATGAGCTAGTGAAGCAGACATGTTTAAAATGCAAAATGATTTTTTTTTAATGTTTTATTTATTTCTAGGAGAGAGAGACAGCGTGAGCAGGGGAGGGTCGGAGAGAGAGGGAGACACAGACTCTGAAATAGGCTCCAGGCTCTGAGCTGGCAGTCAGCACAGAGCCCGACGTGGGGCTCGAACCCACGAACTGCGAGATCATGACCTAAGCGAAAGTTGGATGCTCAACCGACTAAGCCACCCAGGTGCCCCGCAAAATGATCTTTTAACACCAATTGACCACATCCTGAATTTATGAATAGAAGTTGAATCCAAATAAATGACACATTATAAAACAAAAGTATGGCCCCAACAATCTAAGAAAGGAAATACAGGATGGACAAACAGATTTTAATGCGTCCCTGGGCTTCTTAGGCAAAGCAATGAGAAATGCACTCAACCAAAGCATTAAGACCTGATTTTATTGGAGGTACCAACCCCATAGGTCAACCTGTCAAATGAAGCAAGAGACTGGAAGGAGTTCTATGGGTAGAGTCCACTCCAGATAAAAGCCAATGGACCTTTTTACAGTTTATGGGGTCCTGTCCGTATGGCTGGGGACGCGGCACGGGGGGACTACGGTCTGGATGATGGATTCCCGTGGAAGAGCACAAGGAGAGCTGAGCTGACACACTCCACAATTTGCGCTATTGCCTCAAATTTACCACAACTCCAAAATCCTGAGAAACAGTGTTAGTTTTTGTTAAATGCATCTATAAACTAAGTGTTCTTCTAAGGATTACTGAACTTCCCACTTAGAAAAACAAACAAAAAAAAAAACCCACAAAAATTCCACACCTATAAATAGCTCAACAGATTGTTTCAAACATGTTACAAACTTCAACTCTAAACTACAAGAGTCACCTCTAAATCTCCAAGAAGTGCTTCAAGAAATTAGCAAATTAATCTGGGGCTGGAAGACTTTAAAGAAATAAAAAGATTGCTTCAGTAGCCTAAGATCTTTGTGAATGGCTTTAGCTCTAGACAGTATTTCAGGTTTTCATTTCATTTCAAAAAGAGGGGAGATGGGGGAGAAGCCCTAATTGTAACAAAGAGAACACCAAATACACACGTAATAGGCAGTGAGAGACTAAAGAAACTACTGGCAACTGTTTGCTTTTTCCCAAGAAATCCGGGAAACAGTAGCAATAAAATCCTCCTCCATGGGGCCTCCTTCCATGTAAGTGTGGTATTGGGGAGAAGAGCAAGAGACTGGGCTCAATCAGTACACAACCATCTAACCACCTCATCTCTCCACTTACGGAACCATGAGAGCATCGAGCACTGCTTCCTTACCTACACTCACACTACATGTCTTGAAGAAAGACACCCGGAAAAACATGCTTAAAAAAATTTTTTTATAGTTGATTTATTTTTGAGACAGAGACAGAGCATGAGCGGGGGAAGTGCAGAGAGAGAGGGAGACAGAATCTGAAACAGGCTCCAGGCTCCGAGTGTCAGCACAGAATCCAATGCAGGGCTTGAACCCATGAACCGTGAGATCATGACCTGAGCCAAAGTCAGATGCTTAACCAACTGAGCCACCCAGGGGTCCTGAAATACAGATTTTAAAAAATCACCTGAAAGTAGAATTTTATTTCAGCAGGCAAAATGAGTAAAAATACAACTTTATTTTAGCAAGGTACAATTGCTTCCCCTATTAAACTTGTTTTCAATAATTCTCCTGGGTGATGCACTGGAAAAATACTATATTTAGAATCAGGAAACCTATATTTAAATACTTACTAGTTTTGTCACTTATTGTGTGACTTGGGGAAGTTACTTAACCTGCTGCCGCACAGAAATGTTTCACGATAAATGTGTAAGCTGCTAACGACCACATAAATTAAAATGATCGTTATTAGTATTACCATCCTTTCTGATTTTCCCAGGTAAATGTCTGAGCCAATGGAAAATCAGGTAAAAGACAAGCAACAAGGAAAAAAGCTGGGGCACTATCAGTCACTCAAACAAATGAAATACAACAAAACCCTAAAAAAAGCAAAAACAAAAATCACTACTATGACTGATAGAAAACTGCTCTGAGACAGCTAATTCTGGTGTCATTCTCTAACTAAGAAAGCTTCCACCCTGGGGTCTACAGTCCATTCATAAAAATCACAGCAGGGTTAAATCCTCACCAGTTTTCCTAATTCACAATCAAAATGCCAACAGAGCACATTCTTACTACATAAGCAAGAGCCATAGCCCCAGGACCAATCCCCACCTCTCCCCACAGAGGGACAGTGGCCTGACTGCTGGGGGGTAGTTGGTCTCTGAAGGGCAGGAAAGAGTGCCTCTTCCTCCCCTGACCACTGGCGTGAAATCAGCACTCACTCACTTCAGTCATTCCACAATAAGCCTGCAGAGAACAGGTGGCTGAGGAGAAGGCATCCCTCCTTGCAGTCTCACATTTTGACAATAAAAGCCGAAAGGACATGAACATTTTCTGAAAAATCAGATACTACCTAATTTTCTAGATGGTTAAAATACTAGGTAAAATTTATCTAGTGATTACTATGAGTCAGGCAATATCCTAAGCTTGAGCCATCAACTAATTTAATCAGCACAACCATAGGTAAGTACAATTAAGATTTCCATTTTTAGACAAGAAAACAGAGACACAGAAATTACTGGATTAAGATGCTGCTAACAAGTGGCAGAGCTGGGATTTAAAAGTCAGGTAGTTGGCCTGCTCTAGATAGAGTCTCTTGAAGAGCCCTCCATCAAATACTCCTTGGTTTGCCCGACCAGTTCTGCCATGTCCTGCTCACTCAGCATCAGAGATGTTCACAAGATCACGGAGTAGCGTCTCTCACCTTATGGTCACTTGTTTCCAGGTGAGTATTAGGATAACATGAGCCCATGAAAATAAGGTTTCATTTTCTGCATCCAAAAATGATGGACTAAATAACCTGACACAAAAACTGGATGATATATACATACCTCTTTTTAAAAGTAACAAAGAAATTAACAGGATAGTGAGGAATTACCACCTTACTATGCTGGCTTTAAAGAACAGATATTCAAAGAAGTGAGACTTAGGGCACGTGCTGATCTACCAGAGGTGGCCGAGAGGCCCAATGGCATGCCTGGCCCTTCCAGGGCCCTGCGTAGGTAAGAGACAGTAAGCTGCCCCCCACCAAATCAGTGGACTGGGGCCCTAAAGGACAGCATCTATGAACAGGAGTAAATGGAAGCCTTTCCAAGGACTCTGCTTCAAATCACCTGATTAGTCCTGAAAATCTCAAACTTTCAACTTCGATTAAAGTGATCCTGGTCTGCTAGTACCCTCAGGCACCTGGAAACAGGAAATAAAAATCCTCCTTGGAAAAAGACATGTAAGGCCTCTAATTATTTCTATAAATAATGTTTCAAATACCGTGTCCAGCACACAAACACAGGAATAGACAAAACATCATGAGTAAGAACCATCAAAAACAGGTACAGACCCAAAGAGACTCCAGATAACGGAACTGAGAAGATTATAAAACAACTATATTTACTCTGTTTTAGAAAATAAAAGCCAAGCTCGAAAAACTCAGCAGGGAACAGGAATCCATAAAAAACAACATAGTAGATTTGAAAAGAACCAAAACTGAAAAATACAATAAACCAATCCACTGAGTTCTTAATTTCAATTAAATGCAGATTAGTCAAAGGGAGAATGGGTTAAAATGGATGACAGGTCAAAATTATCCAGAATGAAAAACTGGAAAGGACAAAAACATAGGAGAAAGGATAAGTGACAAAAAGGACCAAAGAGAAGGTATAACACATTGGTCTCAGAATGAGAGGAGCGTGGGCGCCAAGCAATATGGATGACAACGGCTGGGTGTTCTCCACAACAGGGGGGAGACACCAAGACAGAGACTCTAGAAACGGCATGACCTGCTCTCTAAGCATAGTGTCGCAGCTAATTAAACAAGCACCTACTAGGGTCCTACTAGGAGCTACACACAGGGAATACAAAGGCACAGCACTCCCGGCAAGTGAGAAGTTCAAAGTCAAGCACTTAGAAGAGAGAGGTCAAATCATAATAGTCTAATACACTTCACCAAAAAGAGGGAAAAAGGGAAAAGGCAAGACAAAAATGCTAGAGAACTATTTAAAAGGGAAATGGATTAAACTAAAAAGCAATAAAACTAAAAGGCACTGGAGGAGTAACAATAAGGAGGATCCAAAGTTCTCCACCCGCCCAGGCCTAGAAGCTGTTTCCATTTCTTTCATAGCTAATTAATCACACCTCACTATCTGAACCTAGAATCTTTGGCATGAGAAACTCAGAATCTTTTCCTCATATTCTGCACCTCCCCCCCCCCCAGACTCTACCTAATAAAGGATTTTTTAAAATGATAAGTCTGAACAGACAGCTCTTACTTCACTCTATTCATGGTGCCATAAATTACCCTACAAGCCCTTTATCCAAGACAACATGGAGGAGCTGACTCTTGAAAGGTTAGGCAAAGGAAGAGTTCCACAGCCAGCTGAGCAAAGACCAGTCACTGGGGAGCAGGTAATATCTATGATCACTTAGATAATCGGGAAACATGTATATACAATTCATGGAATCCTTAAGTTATATAAAAATCAACTGTGTAAAAAGCCCAAGGATCTCTACTTTCTATTAAGCTCAAACTGCTAAATGAACCCCCTCCTCCAAGGTAAAATACAAGGACACAGCTTCTGTGTGTGACACAGTACATTCCCATATAGGGAATCAGGTAGGAGTGGAACTGGCTGAAAGGGAAGTATAAAACCCTGCACCCAAGTGAGAAAGTCAACCTGCAAAGAAGCAGGTGGTACACATACCACTGTGTTGATGAAATGAAATATACCCTTTAAAAAAATTTCTTTTGGGGGGAGCACCTGGCTGGCTCAGTCGGTTAAGCGTCTGACTTTGGCTCAGGCCATGATCTCACAGTTTGTGGGTTCCAGTCCCCGCATCAGGCTCTGTGTTGACAGCTAGCTCAGAGCCTGGAGCCTGTTTCAGATCCTGTGTCTCCCTCTCTCTCAGAAATAGATAAAACATTAAAAAATTTAATGTTTAAGAGAAAGAGACAGAGTGTGAGCAAGAGAGGAGCAGAGAGAGGTGGAGACACAGAATCCGAAGCAGGCTCCAGGCTCCAAGCTGTCAGCAGAGAGCCCAATGAAGTGCTTGAACTCTCAAACCATGAGATCATGACCTGAGCCAAAGCCAGACGGACACCTAACCAACTGAGCCACCCAGGTGCCCCTGAAATAAATCCTTTCTGAAGCAAAGTTCTAATGAAGTTTCTGGACAGGTTGTCAATTACTGGGAGTGCTCCTGTGATTTGATGCTTAGAATATGATGATCAATTAACATGACATCATTCAACACATAACTCTAAACGTCTCTGTCTTAGGAATAAAGTGGTTTACAATATTTTATGTATTTTGAATTTTTCCAGATCTCATGGGTCTTGTGAGCTTCAAAGATACCAGGGAAAAAATACAATGACTAAATAAAAATACAGGCATCAAATTTCAAAATTACTCAAAACTGCTTCTCTTTCTGGGATTCCACTATTGTTCAAACCTGCATACAGGCTTATTCATATCTAAGCTAATGTGTCTAAACTAACTTGTTCAATTGATACTAGCAGAAAAGAACTCTAAATTCCCAGACAATGAAAAGCACCTATCTGATATCTGATAAGGGTCTAGTATCTAGAATATATAAAGAACTCTTACAACTCAACTCTAAAGAGACAACACAATTAAAAAATAAACAAAGGATTCAATGAATAATTCTCAAAAAATGATACTGAAATGGCCGATAAGCACATGGAAAGATGCTCAACATTATTAGGGAAATGCAAATCGAACCACAATGAGATCTCGCTTCACATGCACTTGGGTGACTATAATCAAGAAATAGGAAATTACATGCATTGCCAGGATGTGGAGAAATCAGAACCCTCACACACTGCTGTGGTGAATGTAAAATGGTGTAGAGGCTTTGGAATCCAATTTAGCACCTCCTCAAAAGTTTATACAGAGTTCCTACAGGACCCAGCAATTCCACTCCGGGCATATATGCCAAAGAATTGAAAACCAAGAGGTAAACAGATGCGTGTATGCCAATGTTCGCTGCAGCACTATTCAAAATAGCCAAAAGGTAAAAACAACCCAAGTGTCCGTTGGATGAATGGATGAATCAAATGTGATATACATAGTGAAGTATTATTCAGTCACAAAAAGGAATGAAATTCTGACATTTATTACAACATGGATGAACCCTGAAAATGTTAAGTGAAATATGGCAGACACAAAAGGACAAATATTCTATGATTTTATTTATAAGAGATACCTAGAAGAGGCCAAATCCTAGATATAGAGAATAGATTTGGGTTACTACAGCCTGGGGGTGGGGTTAGGAGGGAACAGGTAGTTATTGCTTAATAGGTACACAGTTTCTGTTTGGGGGTGATGAAAAGGTTTTGGAAACTGGTGGTGATTTCACAACACTGTGAGTGATCAATGCTAGTGAAATATACACTCAAAAATGGTTAAAATGGAAATGTGTACTACGATTAAAAAAAAAAAGATACAACCACTATGGAAGATCATTTGGCAATTTCTTACAAAGCTAAAATATTCTTACCAAACAATCCAGCAGCTGTGCTCCTAGATGTTTACCCAGAGTTGAAACTTCTGTAAACATAAACACTTGCACATTAATGTTGACAGCAGCTTTGTTTATAATTGCCAAAAGCTGTAAGCAATAAAAATGTCCTTCAACAGGTAAGATGGATATAAACTGTGGTACATCCATACAATGAAATACTACTCAGTGATAAAAAACACGAGCTATCAAGCCACAAAAAGGCACAGAATAAGTGTAAATGCACACAGCTTTGTGAAGAGATCCGAGTCTTGAAAAGGCTACATAACTCTGATTCTAACTACATGATATCCTGAAAAAGGCAAAACTAGAGAGACAGTAAAACTATTAGTGGTTGCCAGGGATGCAAGGGGACGGAAGAAGGGATGAATAGGTGGGACAGAGGGAACTTTTAAGATAGTAAAATTATTCTGGATGATACACGACACTATGTCTTTGTCAAAGCCTACAGAATAGACAAAAAAGAGTGAGCTCAAATATGAACCATGGATTTTATTCAACAATACATACGATATCAATATCGGTTCATCGACTGTAGCAAATGTATCACACTAACTTGAAATGTAACAGAGGAAACACCTCACATTAGTGTCCTTTGTTTGTTCTAACTGAACAACACAATTGAACTGTGTTGATACTGATACTTTTTTATTAACTGATACTAATACTTTTTTAAAAATTGAACACAGGTATTCAAACAAAGTACTGACAAATGCTACAATGTAGATGAACCTCGAAAACATACTTACTAGAAGGAGCCAGGCGAAAAGGGCCACATATTGTATGATTCCACGATTGTATGACATCATCACAATCGGTCACTCCACAGAGAGAAAGCAGATTGGTAGCTGCCAGGGACTGGGGGAAGCGAGGGAGGGGACCAACTGCTTACGGGGTATAGCGTCTCTCTTTGGTGACTGATGAAAATGTTCTGGAACTAGACGCAGGTTGCAGATGCACAACGCTGTAAATGCACTAAATGCCAATGAACTGTTGAACTATTCACTTTAAAATGTTTAATTTTGGTCAAAAGGTACAAACGTAATAGCGGTACAAAGAATAAAATCTAGAGACTTAATATGGCATGGTTACTATGACTAATAACATACTGTATTAAAAATGGTTACTTTCATGTGAACTTCACATCAATTAAAAAAAGAAAACAAGGGGCGCCTGGCTGGCTCACTTGATGGAATATACGACTCTTTATCTTGGGGTTGTGAGCTTGAGCCCCATGTGAGTATAGAGATTATTTAAAAATAAAATCTTAAATCCCAAAGAAGGCATCTCAGTCTAAAGGAACCCAGGACACCAAAGAGTGAGGAAGTTATGACCTGGTCTCCCCCACTCCTCATCTGCACTAACACTGGCTCCCACCATTTCAAATACTAAATTCACTATTGTTTCTTTCAACTGTGACCTACCTACCCCCTCCATAAATCTAAGCTCACACACTAAAAGCTAAACTTTTACCACCATCATCCTGAAGTATCTTCTGCAATGTTCATTTAAGAGGGACGGAACGACTGTCTTGACCCTAAGACTGTTTCCTACTGCATGATGCCAACCTTTCTGCCCACCTTCTCAGGACCTCCATCTTGCTAAGGTCACTGGCTCTTATCCCAAACAATTTTCTAGAATCAACCACTGTTTCTAGCACCTTCCCTTCTCTATGGCTACATTTTCACAATGCACTAATTTTGATCTAACATGTCTGTACTGCAGAGCCCCCTGAGGACAAGTCCTGGGGCTCCCCTCAGAACTCTGAAAAACAAGTGCTGCTCCTGTCTAGTCATTTCTCCTCCTGAAGATCGGACCCACTCACTAGACTTCATTTTTTACCCACCCCACCCCAGCCCACACTCAGCTTCTCTTCAAAAAGGTTCCTGACCACCCAAACAATCCTTGATTAAGAACAATTCTTAGCTGTGCCAAAACTAAATGCCATCAATTCTGCCTTTTGTCTACCTTTGTTCTTTACTTCAAAAACTATTCTCAGTCGGCTCACATATTCAATGCACCACAGAGAACATAAGAAGTGTTGACACTATAATCGTGCCTTCTAAGAGGACTGGGGAAGGGGGGCGAGAACACGTTGAAGAATATAATAGAAAGCAAAGATTAAATGTACACAAGAAAATTACAAAATTCCATGAGAGAAATACCCAGTTAAGAGGAGGTTAGGTTTCCCGGAAGAAGGAGCATGTGAGAAAGGCCTTGAAAGAGAGACCTCACCAGAGGCAGACGGGCAAAGAGGGCCCGGGCACATGCGTGGAACTGGGGACATGGAAGCCGCAGGAGAGACACACACAGGGAAACCAGGAGACAGGGCTGGAGGGGCAGGACAGCGACCTACTGTGAACCCTGAGCAACAAGGCAAGGCACCCACATTTCATTCAGGACCCAGCTGAGGAGGACAGGGTAAGAGCTGTATTCTAGAAGCCCCCCTGGCAACGCTTCGAGACTAGACTGGGAGCTGGGGAAGAGTCACCCTCAGGCGGCTCCGACAGCCACACGTCCTCCAATCTCTATTTCCACGGCAGCCTGTCTCCTCCTCAGCCAGTTCCTCGGCATTTTCTCAAGGTGCCGCTCTTTGAACCCCTTCACCTAAATCACTAAGTAAAAAGGAAAATAAGAGTCTGTCCTACACAAGTGACTAGAAGCAAATCTTATGGACTAATCTAACCTATGGTACAGACTCTTTACAACAAATGTGTGAGCTCCTACTGTGTACCAAGTACAGCTCTAGGCAGCAGAGATGCAAAGGTGAAGCTGTTTTCTATCCTATAGTGTTTACATTTCAGTGGGAGAAAGAGATAAAAGACAAACATGTCAGACAAATGCTGTGAAGAGAAAGGGTGAGGCAGAGAGCATGTGTATGGGGGGGGTGGCGGCCTGAGCTCAGGTGGGTGGGGAAGGAAGCAGCCAGGTGGTACGCATTTTCACAACATACACATTTTACATTCAAAGGGAGAAACAGGTTTTGGGGCCACAAAGAATTGGGGGTTCAAGACCGGATTCTATCACCTAATGACTGAGTGACCTCTTGCAAATGACTTAATTTCTCCCAAATATGTTTCTTTATCCTCATTTCACAGATAAAGTACTGACCTTATAAAGCTCTTCTGTGAGAATTAAATAATAAATACTGTGCACTTGGTAAAGGATACATGTTAGCCATTAGACCAGTGGCTTAACAGATACAGAAACTATTTTGCTGCTGTATCTAAAAACTAGATAATAATTTGGCATAAATGGTCTAAAACAAGAAGTCTTGGGGGGGATGAACCAACTGTAACAGAAACCTGAGAATATTTCATTAAACAGTCTTCAGAACTACCTTCATCTACACATAAAAAGACAGTTCTGTTATTCAGTGATAAAAAGAAATGAGCTATCAAGCCGTGAAAAAACATGGAGGAACCTTAAATGCATATAACTAAGTGAAAAAAACCAATCTGACAAGATTACATACTGTATGATTCCAACCAAATGACATCTAGAAAAGGCAAAACCATGAGACCGTAAAAAGACTAGTGGCTGTCAGGGGTTAGGGAGAGGGAGGGATGAATGAGCAGGTGGAGCATAGAAGATCTTAGAGCAGTGACACTACTCTGTATGATACTATAACGGTAGGCACAGATTATTATACACTTGTCCGAAACCACAGAACAAAGAGCATAACACCAAGAGTAAACTGGAATGTAAACTATGGGATTTGGGGGACAATGATGTGTTATTTAGGTTCGTCAGTCTGAACAAATGGACCACTCTGGTAGGTGATGTTGATAAGGGGGGAGGCTGTGGGAAGGGGAGGCAAGAGGCCTATGGGAAATCTCTGTACCTTGCTCTCAATTTTGCTGCGAACCTAGAACCATTCTAAAAAATACAGGCAATTTTTAAAAACAAGTGTAGAAGGGCATCTGGGTGGCTCAGCTGGTTAAGCATCCGACCCTTGACTTTGGCTCAGATCATGATTTCACGGTTCTCTGGAGAGTAAGACTATATATACACTGTACTGTGTGAATTTTATACCATAAACACAAAGTTCATAATAAAAAGATACATTTCAATAAAAGACAGTTTTTTAAGTTTATTTATATTGACAGAGACAATGAGCGGGGGAGGGGTAAAGAAAGAGAGCGCGCGCGTATGCGCGCGCCAAACAGGCTGACCTCACAAAACCCCACCCTAGGCTCAATCCCACAAACCATGAGATCATGACCTGAGCTGTAATCAAGGGCCGAAGCTCCGACTTGAGCCACCCACGTGCCCCAAGAAAAGACAGTTCTAAAAGTTAAACTAAAATACGATGCTAACATTCTTGACATTTTTCTCTTATATAATTATTTCCATGTATAACTATTTCAATAAAAGTAACGATTTTCATATGAGCTTTTCATCTCTAGGAAGAGTGGGATTTTTTTTCAAATTTGTTATTTAGTAGAGTCAAATCTTACTCTTAAAAGAAAATGTTATGAGGCATATAAATAAAATGTTAATAAACTGAATCAGGTCAGCAAGAAAACTGTATACTGGCTTACGGAAGTAAGTCTGAATGAAACTAGAATGAACTAAAACAGAAAATATTAGTCTCCTCCTCCTTAGGAACCTATTATCACTTACTAATTTGCTAATGAAATCAGATATATGACTTCTACAGGGTTGATGCTGCAGCTTTACATTAGCAGAGTCATCTCTAAGAGCTGTCACCACTGGGCTCCTGGAAGAGATTTCCTAAACACTCACTCACTGAGGAAACTTCTGTGGCAGATACAGGTAGACCAGTATCAAATATTAAGAATGCTGGCCAAGGGGCGCCTGGGTGGCTTAGTCGGTTAAGCGTCCGACTTTCGCTTAGGTCATGATCTCGCGGTTCGTGGGTTCAGCCCCGCGTCCGGCTCTGTGCTGACTGCCAGCTCAGAGCCTGGAGCCTGTTTCAGTCTGTGACTCCGTCTCCCTCTGACCCTCCCCTGCTCACACTGTCTCTCTCTCTCTCCTAGAAAATTAAAAAAAAAAAAAAAAAAGAATGCTGGCCAAAATAAAGGGGGTAAGAGATGATGCTTGGTCTGCTGAGAAGGAGTCCATAAATATATAATCTCAACCACTATAGTTACAAGTCATTTCCAATCCTCTTTTTTTTTTAGATATTGCTGTTTTTTTTATTAGTTTATTTTTTTTAAGTTTTTATTTTAAACCCAGTTAGTTAACACACAGTGTCATACTAGTTTCAGGTACGCAATATAGTGATTCAACACTTCCAATTCTCTTTAATAGTATCTTCAAGGTTTATGTCTTCAACACAGGCATATGAAAGGCCAAACGCATCAACAAGAGAAATCAGATTTACATAAATAGATTGCTAAAATCTTAAAACCTAATATTTTGATTTTGAAAATAAGTTGATTTGGGGCGCCTGGGTGGCTTAGTTGGTTAAGCGTCCGGCTTTTGCTTAGGTCATGATCTCCCGGTTCGTGGGTTCGAGCCCCGCGTCGGGCTCTGTGCTGACTGTCAGCTCAGAGCCTGGAGCTTGTTTCAGTCTGTGACTCCCTCTCTCTCGACCCTCCCCTGCTCATGCTGTCTCTCTCTCTCTCCTAGAAATAAATAAAAAATATTAAAAAAAAAAAAAGAAAATAAGTTGATTTTTTTAAATCCCCCAAACAGGAGACTGAGCTGGCATCCTTTGAAAGCTGAACAAGGTAAGTTCAATAAGAACAAGAAAGCAATAAACTCATGGAACTCATTAATTCAGAAAGGGATCGTGACAGTGAGCCAAAGGGAAAAAAGAAACTGAAGTCTCCACGGCATATTCCCTTGAGAGCTGGCAGCAGAATTTATTAATCTACACAAAGACTATTTGCTGAGCACTAACTACATACAGGCACTGTTCTGGGCACTGGGGATATGATGCAGAGCAGAAAGTCCCTGCCTTCACCCAAATGACGTTCTAACAAGCAGGTCCCCAAATGGCAATTCCCGGGCTCCATGCTGCTCTTTTTTTACAATTCAAACCCAAACTCCTCTTCAAAGGGGTCATAAACTTATTCTGCAAGAGTTATCTTCCAGTTCATTAGAACACGGAATTGCACTGTGTAAGGTTAAGGGCACAGAGTCTGGAGCCAGGATGCCCAATTCCAAATCCTGGCTCTGCTATTTTTTATTTATTCCAAAAAAAAAAGTTTTAACATTTATTTATTTTTGAAAAGGGGGGGCCGAGGTGGGAGGGGGGCAGTGAGAGAGGGAGACACAGAATCCGAAGCAAGCTCCAGGATCTGAGCTGTCAGTGCAGAGCCCAATGCAGGCTCCAACCCATGAACCCTGAGATCATGACCTAAACCGAAGCTGGATGCTCAACAGACTGAGCCACCCTGGCACCCTGTGGCTCTGCTACTTATTAGATGAGATCTTGGAAGAAATTGCTCAATCTCTCTGTTATAGTTTCCTCATCTAAACAGCGGGGATAATAATACTACCTCAAAAGATTTTTTGGTAAGAGTTAAGCAAGTTACTGTTTTTCAAGCATTTAGAACATCGGGCACTATTCTAATAATAGAATTTATTATTTATACAAAGTACTCATATTATTTTTTAATATTATGTATTCCAGTTTTTTTTTTTTTCTAGGAGAGAGAGAGAGAGAGAGAGAGGCAGTGTGAACAGGGGAAGGTCAGAGAGAGAGGGAGTCACAGACTGAAACAGGCTCCTGGCTCTGAGCTGGCAGTCAGCACAGAACCCGACGCGGGGCTCGAACCCACGAACCGCGAGATCATGACCTAAGCGAAAGTCGGACGGTTAACCGACTAAGCCACCCAGGCGCCCCATGTATTCCAGTTTTTGATAAATAGAATATCTTTCCGGATCTGTTCTAAAACCAAAGTGGACTGAAGCCAAAATTTCCTGTAAATCCATTTATTCCAACCAGTTGCTAAATTTTACAGATCTTTCTTATGCATACTAGAGCCTTAAGAAAACCTGAACAGGAAGACGCACAGATGATCAATTCATTAGCCCTTCCATCTCCTTCCCACTAGTCTCTCAATATCACACCTCTCTTTATAAAACTTTGTTCCATTTACAAGAATCCAGCCCTGGGCCAGATTCAAGTCCCATCACCAAGGGCCTCGCTCTCAGCCCCCATTCCCCTCTGACATCCCTCTCTGTAATTGCCAGTCTCCCTAAATTCCTGCGCTTTTCCATGTGATATGCCACATACTTGCAAGCCTTGGTTCCTGAAGGACCTTCCCTTGGAATGTTCCTCTCCATCCTTCCAGGTGCTGCTCATATGTCTGTCCCTTCCTCTATAGCCTTCTCTGACATTCTTCCATATTTAAGCAGAAGTAAAGACTCCCACTAGTTCTCTCCCAGAACTTTGGCTACAGCACTATTTTAGCTTTATAGATAGATCCCACATAGCTTTTATTAATGGGAATCTTCCATGTCTGACTCTTCTACAGATGCAGCACCAGAGGAAAGGAAGAGATCTTATTTGTTTTGCATTTCTGGTTCCTAGCATGGTATATATTTAGCCAACTTGGCTGAAGTGAAATAGAAATTTTCTTTTTCTTGTATTTTCTCTGATGGTTCATTTCTATAGGCTTCATTTGGCCTGTGTCTGTGTCCCTTATCTTTAGGGATAGTCAACTTTCAGCACTTTGTTAGCCAATGTAAAAAAGAAAAAAAAAGTTAATTTTTTAAAGAAAAAACATTTAACAAATGCTGCAGGCTGCAATGTCCTTCATTCCAACTCAAATTTCTCTTATTCAGTACGTGAGAACTTAAATCTGCTCCCACAAAGACTTCAACTAAAAGATGAAAATTCTACTCCCATTATGTTTAAACTTATAGATCTACCAGGAAAAACAAAATAAGAGGCACTGAAGTCAATGCAACGTGTACACTTGTGCTTATGTCTGTTCACTAATGTGCAGATACCTGTACAGGTTCATCCACACAGAGTACGTTGAGTTTATGGGAATCATTTGGCGGGAATCTTGAGGGCATGTTCTCTACACCTCTGCCATCAAGTAGGGATTACTGGACACAAGTAAGTCTATTCCACTGTCCCAAAACTCTCCAGGAGGAATTTCCAGGGTTCCTCACAAGGCAGGGAGTTATCTGGTCTGTTCACCTAAGACACTCATACTCCATTTGACCTCATTCACTATTTATATTCCTTCTCAAAGTTGAGAAACAGTTGACCATCACTCTTTAACACATCCTAAATTCTTCTTTAACTCACTGTTTAGAATACTTGACCAAGCTAAACTAACTCTGTTCTTTGGATGAGATTTTCTCTGATTTTTTCCTCATTATTTTTTAACTTCTAATTTCTTTATAATTGGAGAGAGAGCACACACACGTATGCTGGGGGAAGAAAGGCAAAAAGAGAGAAAGAATCCTAAGCAGGCTCCTCACTCAGCACAGAGCCTGATACGGGGGGCTTGATCCCACGACCCTCGGATCATGACTGGAGATGAAATCAAGAGTCAGTCGCTCAACAAACTGAGCCCCATCCCAGGCGCCCCATCCCCATACTTAAACCATTTGAGTTATTCTTAGGAACACTTTGCAAGTTTTCTACAAGATATCCAAATTTAACACTACTTTAATACCTACTCTGAAAAAGAGATATAAAGAAATTAAGATTAACAAGGCATGGTGGCTACCTAAGAATACACAATTTTGTGGTGAAACAGACACATTCTGCATCAACTGTAAGTAGAGAGACATAACTGGAACATATGGGTAAAGACAGAGGAAGAAGACGGGCATTCCAGAGCAGAGCCTCAGAGGCAAAGCCGGCACATTCACTCTCAATGCACACAGGCAAAATGCCAGATGCTGGGGCTATAAAATAAAACAAAACACAGCCTTGACTGCAAGGATCTTACCGCCTGGTACAGTGGTGTTCGAAAACATTTTGCAGTTTTTCCAGCAAAATTCTTGTACTGATACCCCAAAGCTAAGAGAGAGATGCTGGAGGAGAGTTGCTGAGACTGAGCTGGGGAGAGGGGAGTCTCACTCTTTGGCCCCAGCCGGCCAGGCCACCTGGGCCCCAGCCACCTCAGCAGACCCGGCTTAGCCCAGCTCCACGGGAGCCAGAGTGCTCCCACTTTACCCGGCTACTTCAACACAACGCTTAGAACACTGCCACCTACCTAACCGTGAATGCTGCATGAGTACTGGCTAAATAAAACATGAGAGGTCTGGAATAAATTACAAGTTACTGGTCTAATGAATGGGAATGGCAGAGGCATACGGGGAAGGAGTGGGATTGCCAGACACAAGGCAGGAAAAGCTGAGTCCAAGTCACTGGAATGTAAAACTAGACAAAGAATTGGAGAGGTCTGATCAGTTTCTCTAAAATCCCAGGAGGTAGAAAGCTCATCTTAACTACTTTCCACTGCCCCCTGTAATTCTTGTTTCCTTTGTTAGCTCTATCTGAATGCCACAGCAGTTTCCTCAAATCTTTCCTGAGTCCTTTAAGCTTCCAACTCCCCACCTCACTCCGGTCCCTCTGCAGGACTTTCAAAGATCACACAGAAAAGTGCTCCTTACCTTCCAGCCTTCCTGCCCATCAGTTTCCTGCCCACACACCTCTGCTCTATTCCGGGAGGGGCTGTTCTTACCATGGAAACAATGCCCCAGGATCACAGTGGGCTCTGAGCTCTCTGGAAAGGTCCCCAGTCCAGCAAGCCCTCCTGCACCTTCAACACCGTCCTGCGACGCTCATTCCCACCTCCATTTACATTCACTCAAGGTTCTCATGTGTGTTAGAGAATGTCTTCTCTTGGCCTCCGATTCCCCCTGCAGCTATTTTTCACTTTCCTTTAAAAGCCAAATTTTAGGAAGATTTGACCCCAAACTTATTCTGCCTCTTTACCTCACTTTCTCATGAACACACAAGCTGGCTTCACTCATCCTTTCCCCTCCCAACTGACACTTGATGATCGTGGTTACCACCTCTTGACTAAAAACACTTTCTGTTTTCATGCCACGCTCTTTGGGTTTTCCTCTGAACCTGTCCAGAGGCATCCTCTCTGCTCTTGAAACAGTGCCCTGCTCCCTTAAATGTTCACATTCCTCAGAGTTTTGTTCTCTAAGCACCTGTCATTATTAGCAGTGACAATGGGGGGAGGGGGGGCTCCTAAAACTACAGAACCTCCCATGTAAGGGCTGAGCCCTATAAAGTCCTCATTGCTGGTGGGAGAGACTTACCACTCGAGCAGGGAAAAAACTTCTCTACCCCTACATACTCACACCCTTGTCCGCCCAAGAGCCATCTCCTCTATTCCTGGGCTGGACCACATGTGCTAACCTCCGAGTCTTAGTTTGTAGACCAGTTCCTTCTCTTCAATGTCAGATCCATGCCTCAGACACTTGACGCCCTCCTCAAACTTAAGTCCAAAATGAAATTCATCACTTTATACCCTCGCCCAATCTTTCCTCCATCATTTTTTGTACTGATGAATGGCGCCACCATCACCTAGCTTCCAAGGCCAAAGTCTTCACTTTCCTTGGCCCCTTCTTCTCCCTCACAGGTCAACATCTTGAACAGTCTCCTCCCATTACCACCACCCCGACACCTTCGCTTAGTCAACACTTCTGGCCCACGTGGGCCAAAATACCACTGCAGACGCAAAGAAAACAGTAGTGAACAAGTCAAGCCTAATCCCAGTGGGAGGAGACAGGCAAATAAACAAAAGGCCAAAATAATTTGACTTGATCAAAGCTATGAATAAAATAAAGCTGGGTGATGTGATGGGACACAACTTTAGACAGAGATGGTCAGAGGAAACCTCCCAGAATAGGAAACGTTTAAACAGAATCTGAAAGACAAATAAACAAGTATCACACAGCTCTGGGAGGTGGCGTGCTCCCAGCAGATGGAGGAGCCAAGTGTAAAGATCCTAAGGCAGACATGAACTTCAGGTGTTTAAAGAACAGGGAAGTCAATGAGGCTGGAATTTAAGGAGTAAGGAGGTGGCCACAGCAGAGAGGCTCAGAGGGAGACAGGGGCCAGAGAAGCCCTAGCTGGCCACCATGAAAGCAGTGGAAAGCTACTGGAGGATTGTAGGAAGACAACTGACATAACCCAATTTGAATTTTTAAAGGTCATTTTAGCTGATAAGTGGAAAAAATGGCTTGGCAGGAGGCCAAAAACAGGGGGTTGGAATAGCAGTCAGGAGGCTAAAATACAGTCCAGACAAGAAGAGATAGTGCTTGAGATGGGAGGAAACAAATTCAAGATATTTTCTGGACATAAAGTGGACAGAATTTACTGGGAGATTAAATGTTGAAAGAAGGGGGCGGGGGAAGGAATCTAGAACAATTCCTAGGTTGTTTGTAGGAATAACAAACAGTAAATTTTACAGACAGTAAAATTACATACAGTATATGGACTCAATCAGATACAATGATTGCCTATCAAGACTCAGAATATTTCCCATCACTCTACAAAGTTCTCTCCTGCCCCTCCCAGTCATTCCCCCTTCGTGTTACTCACGAAGCAATCACTGATCTGATTTCTAGTATCAGACCCCTTTTGCCTATTCAAGAAGGTCTTGTAAATGGGCTCATCCATTAGGTACTTTTTTGTGCCTGGTTTTTCACTCAGGATTAAACCCCATGAGACTCATCCTTACTACCGGTCTCAGTAATTTGTTCTTTTTCATTGCTGAGCAGTCTTCCACTGCATGAATGTATCAGTCTGTTTATCCATTCGCCCACTGATGGACACCTAAACTACTTACACTTTCTGGCTACCATGAATAAAGCTGCTTCACGCAAATATTCTCGTAGAAGTCTTGTTTATCCGTTCACCCACTGATGGACACCTAAACTACTTACACTTTCTGGCTACCATGAATAAAGCTGCTTCACGCAAATATTCTCGTAGAAGTCTCCTATTTGTGAACACAGAGTTTCATTTTTCTTGGATAAAGGCTGAGAAATGGAACTGCTGGGTCACCAGGTAGACATACATTCAGCTTCTGAAGAAACTTCCAAAGAGTTTTCCAAAGTGGTGGCATCATTTATACTCTCATCAGCATTAGATGTGCATTCTGGCCGCCTGACTCCTAGTGTTCTGCTTGAATAGGTGGAGTTCTAGGCCACAACCAAACTCCGTCTTTCAGCTCTTCAAACACATTTCTGTATCTCTTTGCTAGACCTTTGCAAATGGACTCTAAGGACGCTTTTCCTCCTTATCCCATCATCCCCTTTGCTGCCTGTCTCATGCTATTTATTCATTCAACAAACATCCTGAAGGATGAGAAAAGGCTGACCTGGCCAGAGTATCTGAGACAGAGAAAGTGGCATATAAAGAAGTCGCTCAGGTGGGAAAGAGATGGGAGCCTTCAGAAGACTTGAGAGAAGTGAATGTGGCTGGCAGACAGCAAGCAAAGGCAGCAGGAGGGGCGGTCGGGGAGGCAGGCTGGGCCCAGGGCACAGAGGGCCTTGAGAGAAATGTGAAGGAGCAGAGACCGTCTTCCAAGCACTAGGAGAAACCAGGAAGTGGAGGAGAGACAGGCAACTCTTGGCCATTCCGGGCAAAGTAGAGGAGAGACAGACAGGACCAGAAATGGAGAGGCCACGCAGAGAGGCAATCAGTGTGCCAGGTAGGAGATGATGGCGGCTCAGAGGGCAGTGGCAACAGCGTGGACAGACTTGGGTCACAGTACAGAAATAGCACTGACTTGGCAATGGATGACATGTAGAGAGTGGTAAGAGAAAGGGAGGTCGCTAACCTGGGAAGATGGGTGGCTGGTAAAGCCACTTACTGAGAAAGGGACAGATGAAGGACAAAGAGCTTTCAAGGAATATGCATTCAGTTTTGGACTATGAAGCTCAAGTTACTTCGGTAACACAGACAAGCAGTGGTGTAAGGCAGGAACTGGAGGAGCCAGGAGAGATCTGGCTGAAGTTATCTATCAGCTCACGGATTATCAGCAAAGCCTGGGGATATCTGACAGCACCCGGGGAGACGGCACACCAAAATACGAGGGGCCAGAGAACACCAATGGTCAAGCAAAAGGGAAGGAGTGAGCTGCAGAGGTGGGAAGAACAGCTGAGAAACAAGCGGGTGGATGAGAAAATAAACGGTCCTCTTCTGAGAAACTGTTTCTGACCTTTCAAGTTAGGTTACACATCTTGGTAGAGCACCTGGTACTCCCTCATCAGAGCACTTCTGATATCCCATTTATGTGCCCTTTTCTACTGGGCAGGTGTCGGAGACAGGTGAGTGTAGTCTACACCGAAAACACCCAGTAGGGGCCAGCCGTGCGCTAGTCCACTGCCTTGACACAGCACGGTGTGGAACGCTGGTGCGCTGGACGGCTACCGCTCACGGAGTGGCACCTACGGAGAGTACGCTCCGCTGCATACTTTGTCTATCTTAATTCCTTTTCCCAATAGCTCCAAGGAAAGTATATTTCCATTTTACAGATGAGGAAACTGCGGCTAGGGCAAAATGCCCAAGGTCACTGCTAGTAAGTGATGGAGCCACAGTGAAGATATACACCCTCCTTCACGTGCTCTGCTGCCTCCATAAAGTGCTCATCATGTGGACTCTTCACAGCAGGAGCGCCCTCTCACATTCCTGCCAGAGGGGTACAAAAGCCCCCAGGGAACTTGCCCACCAGAGCGCTAAGTCAGGCAGATGTCCAGGGAAGGCTCCCTGCTCTTGTCTGGTACACGGAATAATCTCCAGCCTCCCAAAGAGGGTGCCTCTGAATGTAGAAGTAAAATCTTCCACGCCGCTGGGGTCTGAAGGTGAAAAAAACAGAACTCCTAGGGCTTTTTAACTCTTTTTAGTTTTAGAACTTAATTTAGCCACATCTCAGAAATTTCCCCCTTATACCTAAAGGCCCATATGCTAACTTCACAACTAATGCATAACGTGGCATCCATTCCAGACCAAGACATAATCAGGATGAGATTATGTCTCTCAGTGGAGCCTGAGAAACCAATACTATGTATCTATGTGAAAAGCAACAATCGTACAATATTATTTATAGTCCATACTCTGCTTTTGAGATTAATGTACTGTCTTTGCCCTGACTTCCTAAGCTGGGAACTACACAGAGTTTTTTCCTACGTGGGTACAAGAGTGCACAGAGGCTTCCTTTCTTTACCCACCCAGGAGCAACTGTTAGCTATCACTCCTCTCGTGAGAGCACGGGCTGTGGTGGAAAGAACACTAGCTTAGCTGGCAAAGAACAGGGTCGCAGCCTTGACTCTGTCCGTGTAAAGCTGCACGCATTTGGACAAGTCACCACCTTCCTCAGCATCTCTCCAGAGCTGTAAAGCCAAAGAGCTAGGCTAGCTGATGTCTTAGGTTTCTTTCAGGTCTCTATAGAATTCTGCAATTAGAGAGCATAGAAAGGTTGAGTGAAGGTACTGGGTGGGACGCGGCAGGCTGGCTGGGAAAGGCTGGCAGGATGAAGCCTCCAGGCTACGATTAAATTAACAGCCTGTCTAAACTGCACCCTTTCCGGCCCGGCCAGCACCCCCCAGCTCTGAGCTATCTTTGTGGCCCTCAACAGACCTCAACCCAAGTTCCACTCAGTCACTTGGGATCCTCCATTTGATGCAATACCTAGCAAAGTGCCCTGCATACAGATGTCACTAATATTTGCCGGCTTCATTTGAAGCTTTAACAAAGTATGATGATTACAACACCCCCAATCCAATTTCCCAACAAAGAAACACAAATACAATGAAAGGATGTTTCTGATAATGCCGAGCCCTCATTACTGCAACACACCTCTACTTTCCTTTAAATCAGAACAACTACCCTTTACAAGGGGTGATCATTTCTTTCTTTCTTACCCTTTACAGGGTACCAGTAATGATCCATCTTAAGCTCTTTTAAGCCAGGTCCCCATTCACAAAGCATGAAGATATAAACAGAGGAAAGACTTCCACCAACCCACTTCTACTCTTTGGATTAACTTCTCAAGATGCTCAGGGCTAAAGCAAATTATTTACTTTGTTTAATGCCATTTTTGTCCATCCCACAGATCAAGTTTGACTGCCCTGCTAGCAAAAAAAAGCTTCAGAAGAGGGAACATCTTCCACCCTCACTAGGATATCCTGACTCACTACCATAATTTTATTCTCTTCGCAGCTATCACCTCCGGACATTCTTACTTACTCCATGTTTACAGCCCATCTCTAGAGCAGCTTCCTTTTTCTATCCTGCCCACCACTGCATCTCCCATGCTTAGAAAAGTGTCTATAAATACCTGTTAATGAAAACTAGAACATACACAGAGGGCCTCAGTCCACCTTCAGGAATGTGATGTTCCAACACGGAAACCACCTTCCTTCCAATCAGGCTGGCATTCAAGTTTTCCAATGAACTTCACCTTTCCTACAGGGCAGCTTTCCTGTGCATACTACAATAAGGGTATTTTCCCCTATAGCTAATGTTTTCTCTTTCTTAACTTCCCCACAATGAAGCATCAGATAACAAGCCACAGATAAACCAATAAGTCACTTTTTAGTTTATCTTCCTGTTGGGTTTCACGCATTACCTACAAAACAAACACAGTTCTAACACAGAAAGTCCTGATTGTGTTTGTCACCATGAGAACCTTTTCACCCATACTGCAGGCATCACAGGCAGTAAGAGGACATTAAGCAGCCTAACTAATAATAAAAAAGCCATCCAGTCTAAGTACAATGTAACCAAATTATGCTCTATAAAAGCCTTGACTTCTTCTATTTCAAATGTGTAACTCTGATGTAAAGTTATACTCCAACAAAAATAGGGTTTTACTGTTTTGCTTTAGTTTGTTACTTTTACCTGCATAAAAAGAAAATGATAGCAGCAGAGTCAGAAACCCCAGACAGATCTATTGAGCACTAAGGTGCCATGAATACAAGCACCCATGAGGAAGCGAGGTATGGTACACAGGGGACCTTCTTTTGTAACTGTATCTTTGGAGTCCCATCTGCTCTAACCGAGTAGTCACCACATACTAGGATTCCTGTGCAGTAGCACAGACAGGAAGAGAGACAACCCCTTACCTGTGATATCATTCTTTAAGCTGATACAAGAAGTTTTCAAATTAGGATAGAATGGGGGCATTGGGACTGAAAGAGAGACTTTTAAAAAAAATGTTTGAGAAAGAAAGCGTGAGAGGGGAAGGTACAGAAAAAGAGGGGGGACAGAACATCTGAAGCAGGCTCTGAGCTGACAGCAGCCGGCCCGATGCAGGGCTCGAACTCACAAACCATGAGATCATGAACTGAGCTGATGTCGGATGCTCAACCGACTGAGCCACCCAGGTGCCCAGAAAGAGACACCTTTTACATTACATCTCAGGTACACTAGGTAGAACTGGCTAGGTATAAGAAAAGTGAAAGTTTACAAAACTCCCAGGAGGTCACTAAACCAGAGTCTGATTTGGGGGCATGGTTGAAAAATCATGCTTTCCACTATGCTGCCCAAGCCAGATTTCCAGATTATAACTTAAAAAGTAATAAACTGGGGAGCCTGGATGACTCAGTCAACTGAGCATCTGATTTTGGCTCGGGTCATGGTTTTGCCGTTTGTGGGTTCGAGGCCCGCGTCGGGCTGGTTGCCGTCAGCCTGTCACCACTGGAGCCCGTTTCGGATCCTCTGTCCCCCGCCCCCCATTCCCCAACCCCTTCCCCGCTTTCACTCTCACACTCTCACTCAAAAAATAAATAAAGCGTTTAAAAAAAAAAAAAAAAGAATAGAGCAAAGCACAAGTATGGATTCCAAGGCCAAACCACCACCAGCGGATCTGTGCCTTGAGCAGGCAAAGAGCTATAACAGATCTAGCAAAGGCTTTGGAGCCAAGGGAGGACAATCTCATCCACTCTCTGACCCTGACTAGCCGTGACCTCTCAGGAAAAAAGAAAGCTCATTTACCTCTCAGGTCTGCTGGGCAGATTTTTACAAGACAAGTTAAAATACCTTGGACAGAACCCAGCACACTAGATTTAAAAACTAACAAAAAAGCCCCACACAAATATTAGCATCCTTTCCTATCCATATGGAGAGCAAGCTACACTCACCAGAAGTCCAACTTTTAACTTCTTGGTCTAAATAGATACGATTTCAACCACATTCCATTCCATTTTATAAGGTTTAAAAAAAGCATACCATTAAAAGGTTATGGAACCTAAAAATCCATGTCCCCTAATATCTTACTACCTTGGAAACCTTCTTTCTCTCTCTCTCTCTCACACAATTACCTCTACAGAATATGAGTTTTATATTAATCTTTTCCTTATTAAATGTAAGTCATAATACAGAAATAAACACACGTAAATATGAAAACTACTTATAACTTAAAGTAGGCAGGATTTTATTTTTTAAAAATTTTTTAATGTTTTATTTACTTCTGAGAAAGAGAGACAGCGTGAGCAGGGGAGGGTCAGAGAGAAAGGGAGACACAGAATCCAAAGCAGGCTCCAGGCTCCAAGCTAGCTGTCAGCATAGAGCCAGATGCGGGGCTTGAACCCACGAACCATGAGATCATGACCTGAGCCCAAGCTGGACGCTTAACCAACAGAGCCACCCAGGCGCCCCAAGCCATATAAAAGTGTCTGCCTATTGTGACAGACCTGATGTTGACATACAAGAAAAATTCTACCAGTCCATCTCCAAAGTCAACATTAGGAGCACACCTCCCAATGCAGAGAAGACCCTTTCTGAAACTATACAGAGTGATTAAAAAAATGATAGAGGACACATTGCACCACATTAGGCACATGTCCTTTCCGCATCAAGGTACCAGAAATTTAAGACCACCAAGACCAAGGCTGAGGAAGCTCTAGAAGGGCTAAGCAGTCAAAAGCATGGCCTAAGGCTCTCACACATCATAAAATCAGTGAAACTAATTGGGGTTCACCAGCATCTGAGAGGAAGCATCCAGCTACCATTAAGGAATAAATTGGGGATGCAGATAATTAGTGCACCCTGAGGTGACAGTTAATTCCACCAACATACCATTTCACAGGAGATATGATGGAATTTCACTTTATCCCCACTTTGAGGATACTGAGGTTGGAAATTTCAAAAATTAGCCAAATGCCAAACATCCCATCAAAGAATTTTAAGTAAGGTCCCTCCACAATCCCCTGCATAAAAAGATCTTGGAACTCCGTGGACCCAACCATATTACACAGCCCCCAACACGCTTGCATTCTCTACACTTTCAAGTAGCCAAACATTCTCTGAAATCTTTCTCCTGATAACTTCTCTTTCCGGAAAGACAAAAAAAATACAAGGCATCTTCAGCATAGGCTATAATACGATACACTTTCTGAGAAGTATGGAACAGTATCTGAGATTTGAGAAAAAACTATCCGTGTAGCCAAGTTTTATGCTCTGTTGGAGAAGGAAGAGGCTGGAAACCAAAGGAAGAGACTGGAAACCAAAAAGTGGGACAGAATCTTAAAGGCCAGGTTAAGAAACACCTTGCATTTCTTAAGAAGGCTGCCTATGACTTAAACAAAAGCACAAGGAAACCAAGAACAAACCAAAAAACAAAAAACAAAACAAAAAAAAAACAACACAAAACAAAACAAAAAACCCCAAAACCCAAGAACAACAACAAAACCCTACTCAGAACCTCCGTAGTGTTCGACCTGGGAGTCCTCATTTTAACAGATGAGGAAATTGGAGGCTTGAGAGGGTAGGGAAGTCGGCCAGGGTTACAGTTTATTTGGGAGCAGAGCTGGAAAGCGATTCCTGGTCTCCCAAGCTGGGCTTCAGAGCGGCTTCCTATTCCACCATGTAAGACGTTCCGCTGCCACCCTGTGTAAGATGTTTTATAAAAGTCTTCACCGAGGCTGTTAACATAAGGGTCCAATTATCATTCAAAGATCTGCCTGCTAGATAATAGCTTGAAAATTCCATCCATTTTACAGCAGTTACCAGAGTCATCTAATCTTGGGGGGGGGGGGAGCAAAGAGGAACCGGGAGAAAAAAAGAAAAAAGGTCCCAACGTTGATCTGTCCCCTAAGGGCAAACTCAAGGGACGCTTACAGACAGGCAGACAGCGCTAGCATCCACAACCACGAAAACAGACAATAATCCCCACCCACAGGCCCAGGAGAGCGACCGCTCCTCGGCACCCCTCCCCACCCACCCCCCACACTAAATTCCACTCCCATCCCGGCGCAGGGGGGACGTTCCACCTCCTGCCGCCGCCGGAGCGAGCTGGGCCGGACGGACCACTCTCCTTCAACCACCACTCTCCCGCCCCAAAAGAGACGAGGAGCTTCAGCCTCCGGCCCCCAAACCCGCGCCCGCTCGCACCCGGGACTACCGGATCAAACACCGGCCCCGCTCCCCGCCGCGGGGGAGGCGGAGAAAACCCCACGCAGGAAGTGTGCCCCGCGCTCGGCTCCCCGCCCGGCCCCCCTCCCCCCCGCGCCAGGACCTTGCGCCCCGCCAGCCGGTACCTGTCCTCCGCCCCCAACAGGCGAGAAGCTGCCGCGTCCACATGGCTTCAGGTGTTCACATGGCAATAAACGGGCCCCCGTCCCTCCCGCGGCAGGGCGCGCTCCGACTCCCGGAGCCGCTCCCGCCCCAAGCCCAGCCCTCGCCCGCCGGCCTCGCCCCCAGCCGCCACCAAGAGGCGAGCGCCGCGGGACGCCGGGGGCTGCCAGGGGTCTTGGGGCGGGCGGCGCTGACCCCGCGGACCCCGGGGCGCCGCCCGCTCATGCCTGGCGCCGCGAAGAGCAGGTACCTTCCCGCGACACCCTCGGGCTGGCACTGGTGCCCAAGCCCTGCCGGACTCCCAGGCCGGACCGAGACCCCTAAGCGCCCAGATGCCAGACCGGGCCCCTTCCCCTCCGCACCCCCAAGGCCAGGCCAGGCCGCTCCTCTCTACGCTCCCGGGTCGGGCCAGGCAGGGACATGCCCCTCGGCACCCGGCGCCCTGGCCTCGGAGTCCAGGGGGTTCAGCACTCCCAGGTCGGCCGGGCTGGGACCTCTGCCCCCAGCCCCCGAGGCCGGACTCCCCGGCCTGGCCCCAGCCCCTCAGCCCTGCCCCCTGCCCCTCCCCCTCAGGCCCGGGCGGCGGTTACCTGCGGGAGCCCCCCGCCCGGTCCCTCGGCCTCGGCCGGGGGCGGGAGGGGAGGGAGCGGCGGCAGCGGCGGCGGACGGCGCTGCGCGAGGTGGGGGTGGGGGAGCCTCCGCCGCCTCCAGCTCGGGCGCCCGGGCCGGCGGCGGGGCGGGCCGGGGCCGTGGCCCCTCGAGCCTCGCTCCGGCCCGCGCGCTCGCTCCCCGGTCAGGCGTGCCTCAGGGCGGGCTCCCCCGGCGGAGGCCGCGGCCGCCTCGCAGGGGCCGAAAGCGGCTCGGCTCCGGGTTTTTTCTCTCCATTCTCCCAACACACAGGAAATAACAGAGCGTCAGGTGACGGCGCGCGGCCAATGGGAGGCTCCGGGCCGGCGCGCGGGCGGCGGGAGGGCGCGCGGCGGGGCGGGGCGCGCGGCGGGGGCGGGGCGGCAGGGGGCGGGGCCGGCGGGTGCGCGCGTGCCCACCCGCGTGCGGCGGCGCCGAGGCCTGCGCGCGCGCGCCGGGCCGGGGCCCCGGGGACCCCCCCCGCCCCCGCCCGCGCCCGCGGCGGCCGGGGTCGCGCGGGGTTCCCCGAGGCCGCTGCCCGGCGCCGCGCGTGCGGCTCGACGCTCGTACAGTGCCATCTTGGCCGGCGGCTCCGGGCCGTCCTGGGAGTGGCCGCGAGCCAACTTTATGGGGAGTTGGTGGCCCGGAATCTCTCCCTGGGATTTCTGGAGTTCCCTAGAGCCTCCAACGCCAGAATCGCGCCTCGGGCATCCGAGGGAGCCCGCGCGCAAGGGCCTGGCCTCCTCCGAGTAACCTGCGTAGTGGGGCCGGGCATGGGGGCAGCTCCCCACCGCCAAGCGTCCTCGGCCCGGCAGGCCTGGTTCCCTTCCCTCCTCCGCCCCTCAGCGCCGCATGCCCTTGGATGAATGACTTGGGCTCTCTATTTAACAGCTAACTTCCTCAGTTTCCTCCGCAATAAAAGCGAGGAGCCGGGAGGCCCACCAACCTCGCATGTAAAATACATACTCACCGAGTGCCAGTTCCCTTCGCCTGCGGCGGCATTAAAACGCTGCAACGCCTGGCTGGTTGGACCCAGGGTCCAGAATTAATTTGGAGATAAGGTGGAGGATTTGCGGTGCCAAGGCCTCAGGCCGTTCCCAGCCTTCCTTTGCAAAGCTCATGTATGTTTTATGGAGCAAAGGAACGGCTTGGCTTTTTTTTTTTTTTTTTTTTTTAAAGAAAATCTCAGTTGTAGAACCACCACTGAGATGTTTGTTCGTGGGACCCACTGCTATCAAAAGGGAGAAGGCCAGTGGGGGGAGGGAAGATGTGTTTGGAGTGTTTGTGACCCTACTTCTGACTCACTCAGAGACCTGGCCAAATTCTCTCCCCACTCTGGGCCAAATTCTCTCCCCCCTCTGGGCCTCAGTTTCCCGTTGGTATAATCAGAAGGAGGAGAGTTTGAACTAGATGTCCCTAACGCTGGCTAAAATTGCCGATTCTAAATTAGGCCCCCATCTGCCCTAGATGTTAGGGGACTACGCGGCTTCCTTTCCTGAAGCAACCCACCTTGAAAGTACTCTGGAATTGGAAGAGTGCTTTGGGCAGCAGGTGGAGGTTGATAGGAACCAGGTGTGGCCTGGGACCCAGATTCCAGTGTATTTGACGTACAGAGCTCCCCTGGACCTGGCTCTACCCTTTCACCTCTACCCTCACCTAGCCAGAAGTGTAAACCGTTTGGCCTTGCCTCGGGCCACCCCAGGAGGGTTCCGGCTGCGGCCACACCTGCCCTCTCCACCCCCCCGACCCCCCTGGTGAAGCGATGTGAGGCAGGGCCTCAGTTGTTTCTGGCACCCCAGGAGGATGTGGTCGGGGAAGGCAGTGATTTCTCCTGGCTTCTGTCCAATATCACAAAGTGGGGGCTGGCTCAGATGTGGGTCAAGGCTATTCTTGGAGACTTGATTCCCCGACACCTCCTGCACTCGGAGCTGGGCGCCGGGCTCTTCCGGGGCAGAGCTGAAGAGGCTGCTAGGCCCTGCCTTCTGGCTGTTCCATTGTTCTGGGAGTTTCATTTTCAAGATCTTTGGCACGAAGACTTATTTAAAAGACCAGTGCTGGCTTCTGCTTGGGTCAGGGCTGCAGAGGGAAAGGATGGGGGTGGGGGGAATCCCAGCACAGATGCATTGTTTCTGCACAAGGAAGGACGCAGGGGAGTGTTCTAAACACTGAGTGTTGGGGCAGTTTCTTGAGCGAACTCACGAAGGGAAGCCGTTTTCCTTAGTCTCCTGCCCCATCACTCTTTCTTTCCTTTCCCCTCTTCCTCAGCTCACTCAGGTCCCAGACCCGGGGACTAAAACGTGAAACAGATGGTGATACACTGTGGAGAGAGCCTCATTCAGAAAGGAGAGAATGCAGATAGGGTCCCTGAGTCCAGGCTCTTGTTTGTTCCTGCCTTGAGACCCTGCCAGAACATAGCCCAGCCAACCTCCACCTGGAAACTTCCCCAGTCCCAGGGCCAGGCCAGCCTGGATCTCTTCACCCCTTTTTCTTTTGGAACCATTTGGGAAAAGAACATGTGGGCATTATGGCCCACAGACACATAAGGGTTATTACTCTTGCGCTGCGTGGCCTGGGACAAATCACTTCACCTCTCTGAGCTCTGGTTTCCTCAGCTGTCAGATGGGGATAATATGACCTCCCTTAGAAGGTATCATGGGAACCTAAAGAGATCTGCATAAAGAAGCCAGTACAGGGGCGCCTGGGTGGCTTAGTCGATTGGGTGTCCGACTTTCGCTTAGGTCATGATCTCGCGGTTTGTGGGTTCGAGCCCCGCGTCAGGCTCTGTGCTGACTGCCAGCTCAGAGCCTGGAGCCTATTTCAGAGTCTGTATCTCCCTCTCTCTCTGACCCTCCCCTGCTCACACTGTCTCTCTCTCTCTCTCCTAGAAATAAAAAAATAAAAATATTAAAATAAAAAAAAAAAAAAGAAGCCAGTACAGGGCACCTGGGTGGCTCAGTGGGTTAAGAGTCCCAACTCCTGGTTTCGGCTCAGGTCACAATCTCAACAGTTTCTTGGATTCGAGCCCCGCATCGGGCTCTGACAGAGCAGAGCCTGCTTAGGATTCTGTCTCCCATTCTCTCTGCCCCTCCCCCACTCTCCCTGTCTCTCTCTCTCTCTCAAAATAAATAAACTAAAAAAAAGCAAAGAATTCAGTACAATACCAGTTACATATTAACTACAGTTCTATGATATGGCCACAATATGACACATGAGCAGACTGAGGCTCAGAAAGGGCAAGCGACTGTCCAAGATCCCACAGGAGCCCGAGCTCAGTAACTGAGAGCTCCTCTTTGATCACGTTAGAGCACCTCTATTGTTCTCTCCTGTTCATCTCCTATAGATGTTCTCTCATCTGCAAGAATCCTGTTTTTCCTACCACTTTAAGGAAAGGACAGTAAATCAGGTTGTCGTTGTTGGGGTTTTTTTCGCCTCCTAGTCTACTCAAAAAATACTTATTGAACTGAATCAGTGGTTTCAATTCCAGAAGCAAAATTAATCCTTTCCCTCCTCCTCCAGCACACAGAGATGGCTTTTGGAAGCCCTGTGTCCTCCCTTTATTACAAACTCCTCTGCCCTCCTCCAGGCGCCCGGGCCACTCCGGGATTACAAATGGAGCCTTCTGCCTCTAGGTCACTGATGCCGCTACCATCTGTCAGCACGGATTGATTGAGGAGACTGGCCTGCTCGGCAGATCAGTGACTTGTGCGAAGTGAGCCGGGTGTCAGTGCCTTCAGCGGCAGGCGGATGGCCTTTCCCTCCCTCTCTGGCTCTCAGGCGCACATGTACAGCCCTCACCTTTATCCTTCACCGGTCCCCAGCTCTCCTTCCTCTCCCGAGGCCCCTCCTGCTAACCCTAGCACACCAAGTGGGAAGCCTGGAATGCCTGCTCACAGGCCTCCAGGAGACACTGTGCAGAAACCTCCAGTTAACAGAGTGAGAACCCGCCCCCCCGCTCCCCACACACACCATCCTGCAGGGCCTGTCCCAAGCCAGGCACCAAACAGCAGGGGTGGCCAGACCCTTTGTGGACATGCCTTCATTCCACGCAGAGCATTTAGCTGTGTGCTAGGCTGCAAGTCCCGAGGGAGGGAGGGGCTCAGAATAAGTCCTTCTGGGGCAAGAGCAGCACAGGCTCTACGGCTAAGGGGACAGGGGAGGCTCCAAGCAGCGGGCCAGGGCATACCAGCACACATCAGTGTGTGTGTAGCCACCGGCCGTTCCGGGAGGGCTGTGCCCAGTGCAGGCATGGAGGAGGGAGAGATGAGGGTGCAGACGTGGGGGAGGGTGGATTCCTACAGGGCCTTGGCATGAATTGGTTTCACAGGGTCTCACGATGACCTTTGCTTAGGAGGTTCACCCCTCAATCCCACCCTCCACCCCAACCCTCCAGGGTGAAAGCTGGGGCTCCCTCCTCAGCTCCCACTGGTCACATGGGGCCGCTTGTGACTGTATCCATCCCTCCCACAGGACTGTGAGCATCTGCAGCGCAGAGACACCCGATGCAGGGCAGGGTACCACATCCATAAAAATGATAACATTAATAATCACAACACAGCCCAGAGGGACCCCAGCTTACTGGGAACGGGCACTGTGGGTTTGCAATAACCCGATGAGGGTGGTCCTGTCCTCACCACCACCGTTACAGAGAGGGACAGAGAGATTCAAGTGTCCCAAGTCACAGAGCCTGGAAGAGGCTGAGCTGGGATTTGAACCCAGGTCTTTAGAGGCTGCCACTCTTAACCACCAAGCTTCCCAACATTTGCTAAACAGCGGGCGGATGCAGACTGTTGGTGAATCCCAAAGTCTGCAGGTGGATGGGGAAAGAGGCAGGACGGGGTCTACAGGGTCAGCATCAGTCTTTCCCCCACAGTGACATGCTAAGGCCCCGGAGTCTGGGACAGCCAACGGGCTCTCAGACCCCGCACCCAGAAGATCGCGGCCTGCCCAAGCAGCAGCCGCGGTGCGGCAACTCCCCCTTCCCACAGGTGAGCAGAGAGAAAACACGGGAGGAGACACAGCTTAATCCTTCCAACAGCGCTACGATGTGGATTCTGTTGCCTTGTTTTGCAGATGAGGAAACTGAGGCACGCAGCAGCTAGGAGGGGGCAGGGCTGGAATCGACACCTGCATGTCGGGTCCCAGAGCCCCTGCAATCGCTCTATCACATGGTAACAACAGGGAGGTTCCTTTCCATTGGGATTATTTCTGCTTGAAAAGCTCAAGACTTTTAGCCTCATCACTGCTGGGCTCCACGGGAAGGCAGTGCCACATGCTGAGGCATGCTGGGAAAGGACTTTGTTCCATCCTGTTTTGTTGACATGCTCTTCATTTTAAGCCCGAAACCCAAGCTTGCTGCAAAGAATTCAAACTGCGGAGAAAAGTGCAGCCATGCTACGGCCACGACTTCCTGAGTCCCCAGTATTCGCTGTGCTTGGGGCTCTATGTGTGTCCTCACGATTAACCTTCGCCTCGCCCCAACAGCCCGCACTTCACAGCTGAAGACACTGAAGCCCCAGGTTGCTACCAAGACGCCCAAAGGCACACAGCCTCTAAGCGGTAGACCTGGGACTTGAGAATCCTGGCTCTTCTGACAACGTGGACTGGGCCCCCGTGGCAAGGAGGTGCCATCTTGTTTGCTGGGCTTTGACAGAAATGCCTCTGTTCATCTTCTGACATAGGCCGTCCCCTTCAGTGTCACGATCCCTGGGAAGGCACCAGGACACAGGTGTAGGGAGGCAGAGCTAGGTGCTGCCTTAAAGGTTGGGGGAAGCTGAGAAAATGTGAACATCGATGCACCCCTACCCTGCCCTGACTCCATCTCTCCCTCCAGTGACTTGGGAATGGCTGCCCTGTAAGCAAGAGGACCGTCTTCTGGAAGCGGTGATGTCGTGTGAGGCTCGTCGTCTCTGCCCTGCACTCCCTGCTGGCTCTCGAGATCAAGTGACAAGGCACGTGTGTGATTCCAAAGAAACGGAAAACGGCAGTCGATGGTTTCTCCCAATTCCCAACCGGTCCTTTTGACTGCAGCCTCTGTGCCAGGCACCCCCCTCCCCCGGCCCCTTCCCTGCAGCAGACTCATTACAGTGAGCCAAAGCCAGCTTCAACTCTCCTGCCCCGGCTCAAAAAGTTTTCAAAGGGTCCCAAGTGGCTTCAGAATGCAAGTCGAGTCTCATTCGCCTCGAACGCAGAGCCCTTGTTGACCCCAGCTCACTTCTCCGACTTCTCTATCACATGTCCCGTTCTGCCTGTTTGCCAAACCAAGCAAGTCATATTCCTGCCATGTGCCTGTATGCTCCTCAAAGCAGGAAGCCCTTCCATCTTGCCTAGAGACTGAAATTATAACCTCTTTCAAGACTCACTCAAGGGCCACCACCTCCAGGAAGCCTTACCTCACTACTCATCAGAAATTCACTCCCACAAACCTTCACCGAGCCCTTACCATATGCCAGGCACCGAGTCCAAGGGCCCTTGTTGTCATGAAGCTTAGAGTCCTACCACGGGGCCGTCAGAGAGAACGAGTCAACACATAAACGATCGATTGGTAAAGGTGAGGTATACATTAGTAAGAATGCACGGCAGGTGCACACAGGGTGTATAATGGGACCCTGGGCATTTGGGACCCAGGACATTTGAGGTGAGACCGGAAAGGTAGAAAGGAGCCAAGGGGTGGGGTTGGAGGGGAACTCCAGGCAGCGGGCACAGCATGGGCGAAGGAAGGTCCTGAGGCAGGAGGGAGCAAGTGGCTTTTCAGGAAGGGGGAAAGAGGCCAATGCAATTTAAGTGAAATGAGCAAGCTGGAGGTGTCCCTGGAATAAGAGCACAGGCCATGAGAGGCATGGGGACTCCATCCCAAGGCAAAAGGGGAAGCCGCTGAAAGACTCCAAACAGAGGAAACAGTCAATATTCATTTATAATGATCCTGCCGGATGCCCTGTGGCCGGGCATCTTCTGAAAAACGCACGCTTTGAGTCCGGCCATCCCTGAAACTCAGGGCATCCGGTCAGGTGGGCGTGGAGTTTTCAAATCCTTCCTCCCGGACCGCGCTCTCGAGGGTGGGCTACCCCGCACTCGTCCCCAGCACATGCAACTGCTACAACAGACAGAACAAGGCACTTACCAGCATTTCCCCTGGAAGGGGCCAGGCTGCCTGAGGGGCCTTCCACGTTCTCTGGAAATCACAAAATTCGAGGGGTTTAGTGAGGCCATTACTCCGGAGGCCACTGAGAGCAGAGCCGGCATCCCACTGAGGTCAGCCAGCACCCAGCATGACACAGCACAGGCACCTGGCCGTGACCATCTCATGACTGACCAGAAACACAACCGAAAGATCTCGACAGCTGCTAAGGTGCTTTTGAGCTCACAGGCTACATTTCACACGAGCAGGCTCATGTGGGGGGTCAACCCGCTCAGGGGGTGGGGGGGAGGGTGTATGGTTATTGCCCCCTTTTACAGATGAGGAAACTGAGGCCCAGGAAAGGAAGGGGCCCTGGCCAATTGTGCCAAAGCCAGGTCTGGAACCTGACAACAATCAGGCTGCTTATGGCTGGTGGAGTTAAGAAAAGCTCTCCAGAAATTTCTTTTAAAAATGTTTTAAAATGACATATTTCATCAGGATGTCTGTCACACCAGCAGTGGGAGCCAACACACCAATTCTCACAGGCTGCTCTCGCTACGCGTTGGATCCACACACTCAGCCCCAGGCCCCGAGGCGGGCAGCTTCGCCCAGAGCCCGGGAGGGGCCTGTGTGAGGACTCCTTGGCTCCCGAGGGCTTGGCGCTGGCACAGAGCAGGTGCTCAGTAAACTGAGCGTTTGCGCGGAATCTGAGCTCCTCTGAGGGGATAACGATAAAGAACATTCCTACAGCTCTCCGGTGGGCAGCGTGCCGAGTTACTGCATTAACTCAGGTCATCTTCACAAACTATGACAATTATCTCCATTTACACATATGGAAACTGAGGCTCAAAGCAATAATTAGCCTGCGATCCCACAGCCAGTGAGTGACAGAGCCAGAACTTGAACTCACGCAAAGCCCTTAACCCCACGCCAAGTGAAGGTGAGCAGAAGCGTTCGGGCAGGGGGACATGCATTCCTCAAGGGCTGGGACCACAGGGAGGCACCCCCCCCCCCGAATTTGTGATGACCACTCATCCCATCCCCGTGGGCAAGAAATGACGAGCTGACAGGTAACTCCCCTCGCAGGCTTCTTGTCTCTCCAGCCTCTCTCCGCTAGTGGTCTCTGGGCTCCCTTGACCTGTCCTGCCTCGTATGGGCTCCCTGCATCATAATCTGCCTTGGCTCCTTTCTGGTCACAGGCGTGATGTAAAAAAGAAAGGGGAAGCAGAAAAGACAATGCAACCTTGGGCAAGCTCCCTAAGCTCTTGGAGCCTCAGCGTCTTCATCTGCAGAATGGGATCATAACATCGCCTGCCATGGAGGGCTGTCCACACAGGTGCTTCATCCAAGACCCTGCACCTAAAGACTGTTTCCATCACTCTGGCCTCGCGTGCCCCCAGAGGTGGAATTGCTTGTCCGGTGGGCGAGCAGGCACGGGGTAGTAAGGTGCCCTCAAGCACCCAGCACCCAGCAAAGAACACAGTGGAACAAGGGGTGAGCGGTCTGTCCGACTCCAGAGCTTGTACTGAAGAGAGGGTGCAAATGAACCCCTTGGGTGTTCCCTGGCAGCCAGGTGCGGGCCAGATGTGGCTCCCCAGCCCCAAACGCTCACACTCCCGGGGCATTCCCCGCCCCGCCCTCCCCCCCACGGCACAAGTCACGTGGTGTCAGGGCCAGTACCCTGCTGGATGCTCTGAGCCCCTGCCCCAGGCCAGGTGAGCTGTGTGGGTGGGGGCAGGAGGAGCAATAGGAAGGCTAGGCACCGTGGCTGACTGCAGAATAAAAGGGAAGATGGCGCCCTTTCTGGAAAAATCACTGGGCAGCCGATGCTGCTGAAGTCACAATCTACAGGGAAACCCTCCAAAAACAGTCAGAGAGACAAGAGAATCAAAGCCCCTGATGGCAGATGGAGACCTGAGAGATGAGTGAGCCCAAGCCCCCATTATACAGGTGGGGAAACTGAGGCCCAAGGTGAGGCCGTGATTTGCTTGAGGCCTTGCAGTGTGTTGGAACTCTGCCATATGTGAGGGGACCCAGTCCCAGGCAGCTCATTCGCCGTGGTAAGTGGGCCCTTTGCTGGTCTTCACACACCAGCCATCAGATCCCCTCTGGTCTTGCCCTCAAGGGTGCCAGTTTAGCCTCACCCAGAAAGCACCAACTGTTGAGCTCTTCCCTGTAGGCTTTTGGCTTCCGGGGTGCCTTACCCCCCTCCCCAGACTCCCCTCGCATGTTGGGCAGAGTTGGGGAGACTTATTCAATAAGCTACTATGTAGTTATGCAATTAAAGCAACCCACCTAACTCCCAGTAAGTGTACGTAGATGTTAACTATTATCACCAGGCACGATTATCAACCATTTTACAGCTAGGGGAACTGAGGCTCGGAGGGGTTGAGTGGCCCATAGATAAGAGGTGCCAGAGCCTTCACTCTCCTGGGTTGACTTTTCTTTTAGCTAATGGTTACTGGGTGCCCCTGGGAGCCAGGCTCTGGGCTGACTGCTTTGGGAGATTTATCTTACACAACCCTCACTCTAGCCTTGTGATTTAGGAACTGTGATTGCTCTGGGGCACCTGGGTGGCTCAGTTGGTTAAGCATCCGACTTCAGCTCAGGTCATGATCTCACGGTTCGTGAGTTCAAGCCCCGCATCGGGCTCTGTGCTGACAGCTCAGAGCCTGGAGCCTGCTTTGGATTCTGTGTCTCCTTCTCTCTCTGCTCCTCCCCCACTCATGCTCTCTGTCTCTTTCTCTCAAAAACATATAAACATTAACAAGAAAATTTAAAGAAAAGAACTGTGATCACCCTAAGACATGCGGCTCAGAGAAGGCAGGTGACTTGCCTGAGGCCACACAGCTGGTAAAGGGCTGAGGCAGAGTGACCTCAGACAGCCTGGCTCTAGCTGTCCTGCCATCCCACTTGGGGTGGGTTGAAGGCAGTAGCCACCCTGGCCTCTTGCAGGAGCTTCCGGTCACCTCAGGGCCCCAGGCTGGACAGCCTGCTCCAGGAACTCTCACCCAAGTCAGGGGCCAGGTGTCCATTCTACTTCCCCAGCTATGTCAGCTTTGACTCACAGCGGGGCCTCAGGACCCCAGGAGTCCTGAAACTTCGAATGAGTAGACCCAAACCAGTCCTTAAATTTAGATATGGGACTGCCTGCTCTCCAGGATCCTAGAGAACGGTCTCACGTCCTAAGCCACCAATGCCTCCAGGAAGTCAAGTTTGCAGCGATCCAGATGTTTGCGTACATAAAGCTGGCCGCTCAATCGTCAGGTCAGGTTCCTCCCTTACTCTGGAACTGACTCCCGCTGCCGAAGGAAACGGGGCCTTGTCTCCCCCTAACCCTCCCTGAGCTGCGACCACAAGCAGTGACCACCCCTTCACCCCTGGGAGCTCTGCACTTGCTCTTCCTCTCGTGGACCCCCCACCCCTGCAAATTCCGACTCATTCTTCAGGGCCTCTAAATGCCACCTCCTCCTTGAAGGCCCTTTCAACTGTCCTGTGAGAGTTCACAGGGGTACCCCGGGGAGGACACCTCTCGTTGTGCCTCTGGGTTGCTGGGACAGCCAGCTCCCTCATAAGCACGGCTGCCACTCATTGCACACTTGCCGTGTGTAGGTGCTGCTCTTGCAGTCTCTTAATCCCCAAACCAAGTGCGCAGGTGGAAGTGACCACCCCCAGGGCACTGTCTTTTAAAACTGCAGCTCTCAGAAACGAAGTGACTGTCCACGGTCACACAGACAGGAAGTGGCCAGGGAAGACTGCCACTCAGAGCGTCTGACTCCGGGAACGCCCGGGTGGCTCAGTCGGTGAAGCGCCCAACTCTTGATCTGAGCTCAGGTCTTACTCTCAGCTTCGTGAGTTCAAGCCCCGCATTGGGCTCCATGCTGGGCATGGAGCACTCAGAACTATCCAACCCCAGAGCTCCTGGGATTCATCGGACTTCGGGGCATCCAGAGCACCCCCCCCAGCCCCCAGAGAGGGCCTGCTATGCTTCTCCCATCTCTACATGCCAGAAGGGTGCCAGGTCCAAGTGCACAGGCTCTGTGAACCTGGGATGTGCGAAGGGAGCTGACCAGCCAGCTGGCCATCACTGTGGCCACCCGCCTGGTGCCCTCTGCACCCTTTGGCCGGGGGAGGGTCTCAAGCCCAGGCCTGGAATGGACACAGCATCTTGGCCTTGGGGAGAGCCTACTCCCTCTTCCCGCCCCTTCCATCTGGCCGAGGAAGTTCTGTGTGAAGGCCAGGTGGGCAGGTGCTCCCCACACAGTCTCTCCAACACTTTCTGGCTCCCCTGTGGAGGTTAGCTTGTGCGCCCGGGACCTGAAGGAAATGCCAGGGTAGATAAACGAGCCCACCACCAGTTTTAGAAGGGGCATTATTTAGCCACATGAGGCTCTGCAGCTCGGGGCAGACACGGCTCACCGGCATGGCTGAGATTTGCCCTCACGTGTCAGGCTACGCGGGGGAAAATTCTCTTTGGGTGGTTTCGCTTAGAGGAAGTTGAGCCCGTCACCCCTCCCAGGGTGTGAGGCGGGGGTGCTTGCTCCTGGTGGCTCACCTTCCTGGGGGGGGGGGTCTGGATTTGCTCCCCTGGCCTCCAGGCAGAAACCTGCTCTGCTCTGGGCAGGCGCCAGGAACACTGAGAGCATGCCCTAAAAAGTCCCCGTACCCAAGGGCCTCCCAGTGCCTACAGTGTGATCAGCACTGTGAGAGGGGGCGTGGGGTGGGCACAGCACAGGCCCCCGGGCCATCCAAGTAGAGGGCAGGGGGAGGCTTCCTGGAGGCGGTAAAGGGAATCCGGAAGGACCTGACCAGGCAAAAGAGGAAGAACCAGCTTCCAGGGAAGGAGGTCTAGTACGAGGGCCACAGTCCGAGGCCTGGTGCGTGACAAGCTGGGCCCAACTCTCCGTCCCTGCTGGGGCCTGGCCCTGTGTGTTCTCTGCAGACCTGCTCCAAAGACCGACCGCCTGTATGGCATGCGTGGCACGGCACCTGCCTGAGCCCTTTTGCGGCCCCAGGGCCTTGAGCTACGGTCGCTTTCCAGGCCAGGTCAAGTTCAAGCTCCCTGCCCTCACGGGCCCATCGGAGGAGTCACGGTCCTGGGACACTTTGCCAATACCAGCCTGGCCACAGAACCCTTTGCCAGCCTGGCCTCGTATCTCTGAAGCCCCATCTCTGCCTCGGTGCCAGGCCCTCAGTCTCCAGTCACCCCTGGGAAGCAGCTGTGGGCAGGATTAGCCTCTGAGACCTCAGGCTAAGAGAATGATGGGACTGTGACCCTCGCCGGGGACAGAGACCCAGCAGGGAGACGGCCGAGATGGGGCAACGGCCGAGGGTCAGAAGAGCAGCCCGGGGGTCCCGCAGAGTGAGGAGGGGCTGCCATACCAGGGAGGAGGGAGGACCAGCCCCTCCCCGCCATGCTGGCCTGTCTGTCTCCAGCACTTCACTGTAAAAATAAATGGAAGAAGCACACGCCAGACAGAAAAAAGGGAAGGAAAAAAAAAACCACCCCCAACCGCCCCACATGGGCTCCCTCGGCGGGTTTGGGCCAAGGCCTTGGCCTGGGTTACTTGCTGCTGCTTTTCCCGGGAAGCTGCTGGTGCCAAATTTGCATTTACCACAAACAGAGACAACACAATGTCATAATCCTTCTCCTGTCATTCTCCCCTCTCTCCCTCCTCCCACCTCAGACACACACACGCTAACACAAAATGACGGCTCCCTCGACAGCCTGAATGAGCAAAGCCCTCGATCTGCCTCTTAATTGTCGGCGTTTCTCTCTGGCCCGCGCTCCGCGCTCCGTGCCCATCGCCCAACTTGCAGCAGACCACCCACCGCCCCCTCCTTTGTCCCAAATCGCCGCTGACAAATGGCCTGCGGGAGAGGGAAGAATATGCCTGGGAATAATGGGGGTGGGGGGAGAAGGCAGCCCCTGCGCCCCGCCGCCTCTGCACCCCCACTGCTGGGGTCCTGGCCACGGAAGGCGGCTGGACTCGAGGGGACAAGGGGCAGTGATGGGCCTCGGCCCCTGGGACTCTGACCCAGGGCCCTGCCCTTCACGCCCCTGCTGCTGCCCCGGCTGGCCGCCCGCGCTCTCCCAGGGCAGCCCCCTCCCGCCCCTCCTCTGCCGGCCACCCTCCTGGGCACTGCTCCGAACATCCCCCGCGCTCCCTCCCTCCATCGCTCTTTATGGCAGTTTCAAAGCTGCAGCCGCCACTCGAGCAGCTGCGGCCTTTGATGGGGACAAGGCAGGGAAGGCGGCCCGGGAGGCCCCTGCCCGCCCTGCCCTGGCCCTGCCCGGCCCTGCCCGCCCCCGCCCGCCCCCCGGGAGCCTCGGGCCGGGCCGCGCGGCGCAGCGGAGCGCCCAGCGGGCACGCCTCGCGCACCAGAGCAAACTTTCACGACCGGAGGGAGAGCACCGCGCCCGCCCGCTACCTTTGCAGCAGCATCCTTGCTGGCACTTGCCCCAGACCCTCCGACAGACCGGCGGGGAGGAAAGCAACTCCCAAGCCCCAAGCCGAGGCTGGGGAGGAGCGGGGAGGGAAAAAGGAGAAGGAAGAGGAAAAGGGGGGCAGTTTCTCGTCTTTCAGCCTCCTCGCGGCTCCTCCTGCCCAAGCCGGCAAGTGAAGTCACAGGGCTGGGGCGGTGACATCAGCTGAGCCTCTGACATCACGGCCCCTGCCGGATCTCACCTCTGCAGGGTGGAGATGGAAGAGCAGCAGGGAGGAGGGGATGGATGGAGGAGGGAGGGGAGCACCGATCCTTCCTTCACCCTCAACTGCCGAGAGCGTGTGCCAGTGTGGGGGGGGGGGAGGGGAGAGGAGGGGGGAGGCTCGTCTCTGAAGAATATGTTTTATCTCTATAGATAGGGGCGATTATGTGTCTATTTATAATTGGGCCCCGAGTGAATGGCTTAAAAGGGGCAACCGCCCACCAAAGGCGAGAATCGCAGCTCTCTGCTCTTGGAGCCACGGGGTGAAGGCCAGTGTGACGGCTCACAGGTCGGGGACTCACACCCAACACCTCAGGCAGTGATCACGAAGACCCGGGGAGGCTCAGAGAGGGAAGGGCCTCCCTGAGGCTGCACAGCAGGAAAATGAGCTGGGACTTGAGGGGGCAGGGGCATGAGAAGGTGGGAAAGGGCTGGTCAGGGGCAGTAAAGGGGTCCAGAGCCTGAAGGGCCAGCCAGGCAGCTTCAGGGATTTTTGAAGCCTTCACCAGCTACAGGAATGAGGCTTTGGGTCTGACCATTCAGCCCCGGCCATATCCCCACAAAGGTGGGCTTCAGAGAGGGGAGGGAAGCTAGAGCAGTTCCAATCACCCAGCTCTCATGGTGGGGGGTCCGCGGCAGCAAGCGGTCTGCCCCTCAGGGTACAGCCAGCAGTGCTACTGCCAGTGGGCTGAGCGAGCACCAGGCACTCATTTATTCCACGACAATGCCTGAGAAGTACAAACCAAAACCCCACCCATGTCAGGATGGAGAAACTGAGGCCCAAGATGTGATGGGAACAAACAGAGACCCAGGTGTCCAGTGCCTGGACTCCAGACCGTGGCCAGGGCCCGGGCTCTGCAATGCCCTTGGCCTGAGCCTCCTATACTACAACTGCTTAGGCTGTCCCCAGCCTGGCAGGGTCTCCCTGGTCCTGTGCCCACCACCTTCAAGAAAACCACGGGTGCTCCAGCCTCTGGCCTCAGATGGGCAGCCACGTGGCCAGCTCTGCTGTGCTCCCTTAAGCCCGAGATCCTAGGCCAGCCCAGGGTCCCTCTAGGCCCCGCTGTGGATGGCAGCCTCTTCCTGGCACCACGGGGTATCTGGGCCGCTGACCACTGGCTGCCCCGAGCCCGGCACACACCCTCTGAGCTTCTAGGCCCGACGCCTGGTGAGAGCCCACCTCTGGCGTCTCATTTCATCCCTTCCACGTGCAGGCTCTCAGGGTTACAGGCCAGGACACAGGTTCCTCCACTGTCGGCAAAGTACTTCCGTTTCTCTCGGGCTTTCCCCAAAGCCCAGAGCTAATGCTCCCATCCCAGGTGTCCGGCCCCCCGCCACACCTGTGCACCAAGGCCATTCCCTAACCGAGAACTGGCAGGCCGCACAATCCACACAAGGGCCCCAGCAAGCCCTTGGAGTAAAAAGGGCTCTACTCACAAAAGATGGGCCTGCGACTCGCAGCACCAGGATGCCCGGAACAATCACGGTTCTTCCACTCCCTAAACCAAGCACGCTCTCTCCTGTCTCTAGGCCTCTGCCCATGCTGTTCCCTCTGCCCGGCACACCTTCTCAGTCCAGCCCCACCCCTTCCCCGGCAACATGGGGATCTCAGCTGAGATATCACTTCCTCTGAGAAGCACTTCCTGACCCTCAAGTCCAAGTTCGATGCTGCCCTCCGTGTCCTTCCTCCACCACCGCTCCGACTCACGGTGTCCGGGCCCGGCAGGAAGAGATGGAAGGGGTTGGGGGTTCTGAAGAACTGCTGGGCAGGCTCTCATCCCAGCTCTCTGACTGCCCAGTCTGACCTTGGACAAGTGAGCTGACCCCTGTAAGACTGTTTCTTCCTCTGTGAAGTGGGGGAGGGGGGGCGGGGGCAACCTGCAGTGCTGTGAGGGGGGTCTCAGCACAGTCAGACCCCCCTGCAGAATTGTTCTTGCTCTTTCCTTTGCCTGCCTCCCCAGCTGGGCTCCTAGAGCAGCCGAGGACGTGGGTCAGCCTTGTCTTCTGAGCCCTGGCAGAGTGCCCGCACACGGAAACACGCACTGAGGAACCTAGGCAGGGTTGGCTGAAACGGTAGATTGGAGAATTTTAATTCAGTTCAGCAGGCACCTGCATCAGGCCACCTGGTTTTAAATCTTGGCTCCACCACTTCCTTCCTGTGTGATCTTGGGCAAGTCACTTAACTTCTCTGAGCCTTATATGCCCCAATTGTAACATGGGGATAAGAATAGAATCTACCATATAAGGTCGTTGTAAGATTACATACAAGAAGGGATGTAAAACGGTGCAGACTCATAAAGCAGGAGCCAGATTTGTGTCAGCTGCCCATCATTATTTATCTGATCGGGGCCTGCAAGGTGCCACAGGGGACACAGGAAAGTTAGAGACGCAGTAGGATGGCAGGAAGGAGGTGGGCTTTAGAGGAACAGACGCTGGGCTCCAGCACCACCTCACTGAGCCTCAGTTTCCCACTCATGAAGCAGGGTAGCACACCTTACTTTGCTGAGCTTCTGAGTGTGTAGCCGCAAACAAGGAATATGACCGTGCGCAGCACAGCGCCGGGCACTTAGGAGATAAGCAATAAACGTGGGCTCCCTTCAGTCTGCTCAAAACTTGGACATACAGCACGGTTATTCAGTAACTTTTCACGAACGTCCCGACATGGGTGAGGTGCGATCAGGAGCCAGGAGCAACAGATGCAGAGCAGCTTAGAAGGAAGGGAAGCTGGGAGGAGATCACAGGGAAGGCTCCCTGGAGGAGGAGGTGTGTGAGCCGGATCAAGAACCCGCTCCAGAGAAGGGAAGAGGGAGCAAATGCACGGACGGAAGAGCTGGGGCACCAACCCCCCAAAAGCAAGGCACACTTCCGAGGCAGCAACTTGCATGCACCCTTGGGCGGAGGGGGCTCTGGCACCTCCATTTGGAAGCACAGTTTTCCCGTGAGCACCGAGCCTCTGTGCTGGGCCTGTTGTCAGGGATAAAGGCCAATAAAAGGAGACCAGAAAAACCAAGCTGGAGGGATGCTGGAATCGCCTGGCCCCACCACTCTATACACGTGGAAACTGAGGTCCAGAGAGACAAAGGGACTTGTCTAAGGTCATATGGAAGTTTAGTAGCAGAGCTAAGCCCTATGCTTAGCATTGCAACCCCTGGGTCAGAATTCTTATAATGATAACAGTGATAATGACAGTTAATGATACTTAACGCTGTGCTTACCCCTATCTTGGCTTGTTAGGAGGATGAACTGATTTGAGTCCCGCAACCACCCTCTGGTGAGGGACTACCATTACCCCCATTTTACAGATGAGCAAACTGAGGCCCAGAGAATTGAATGGAGCTGTCCAAAGTCACACCGCTGATAAAGAACATACCCAGGGTTCAACCCCAGGCTCACTAGGCCCCAGAGTCTCGCTTACTGCTTCTCATCACAGCACATATGCATCCTATCATGCAGGCATGCACCCATCTACCCATTCAAGCATGCAGCCATTCATTCACACGGTGCTTATTTGAACTTGTAGTGTTCCAGGCCCTGACTGAGGAGTTAGCAATGAACACAGAGCCAACCCCACGGAGCTCCACCCACCTGTCCGTGACCCCTGTAGCCCTATACTGTGCCAAGCTGCTTCCGAGCTTACTAAAAACCTTCCCCCTGAAAAGCCCGGCTTCAAATTTAGCTGCTCAAGACCACAGTCCACTCAACTTTTGGGAAACCATGAACCAGCCCCCTTTCAGAGGCCATTACGCCGTCTGCTTCAAGAAGGGGGAGGCAAGAATGGCTGATCCAATATCAATTTCTGGACAGAATGGTAAGTTGCATGGAGGTCTGAGGCCTCACTGGCAGAAATAATTCCTGCAAATCAGAGCTGGAAATGTCCATTCCATGAAGCCTGAACCAATCAAGACAAAATACGTGATGGTTGAGTTCTGCCACCACAACGGCTTTCCATATGCCCGGCCTCCCTGAGCAGAGAGGAGGGAGCCTAATCACATGTGCTGGGCAAACTTTCAGATAGTCTTCCAGGCTCCCAGAAAGCCAGACCTTTTTCTGCTCTGTTCCGGGCCCACTGCACTGTTCTCCTGCAAAAGGCTGGCATGACTGTGCCATTTTCCAGATGAGCAAACTGAGACTCAGAGAAAGGAAGACTCGCCCGAGGACAACATGGACCCAGCTGGTTCCAAAGACTGCGGTCCCCTCTCGATGCTGCTACTTCAGTGCAGCCTCGAGCAGGCTCGTTCCTTCCCCAATCCATTTCCTCCTCCTTAAAGTGAAGAGATAGGGGAATAAGATCAAGAAACCTCCTTCTGGCCCTGGCATTCAGTGCTTCCACTTGACAAGGCTGCAAGCCTGGGGCTGAGGACGGGAAGGAGGGCCAGGCAGACGCCTCTCGGCCCATACCACCACCACCTTCCTCTCCCCTCCACCAGTAACCTACAAGTTAATCAAGTCCTAGAACAAAAGATCTTAAAACAGATCTTCAGGGAGAGGAGGTATTTTTATGCCCATTCTACAGACGGAGCTATAGATTCAAATCTCTAGGATCAGTACTTTCTCTCTGCCACTGCACCTCCAACATACTCCGGGAGGTTCCGAACATCATCCGCTATTGCCCAAAGGGTAGAGACAGACAGAAGGAACTGGGTGGCTCCTGCAATCAGGTTATTACAATTATTAATAATAATATCCCAGATCTGCACAGCATGGTGCCACTTCCAGGCCGTGCAAATGCTCACAGCCTCAGTTTCCTCCTCCGTAAAATGGGAATACTACTACTTACTCTTCCCTGAGATGGCAGGACAGGGATCATGCCTCCTGTTTTACAGATGAGTAAACTGAGGTACAGAGAGGCGAACATGGGTCAGAACAGACGAGGGTGAAAGGAGAGAAGAGCCTGGGGTGGGTGTCGGGCGGGCTGAGATTCTGAACTGAACAGGCTCTCATCCACTGGCAGGCTGCCGATGGCCACCAATGAGGGGTGATCTGGCCGCCCCGGGGGGGCCATCAGGGGCCTGCGGCCCGCCCTGAGCACAGCTGCTGCCCTGGCAGACCCCCAAAGAGCCCCCAGAAGAATCGCTGCACTCCCGAGCTTTTTTCCCATTCCAAACATGCCAGAGCCCCGCGGACCCCGGAGGCTGCTACTTAGCGCCAGATTAATCACACCGAATTCTCCATCCAGATATTGCGTGCAGGCCGAACTCCCACCGCTAATCGCCGTAATATTCTCCTCGGCGTGTGCAGGCGGCCGGGGCGATGTTCCAGGAATATTAATTCTCCACAGCCGGCTCACTCCCGCTGCACGCATGCGCCCCCTGCACCGCCGGCTGCTGCTCGGGGATCGGGGGGGCCAGGCTGGGGGACAGGGGGCCAGCAGGAGGCACCATGCAGGCCAAAACCCTCCTTGGGGGTCGGGCCCTGCCTGGTGGGAAGCAGCGGGCCCCAAGGCCCCCAGCTGACATCCGCCACCGCAGGGCTGGGGGTGGCTGATGCCTGCGGTGAGGGCCCACCACTCTCCCCGTCTCCCCTCCTGGTCCTGCCCTTGAGCCCTCTGCCTCCGGAACCTGCAGGAGGCTCGGGGCCCCCCAAGAAGCCATACAGCATGGGCCCTCTGCTGTCTTCCCCACACAACAGAGCTTGGAGCAAATGGGCAGCCAGGGACCAGCTAATCCCAGCCAAAGAAGAAAAAAAAAAGCAAGAAAGAAAAGAAAACACACACAAAAAGGAATGAAAATCTTTCATCTGCTCAAAATATAAAAACGTGGGTGTTGGAGGAAACTCAGGTAAAGGAAGGCTGGGCTGTGCTGCGGGCCTGGCTGGGGCACTGAGGGGCAGGCCTCTGCTACTGGTAACCCCTAACCCTATTAGCACAAGGAGGGGACCCTCTCTCTACAGCGGGACCATTAATAAGGGGGGCCCAGGGAAGGCCAGGGCAGGATGGCTTTTCATTTCTAGAGGGTCCCTGAGAGAGAGAACACCCCTCTTCCGGGCCCGCAGGCTCTGGCTGCAGCACAGGTGGCTGGGCCTGGGAATGAGACTCTCAGGGAAGCCAGCCACCCAAGGTAGATGCCAGCCTCCCTGAGCACAGGCCCCGGGAGCAAACCTACTGCTCGCTCTGACCCTAAGGCCTCTAGAGCAGCACTGGGAAGAGATACATCTTTAAGGGCTTTGCAAAGTGCACCCTCTTGCCTTGGTTGAAACCCAGCACCGCCACAGGAGGCAGTTTCAACATGCCGTTTACAAATGAGGAAACTGAGGCACAGAGAAGCAAAGTCAATGGCCCAGCAGATCCGTCCCCAGGCTGTCCGAATGCAAAGCCAGTACCCTCCCCTCTCCGCCACACAGCCTGACTCCATGCCCCGTCCCTCCCCTCTCTGGGACTCTATCTCTTCTTCTCTGAAGTGACCTTTAAGGTCCTTCTTACTCCCACATCCTGTCTGAGAAGCAAAAGCATTTATTGAGCACCTACTGTATGCCAGGCCTAGGGTTCCAGAAATGCATAAGGTTGCCCAAGGAACTCACAGTCTGGTGGGAGGAAAGATAAACCAATGGCCACAGTCCAGATTGAGCCCCAGAGGAAGGGGCCCTACCTCCCATGGCCTTGAGGGGACAGGGCGGGCTTCCTGGAGAAGGCGGGCGTTGAGAAGCCATGGAGAGGAGTGGTGATCTTTATACTAGACTCTGGACTACAGTGGACAGATGAGACCAAGGGCAGGTTTTGCGAGTGGTGCAGTGAAGGCGGCTTCCGGAGGAGGATCAGAGGAGAACAGGAAGGGTGTGGCTGACAGGGGGTGCTGCTCTGGGCAGGACCGCGCTGGGTGTGGATCCAGGTAGGCTGCGCTGTCTCGTGTGCACGGCCCAACCGGGGGCCCGAGGGCCCTGGGACACTGAAGAGGGAGCCTCTTGAACCCAGGTCTCCTGACTCCAGGTCCAGTGCTCTGGGAGGGCATAAACTGTAAGAACACCAAAAAAAGTGAGGCCAGACAAAGAAACTGAGAAAAGGGGCTGCATGAGGGTTTGGGGCTCAACTCAATTACTCTACAGCACAGAGAGGTTAAGAGAATCCAGATTTTAATCACATACGTAAGGGATGGAGTTCAAGCCTCTGGCATCCTCCAGAGCAGCTGACACCTGTCTAGCCTCAGGGACACCGGTCATTCCCCTGCGCCCCACGGGCCTGAGGTGTGCCCCGGGCGGGTGCCAGGCCCCTCTCATACATTACCCCTCACATTAAGTCTCACACCACTAGAAAACCAAGGGGTTCCTCATCCATTTCTCAGATAAGGAAACTGAGTCTTGGAGGTAAAACAAGGCAGAAACCAATGCCCATGGGTGGTCTCTGCCCACAAGCTCACAAGTGGGATTCCAAGTAAGTCCCATAGGTAGCAGGAGGTGGCACTTCCTGGCTCCCGGGTCTGGGCTTGGATGTCCAGAGTCCTGCCCTCCACATTCCGCCACTCGTTCCTCAGGAGAATGTGTGCACGGGGACCAGGAAAAATGTAGGAAAAAGGAGACCCTCTCCACCCCACCCCACCCTCGCCTTACTCTCACAGTCCTCAAGCGCCAGCAGGTCCATGCCTCAGCCTCAATGTATGGCTGAGAGATCCCGAGAAGAGCCAGGACTCAGCTGCGAGTCGGCAGATACTGAGAGGCCAGGGGACAAGCCAGGGCCTGAATCTGCCCCCAAGGGGGTAACATCCCAGCATGTCAACGGACCAAGGTGGGCCCGGAGACCCCAAAAGAGTGCGCATCAAGTCAGCCTGGGAAAGTCCCAGAAGGCTTTCTGGAAGAGAGGAACTGAGAGAGTAAGGAGGCCTGTGTCAGCTGTAAAGGGCCACATACATGCGACACGGGTGTGTGACACAGGGTCCCGTGCCTCAGGGAGGCCCAACTCTCTGCCACCCCCTGCCCCCAACCAGTGCCACTGCAGGCCAGTCCTATGCCCGGGGCCAGTGCCAGGAAAGTCCTCCTAAATGACAACTGGTCTGATCACGGTGGCACGGAGGTGCTTGGTGTATCCCAAGGCTCCAGATCCCACATTCCCTCCCATTGAGCACCACCCGCCCAGGAGTGGCAGCGTCTGGGTCTCAGCTGCTAAGCCTTGTAGGCAGGGCTGATGGACCAGGAGTCAGGCCCTTGGGCTCTTCCTAGACTCGCCTCTGGAGCAAGGCAGGGGACAGGGCACGTAGCATGGATGAACCAAGTACCTGTTCCCCCACAGGAAGCCTCCTGGTCTGGCCCAAGTCCCTGGGGGAGGCGGCCATGTGTCTTTCCTGGGCAACCCCCCACCCCCCAGCCCGCCTGAGAGATTCAATAGTTTCCAGTGTTGGCTCCTAGCTCCTCCCACAGGAGACAGACCCTGCTCTGGGCGCAGCCTCCCTACTCCTTGCTGGGACCCTGAGCAACCCACTCCCTTGCTCCAAGCCTCAATTTGCTCATCTGAGACATGGGCTGGCCGTGCCTGTCTTGCAAGCTGACTGCAAAGATTCTGAGTCATAAGTTGTCTCCAGGTGAGTGAGAAACAGAAGGGGTAAAGGCTGGCTCCTTCCGCAGGGCTAGGCATTTAAAAAGACCCAGGAATATAAACCCAGGTCTTCCCCTGGACAAGAGAAGCCTTACCTCCTTCATTATTGCTCATGACAGTCTGGAGGGGGAAGGACCACACTCTAGTTTTACAGGTGAGTGTCTGAAGGCAGGGAGATGAGGGGTCTTACCCAAGGTCACAGAGCTCCACGTCCCGGGTGTCTTGCCTGATTCTGTAGGTAGGTACGTTCAGGCCATGAACGGGGTGGACAGGGAGGAGGCCTGGGCACCGTGACCCAGCCCAGTGGCGAACCCCAACCCCAGGGCTTAGCCTGGCCCCACACCCCAGTTCAGGAAGAAGAGAGCCCCTCATCCCCCTGCCTCCCGGAGCCTGCAGCCATCTTGGGCTCTGGCGGGGGCTTGTTTGGAAAGCCAGGAGCCCATCAGCCCATCAGCCGCAGGAAGGGGCCCGGAGATGGGAACATCCCCGCAAGGATGAGCCTCCCGGTGGGGAGCCAGCCCCTGCTAGCGTCCCGCCGGCCTCCCGCAGTGCAGTGCGCCAATGGAGCACAAATTCCGTGCACGCCGCGCACCGGCAGGCACCTGCCAATCTCGGCCCACGGCCCCCGCCCCAGCCCCCCTCTCCCGGAGGACAGATAATTCTCTCGCTCGCCCAGCCTGACAAAATAACTAATGCTAACTCAATATAAGTCCCCCTTGAAGGTTTTTAATTACCAGACTGTGCCGAACACTAAAGACTCCGGGAGCAGGAGGGAGGCCAGGGGAGGCTGATGGAGGTCGGCAAGGCTGAGGTAGGGCAGTGGGCGGGCGTCCCTTCCAACTCGGGAAGAGGGCACGGCCAGGCCGCTGCTGTCCAGGGTGCTGGGCCCGCCGGTCACAAGGATTTAGGATTCATATTTGCAACAGCGGCCACTGATGGAGGCCAGGCTCAGTTCCCAGCAGGAACCTGATGGAGGCTCTCTTATTTGAGCCTTATGGCCAATCACAAGGCAGAAACTGCTATCCCCACCACACAGATGAGGACAGTGAGGCTCAGAGCAGGGGGTGGGGCGGAGGGGAGGGGGAGAAAGAGGGAGCAGTGGCATGCTGTGTTTACACAGCCAAGCCCAGACTGTCCGGTTACACTTGGCGTCAGGCAGAGTGGCCGGCCGCCTGCAGCCTGAAATACGAACCAGGGATGTGGCTGAATGGAGGGCCTGTGGGCACAGGGCTGGTCCTCAGGAAAGGGGTCTCATGGTGTGCGGTGGCTTCTATGCAGTGAGACGCCCTGGGCTGGGGAGGCAGACAGCACAGCCAGCAGCTGGCTGGACAGAGGTCAGCCGGGGAGACCTAATCACCCAGAGGCAGGAGGAGCCTGGCTAGGTCCTGCCTGGAACGCAGACATCATGCGGCAAAGGGGCTCAGAGACCCCCACAGCGAATCCCCACCGCCACTGAGGGAAATGACGAGGGAGGGGAAGCCACTGCAGGAAGCGGGGGACACCGTCTAATGACCTAGCCAAGCCTCCTAACTCCTGCCCAGGCACTTCCTCTCTGACTGAGGGAAAAAGCAGTTACTTACACCTGACTCGACACACTCTGCCCCAGAACCAGACCCCGCAAACTCCTCCCCACCCTCGGTGAGCTGGCCCTGCCCTCGTCAGCCGCGCCCATTCTACACTCCCATCCGGTTTCTGCCCCTTCCGGCTTGCCTCATCTCTTCCTGCCTCAGGACCCTTGCCCTGGTGGGTCCCTCTCCCTGGAATGCTCTTACTCTAGCACAGCTGGGCTGGTTCAGGTCATTCAGGTCACAGCGCAAAAGGCACCTCCCTGGAGAAGCTCCCCTTGAACTGCCTTCTTACCAGGGCCAAGGGCCCAGCAGCAGAAATGCCCTGCAGCCTATGGTCCCATCCCACACATCCGTCCCCTCCTCCGGGCAGCCTTCCCGTGCCCCAGGCAGAGCGACCTGCTCCCCAAATGGTACACATTGCCCTCAACACTAGGACCCTAGAAAAAAAAACAACAACAACAACAACAAAAACACTAGGACCCTAGGGATCACTGAGGTGTGGACTCTGAAGCCAGCCCTGCTGGAGTTCAAATCCTGCCTCGCCACTTCCCAGCTGTATGGGTTTTTGTGAACCTCAGTTTCTTCATCTATAAAATGGGAGGACTTAGAACAGTGCCCAGTGTGTCTCCAGTATGCTCAGCGGCGTATCCTCCCCAGCACAAGCCCAGGACACACGGATACTCAGGGAGCGCTGGCTAACCGTCTGACCCCGCGCACCTGGCCAGGGAGGTACACTTGGCTCCACTTTCTAGGCGCGGAAACGGGAGCCGCGGGAGGCTGAGCCTTCTGTGGACCTGCTGCCCCGCCTGTGCTCTGCTCTTTTCGCTGCTGCTTCTGTGAATCTGCTCTTCCCAGCTCTGCAGAGGCGCCAACCTGGGGGGCAGGGGGGCGATGGTACCGAGAGTCAGCACAGCTGTGCCCGGCTCCCGAGGGCCCGCGTGGGGCGGCTGGAGGCCCCAACAGCCAGCCCCGCCTGGAGCCTCCTGGCTGGGATCACAGCCCTGTGGTGTTCGAGCTGCTGCCCACCAGCCGGCCCCCTGGCACTGGGCCCGGGATGCCAGCCAGCCGGGAGAGGAGGCAGCGTGGCTGGCAGCCAGCTCACAGTGCCCGAGCTGTCAGCCGGGAGGCAGGCCAGGCAGGGCAGAGACCCCCGCCCCTGCATGGGCGCCCTGGCCCGGCCACCAGGATAGGGCCACGCTTCTCATCCCCACACCTATACGGGGGCCCTACGGGCGCCAGCCCCAAACAGGGGCTCAGGGTCATAGTCTCACCGGGTGGGGACCCAGGAGGCTTCGTCCCCATTTATTCAGCTCAGCTTTTCACTATAGTGGAAGCGGCACGTGAAGCAAGGGAATTTTCAAGTCAAATAATAATAAAAAGAACAACAACTACAGCTGACGTTTAGCAAGCACTTACCCTGTGCCAGGCGTCTTATGTGCTGCTGCACTGACTCCTCCCAAAGGGAGATGCTGTTTTTATCCCTCCTCTACAGACTAGCAGCTGAGTTCAGAGAGGTACAGTAACTCACTCAGAACCACACAGCCAGCCGGGGGAGGGGGATGGAAGGGAGGACTCAGATTTTGAACTCAGGCTCCAGAGCCTGTATTCCGACCTCTCCGCGCCACTGGCTCAGGCAGGCCTAGGTGCCCACACTGGATGGCTTTGGGCCACAAGGTTACCCATCTGTCAAATGGGCACTTGTCAGAGAGGGTCACACCGCAGAGTGGACCAGGGGCCAAAGACCCTGAAGACCAGGCCTGAGTGGAAGACACGTTCCCTAAATATGGCTACGGGTTGGTCATAATCACTGGGCTTCAAGAGTGATGAGGACATAAAGGCCCATCTCATCAGAGCCTCCACCAGCCTGTGCCAGCCCCCTTCCTCGCTTCCTGGGCACCCTCCATGGGCACAGCTGGGAGAGAGGGGCTGGGCCCTGGGGACGGGTGGTTCCTAGCACTAACTGAAAGCCCATGGTGCAGGGTCTTGAGGCTCAGACCCAGGAACTGCCCCTTCACACCACCTCTCCCCACTCCTAGACCAGGCAGATTCAGGAAGAACTGGCCAGAGAATCATGGGCCTCGGCCAGACGGACGTGTATAGACCCATCTCTGAAATGGATCCGACTCTCTCTTGCCCCTCAGTCCGCGGAAGGGCTTGAGTTCTGCAGCCCTCTATCAGCGGGGCCTCACCGACAGGGCCCGCTTATTTTGTTCACGGTCTCGTAGAAAAGACAGGGGTCGTGAGCACCTGCACAGAGTGGCCCCTGCTGAGCATGTGCCAGGACACCCACGCGGTCCAGCGATTCACGTCTGTACAAAGTACTGTTATTTTTACCTCCTTTCGTTCAGCTCAAAACAAGCCCGAAGGGAGAGAAGGCACTGCCATCCTTACTGCCACCGACCCTCTTTTCCATACGCCCAGCCAGGGGCAGTGACTTACCGGAGGCTGCACAGCTCATTAGGATGCAGACAAGGGTCCTGAGGCCCCCAGCCCTCCTATTATGGAGTTTCCTTCTCTGGGGGAGGGCCAAGCCCTCGGGTTCAGAGCCACTCTGAGCTCCCAGAGCAGCAGAAGAGGGCAAGGGAGGGTGGAGGGCAGGCAGGGTTGGGAGACTTCTGCAGGGAGGGCGGATGAGAGCCGGCACACCGGCACTCACCCTGCCCGGCTGTCTGCGGCCAGGGGCACCCGGTGGGCATGGCACGTGAGGGCAGCTGCTGAGGAGCAGTCAGAGAGACAGGAATCAGCCTCAGCGTCACTGACGACGGCTTCGAGGAGGAAAAACGGCCAGCTGCCAGGAGTGGGTGCCCCGGGCAGCCCACAATGGGAAGGCTGCAAGAAACTGCCAAAGCCCTGCTGGCATCACTGAAGTCCGGCCTGTGCCCTCCTGCCCAGACACCCAGGCAGCAGATGGTGCCCTGAGCAGAATGGGGTGGGGGCGGCAGAGAAGTCGGGACTCCAGCCCAGCTGTCTGACTGTGTGAGTCTCAGCACCTCTCTGAACCCAGACTCCTCCTCTACGCAGTCATGGAGGACAGAGCATACCGTCCCTGCACCTAGAAGGGCTGGGCACCCAGTAGGACCACCCGCCTGCTGGCACAATTACAGCTTTGCCCTAATTGCTGTCTCCGCGGGTGCCTTTCATGAACAAGCCTGCCAGATTTTTTTTTTTTTAACCACAGAAAGTAGAGCAGGGACAGGGGCCTGGGGGCCAGGTGGGGGTGGGGGGACCCTCCCCAGAAGCACAGATCATCCCCTCAGGGTGTTCGGAACCAGCCAGCGCCACACCTTGCACTCCATCGCCGTGGCCCCCACTGGTGTGTTCTCGACCTTGGTGATTGTGGATCAGTACGGGTGAATTACTCGGGGCAGGAATCGCTTCCCATACCCACGGCCTGCCCTCCGTGGGTGTGGAGGAAAGAGGCGGCTGGCCAGATAGAGAAACCTGCCGCGAGCCCTGCGGATTCGGCTTTTAGAAAACTAGAGAGGGACCGGAGAGGGAGGTGGGCAGCCAGCAAGCCCCCTCCCCCCCCAGCCCCCAGGGCCACAAACTAGAGATCCCAGGGAACATTTACAGGGCAGGAGAGGGAGGGTCCCACTGGGGTTCGGGGGCCAAGAAGCCCTTCCCCACTTGCCTCTTACACAGCAGCCACCCACAGGCACTACCCGTTCCTACATTCCTGACCCTCCCTCCTCCACTCCCTCCTGACAGTGGGCCTCCAATGCCCCAGGCCTCAGTTTCCCCCAGGACAAAAGGGCTACAGCCCCGACCCAGGCAGCCATGGTCTCAAGACTCAGGAATAACACAGGGTGGCTGTGGCAGGGGGTACAGCCTGTGTCTCCTCCCCAGCGGATGCAGCCCCAGTGGAGGGCGACTGAGCCAGCGACTCGCCAACCCCCACCCCGTTCCTCGCACAGCAGCCCTCCCCCCGAAACTTCAACCACCTGGGTTGACCTGGCCGGCAAGTCACCAGGCCAGGCGCATAAAACCCACTGTGAGGGCAATCAGCAGGTAACCTGGAGGAGGAGGGGGAGGGGGAAGAGAGAACGCACAGGAGAGGAAGTGGAGGGGAAGGGGGAGGAGGGAGGAGAGGAGAAGAGGGGGGGAGGAGGAAGTGGAAAGGAGGAGGGGGGAGGGAAAAGTAGAGGGGGAGAGAAAGGGAGAGAAGAGAATGGAGGGGAAAGAAGGGAGGGGAGGGGGAGAGAACAGAGGGGGAGGGGACGGGAGGGACCAGAGGGGGGAGGGGCAGAAATCTCCCGCAACATCAAAGCCTTCCCAGCCGCAGAGCACAGTCACGTGCGTGCAGCATCGTAGCTCTCATTCCTTCGTTGGGCCTGGGGCTGCTGAAGGAATTTTAAAACGAGGCAGATTGCCTGGAATATTGGGGGTTGGGGGGTGCAGTCAGAGAGCTTTATCTCCAGGCAGGTTTTGAAACCTTTCCCTCCGAGGAGAGTGTCAGGGCAGAAGGGGCCTCTGGTCAGCGACTGGGCAGGTGGCCAAGCGCGAGGACCACCCAGCTGCTTGGAGCCCACTGGCGGGAGGCTTGGGCAAGGCCGGCTCACTTATCAAGAGAAGCTGGAAATCTGGGGTTTTTGTGAAAGCTTCCCCTTTTCAATACCGGCTCAAGTGAAGAAAAAAAGAAAAACAGAAAGGAAAGGAAAAAACATCACATGGGCCAAAGAGAGAACGTCCTGATTTGCGTCCAGGACTTCGGTCTGCCGCTTCTGATGGACCCCAACCCACCTGTCCCACAACGGGGGGAAACTGACGCCCAGAGAGACGATGGGGCTTGCTCCAGGTCACGTGGTGGGCACTCAGGGGCAGGGGCTGAACTTGGGGATCTCAGGGTTCCCAGGCTGGACCTCAGGGTCAGGCGGACACGCCAGCCGGAGGGTCAGGAGCCCAAGCAGACGGGCCAGCCCAAGGGTCAGGAGCCCAAGAGGTGGGCAAGGCGTTGACTGATAGAAGACAGGGTTCTTGGCGAGGGGGCGCGGCAGGGGGGCGTCTCAGAATGCTGCCACTTCTGTCCTGACGCATCCAGCTGGTCCCCCGCGTCCGCAGTCCCCAGCACACCAGCATGATGCACTGTTACAGTCAGTTATTCGCTCAACCACTCACTACACTGTCCACTCCCACCAGGCCCCGGAGCAGCGCAGCCCCACCCACAAGCAAGGCCAGGACAGGGGACAGGTGCTGGACCATGGTGGGGACAGAGAACTAGGAGCTCCAAGGAGGCAGCAGCTGTCCCAGTGCGGTGGTGACAGAGGACTCCCCCAGAGGAAGGCTCCAGGGCAGGGCACAGAGGGCTTGCCAGGGGGGCAGTAATAAAGGGCTGCAGGGGCGGGGGACAGGGGTGAGGCTGGGTGAGGCATAAATGTGGGGAGTCTTGCAAACTCAAAATCTTGGGCCATTATCGTAAGGGCACCAGTTGCCCTTGGAGGTGGCTGAGCAGGAGAGAGGCGGGCTCTGATCTCCGCTTTGGGGTCACGGGTGTGGGGCTGGACCAGCTGCTCTGGAAGCCACTCATTCCTCCCTCCGTCCCTTCAACGGGTTCCACGGAGCACTCACTCTATGCCACGCCCCAGGCAGGGAGAGAGAGAGGTGGATGCGGTGCGGGCCCCCAGGTGGTGGTGGCAGAGCCGATGGGAGCCATGAGTGCCCCTACGGGGTGGGCAGGGGGAGCTGTCCTGGCCCTGGAGCAGACGGCCACCTGCGCGTGAGGAGCACCATGTGCACAGGTGCGGCAGTGAGGTCTCCCTGCAGGTGTGAAAGTGCTCCAGCAGAGGCCCCGGTGAAGGCTGATGCAGCCTCTTCACTTTATCCCAAGGGCGCGGGGGTGGGGCGGGGGTGGGGGAACAAGAGAATTGATGCTGTGGGAGGGGGTGGGGGGCTGGGGGGGTGCGGCGCTGGCATAGGGCTGGGCTCTCTGAAGACTGTCGTGGGGGGAGGGTCCCCTCTCTTTTTACCAGCGGCTCTGAGCAGGTGGGCCGGTGCTCTGTGAGCTGACCCCAGTTCTAGTCCAGGAAGAACTTTCCAGGGCACAGAGCCCCTTCGCTGGGTGGCCACATGGGCTGGTATGAGCAAGGCCCAAAGTCCAGGCCCAGGGCCCCCCAGCTGCAGTCGGATGGCCTCAAGCAAGCCCCTCACCCTGAGCCTCTGGAGGAAGTGCCCCTACAGAGGACCCGCCAGGGCACCTGGAGAGGACCCTGCAGCGGACCCAGCATGGCACTGGCCCTGACCTTGGAGCTGGTATCAGAGGGGCAGTGGAGGGTATGGGGGAAAGGAGCCATCCTTGGGGAAGCCGGGGGGGTACCCCTCACGGACCAGCTGCCTTGGTGCCAACGATAACAACACTATAAGGTGTCATGAGCTCCATTCTCCAAACGGGAAAACTGAGGATGGGGCTGTCACAGCAGAGTGCGGACTGGAGCTGAGGCTGGTGGGGACCACGGTCAGAGTCTGCGGAAGGGGCAAGGTCAGGGGCAGGGGAGGGGCAGCTCTGGGACAAAGCCGAAGGTCTCTGGGGAGAGGCTCCGGACGGCGGGCAGCCTCCCCTGTCAATCCTGGCCACCGACAGCTGACGGGGCGGGGGGCGGGGATCGAGGGGACACCACCCTTGTGACCCAGCATCATCACTTGCGCCTCCATCTGGGGCAGGACTTGAAGCGGCGTGGGTGGTCTCAAGTGACCCACTTCTATCCTCAAAGAGCTGCCACCGCGCCCACCAGCCAGTAATGACCCCCCTTTTACAGATAAAGAAACCAAGGCCTTGCTGAGGTCACCAGCCAGTGAGAGGCAAATGCCAGGCAGGCCCTCCGCTCCCAGGGCTTTGACTGGTGGACTTCCTGGGTATCTCATGCGGGGGGAGAGGGGCGGGTGGACAAGGAAAGGAAACAGGAAGGGAAGGGGCCTTGCCCCAAGCAGGCTCATCGAGGACACCCCCCACCCCCGTACTCAAACCGTGGTGCGCCCAGCACACCTCACCCTGCAGTCCCAGAATGATTTCTTCACCGGGTGCTCTGCTCACCTGGGTGGTCCTCCCCCCTGCTGGCTTAACCTCCGTCTGGAGCCCCGCACACAGGAGGGGGGCTTCGTAAACACTGGGGTGAATTATTCTTGGAAGCTCCATGTGCCAAGTCCTGTAACATGGGATCCTCTTTATCCTCACCATCCTGCCCTATGAACAGGGGGGGGGTGATTGTACCCAGGAGGGAACTGAGGCCCAGAGAGGTCCAGCCACTCACTCTCGGTCACACAGAAACAGCTAATCCCGGCGAACACCGTCTGCTCGGGGCAGGGCACAAATCCAAGCACTTTGCAGTATTTACTCATTTAACCTCTCCAACAACCCCTCAGGCAGTATTACCCTCTCCCCATTTTCCAGACAAGGGCTTGGCTACAGACAGAATTTAAGTAACTTGCTTGATGAGCACAAGAACTGGGACTCCATCCCGGGGCATCTGGCCCCAGTCCACAACTTCAATCACTTTCTCCCCACGGTCAGCATCCTGGTTTCTGTGGCCTGTGCTCTTTCCACACATTCCCGGAGGGGATCCTTCTGGGATGCTGGGGGGGAGGGAGGGGGCTGTGGGTGGGAAGTAAAGGGAGGAAGAGGAAGAGGAGGGGAATGGACGGAGGGAAATAAGAGGGCGGAAGGGAAAGAGGGGGGGAGGGGAGGGGGAGAGGGGGACAAGAATGAGAGAGGGGGAAGGAAGGGAGGAGGGGGCTCCTCTTCCCCAGGGGCCTGGCAGGGCCACATTCCAGGGAAGATCTGTGCCAGGGAAGAGCTGCCCAGTCCCCCTGCCGTAAGAACATCAAAGCTGGTTCCCAGCCAACCCCAAGGTAGTGTCCTTTGAGGTCTGGCAGAGACGGGGCCATATTTCAGGCTGATACAAAGCAGGCTGCACCCACCCCCTCCCGCCCAAGATCCCCATCTGGGCTGTCTACTTAATACCCCATTACAGCAGAAAATATACAGCCAGCTCCCGCCCGTCCTCAGCTGCCCAGTCCTCCCTCCGAAAAGATCAAAGCTGCGCTAGATTCCGGCCCAGATAGCGTGTAAGCGAATGCAGACTGCGGGAGAGGCAGGTAGGGCCCAGCACAGGGGTGACGGTGGGAAAGTGAGGAGGCTGGGCGGTTGCAGGCGGGACCGGGCTCCCAGATGGGTGCTGGGGCAGCTGGGTCCTCAGCCCAGCAGGAGGGGAGAGCCCTGGGCTTGGAGAGGAGAGTCACGCATCTCACCCCGGTCCCTGGGCGCCTACCTGCCCTGCGCCACGCAGGGGAGCCCTCCCAACTCCCCACCCCCCTGGCTCACAAGGCCCGTTGCACTTAATGTCCACGCGTACCCCTCTGAGACTCTCCCTGGCTTCACAGCAAGCCCCGGGAGGGGGCGACGCGAGTGGCTTAATCTGTATCTCCTGTAATCAGCACGCCGCGGCTTCAGGCCTGCTGCAGCCCAGGGAGGCTGCTCTGCCGACCGCTGGAGTCGCAGCAGCCCTGCGCGGTGGGCAGAATGATCTCGGTTGGCAGCCGGAGAAACACGCACAGGGGTTCAGAGGTGGTGAGCGGCGGCAGGTTTCGGCTGCCCGGTGTCCATTTCCTCCGTATCAAGGCTCTCGGCTTCCACCGGGGAACTCCCCTACCTCAGGGTGGTCTCAGGGGGCTATGAACCAGGTGTCAGTCTCCCCCAGGAGAGCTGACAGCCACATCCCACAGCAGGGGGCGGGCACTGAACCCTCCTCCAGGCGGAGGAGCGGAGGCCCTGGCTTCCCCGGGCCCAGGTTCTGCCAGCAGCGCCATGACCCTAGGTCTTTCTGTCTCCGTGGTTTGTATTCCCTGCAGGAAAGAGGTTCAGGCGAAAGGCTCAGAGACCCACAGAAGAGTCCCAGTCCGTGGGGAGTTCGGGGCACACAGGGACCCCTCTCCCTGGTTACTCAATGGGGAGGGAGAGCAGGATCTGAACTCTACACTCTCTGGGTCCCCCTCTACCAATGCAGTCCCACAAGCAATGAAACAACCAGGACGAATGTCAGCCCTGCTTCTCCTGGACCCTAAGCCTGTACGTGAAAATTGATGAGCTGGTCCAATTCCCTAATTCATACTAGCTGGTGACTGACTTCCTTCCTTTTAATAAGGACCATCTCCCTTCTCCCCACCAAAAAACTGTTCCTCTCACTGGGTCTCCTTCCCTCCTTCCCAAGAAATGGCACTGTCATCTACCCCAGGCCAACAACCCGTCCTGGACACTCAACTTCCGGCATTCTTCCTGGCCCTCCTGTGCCACTTCCCAAACAGCCTCCACACGGCTTGCCCCACCGGCCTCTCTAAACTGCGCACCTCACCAAGGCTCCCCCAGTCCTCAGGGGACACCAACCCTCCTGCTCTGGGCAGACACCCGGCTTGCCCTGTGAGTCCATGTTATCTCCGCGCCACCGCTCACCCGTGTCTGGGATGAAGAGATGGATGGATGAAGTCTCAGTTCCTTAGCCCATGCTGTTCCAGGATCAGGGAATCCCTCTCCCGTCCTCCCCACCCCTGCATCTGTCCTTCCAGACCCTGGCCTCCCCAGGCTTCCATCTTCTGGTCTCCATACCCTCTGGAGTGGCCCCGGACCAGATGTCATCACCAATGTACCATGGCTGGGAGCTCCCCAAAGCCGGGAGGGTGTCTGGCCCCCGTCTACATCATGCCCATTCCGGAGTGGGGTCTTCCGAGGCACTCGACTCTGGAAGGCAGGAAAAAACCCCTCGGAGGGATGCTCAGGGCACCGGCAGCCCCACGCTCATTCCATTAGGAATTAGCCACAGTGGGGCACCTGGGTGGCTTAGTCGGTTAAGCGTCCGACTTTCGCTTAGGTCATGATCTCCCGGTTCGTGGGTTCGAGCCCCGCGTCGGGCTCTGTGCTGACTGCCAGCTCAGAGCCTGGAGCCTGTTTCAGTCTGTGACTCCCTCTCTCTCTGACTCTCCCCTGCTCATGCTGTCTCTCTCTCTCTCAAGAAATAAATAAAACATTAAAAAAAAAAAAAGGAATTAGCCACAGAGACAGGGGTGCCCCCGGGGCTCAGAGACTTCTGCCCCCTTCACTGTCCACTGAAGGCTGACCCCCACCGCCACTTCCCCTCACCACTAGGGATGCAGCAGCAAGCGCGGGACGAACCAAGCAATTTTCCAGACCTAGTGTGCCTCAGCAAGCCAATCTGAGCGTAGAATAAACCTCTGGCCTCTGCGAGGGGGCGCGGCAAACAGTGCGAGCAGAGCGGCTGTCGCGGCCCCCACGGCTGCCCCCCACCTCGAGCTGAGAGCGCCGCTGCCAATTCCCCGGCTCAGCAGAAAGCCTCCATTTTGCGGAGAGAAATTAATGAAAGGGAGAAGCCTGGGAAATTACGAGTTGCCACCTGCAATCTCTCCCTCCAAGGAAAGCGGAGCGATGGCTGATTAAGGCTGCAGCCGCCCTGCCAGGCTGGGCCAGCAGCTGAGGACCTTGTCTGCCCGCGAGAAGAGACAGGTGGGGAGCCACTGGGGCGGGGCAGGGGGGGTGGGGACAGCTAGGGGACTTGGCAAAACTGGGGAAACCTCTGGGCCAAAGAGAAACTTCCTCTCCCTCCAGTGCCCATTTTGCAGAGCAGGAAATGGAGGCTCAGAGAGCAACACCTGTCCAAGGCGGCTGATGAGGGAGAACAAGAGCTGGGTGCCAAGCCATCTGGTGACAATGGGGCTCCGGTGACGGCACAGGGTTGCTCTTGAGACGAGCAGAGGGAAGACAGTCGCACAGGACATCCACTGCAGTAGTGAGGACTTGCACATGACCAGCAGCATGGTCGCTCCCTGCTGGACTATGAAGAAAGGCACTGGTCACCACCCCGAGCCTCTCCTTCTAAAATCAACCCAGACTGTCATCTGTACTCAGGGATAGGCAGTAGACAGCTGGGAAGGGTGGCTTTGGAGACGCTGCTCTGGGTCCCAGTGCCAGGAGCTGGACCATTTCTGTCTTCCAAGACCCCACAGATCTCTCGCTCCTTCAGATATCAGCCCTCACCAGGAAGTGAATTCAGACTAAGGTGTGAATGGCTGATACCAGCTTCCTCTTGGGTTTATGTATTCTGAGACATTAAACTTGACTTCCCCCAACTGTGAGGATGGTGCTTCACGGGCGTGAGGAGCTGAGTGAAGAGCTCTCTGCGATGAGAATCTGGACGCCCTGGTCCCAGCACCAAGATCAAAGACAATGGAACACCATCACTGCAGAGCAAGGCCAGGCCTCCTGGGCCAGCTCCTCCTCCTTTGCTGTGCACTTTAGGGTAAGCCGTATGACCTGTCTGAGCCTCAGTCTCTTCTCATTCTCCGTTCTCCTGAGTGACCCCAGGTAAGTCCCTTACCCTCCCTGGGCTCCAGTGTGGAGAGTCGGGAGGCAGCCTGCTGTGGTACCCTCCAGAAGGCAAACTTTGAGGCACCGCTATCTCCCGCTCCACGGCCCTGGCCGTATATTATTATAATGGCCTTGGCCAATAGGGGCGCAGGCTATTAGAATGAGTTAAGACCAGATTAATCTGCTTAAAAAAATATGCCTGGTTTTTACGCTGCGCATTCCCTCCTAACAACTCAGGCTCCTTCCAGGCCATTATCTCGTTTTATCGTTAATTCAATTCCATAAACATGTATTAAGTGTCTATTATGTGCAGAGTCCTGGTCTGGTAGCTGGGGTGGGGTGAAGGGGCAACGCGGGGGAGCAGCCCCAGCCCCCAAGGTGCCTACAGCCGGGGAAGGGACCCACCTGACCCTCAGACCTCACCACTGGGACACACAGCAGGTGAGCTGGAGCTCGGAGGAGGGAGATGCTCACCAGCCTGGGGGATCTGGAGGTGCTTCCTGGAGGAGGGGGCCCATGAAAGCATAGGATGTGGACAGAGGACCTACTAGGTGCCAGGTACCATTCCCAGCACTTTTCACTCAGGGACTCAATCCTACCAACAACCCAGGGGGCAAGCACTAACGCCACCACCCCCACCCCCACCCCCATTTTACAGATGAAGAAACTGAGACTCAGATGGCTAATTCAAGGTCTCAGAGCTGGTTAGGGGTGAAGCCATGAAATCCAGCTCGAGCATGGACCCTATGGAGGGTCACCACTGCCTAAAACGGCAGCTAAGGTAGGGGGTGGGTGCAAAGTATTTGGGAAGGAGGGAAGGAGGGGAGGGAGGGAGGACCAGCCTCTGCCACGAGCCAGAAGTGAGTCTGGTCTTTCCAGGCGGAGCCCTAAAGGTTGAATTTTGGTAAGCAGAGATGAGGCGGGGGGCGGGGGAGGGGGACCCCCCCAGCAGGGCAGGGCAGGACGGTGGGGTCAGCCAGACCTGGGTCCAAATCCTGGCTGGGCCTCACGGGCTGGGTGATCACAAGCTGCTATTTAGGCTCTCTGAGGCTCAGTTTCCCTCCCTGTGAAAATGGGGCAGAGGTGAGCACGGAAGGGGCCGGGCTGCCACCGAGCATGTGGGGGACACATCAGTGACTACAGCCTGGGGGGCTGATGGGACACACTGGAGGGGCTAGCTGGCCCAGACCACCGGCCTGGGAGGCCACTTGAAAAGCGGGGACCGTGGGCCTCAGAGAAGTGACCCAGACGGGACTGGAAGGGGCAGGTGGCACATGCCAGTTCTGAAAACGAGAAGACAGGGAACAGAGGGACCCCACCAACCCCATGTGACAGCCCCTGGCCTCCTTCTCCCGGTCTTCCCTAAGGATGCATAGATCACAGACTCTCCCCGGGGGGCCCCCACCCGCCTTGTCAGCTGGGAGGAAACAGGGTGGGGACTAGACAAGCAGAAACCACCAACAGGGACGAGCAGGGACCACGGAGCCTGGAAGCTGCCAGAAACCAGAGCCCACAGTGGCCACATGCCAGGACCACAGCAACAGACCACATGCCAAGAGCCTCCATCCATCACCCAGGCCTCAGACAGGCACCTGGGTCCTGGGCCTCCCCACATTTAAGAGCTCCCCACCCCTCCCCACCTGCACGCGCCCCCCACCCCCTGCCCCCACCCCCTCCTCCAGACCTGTGTTCACACAGTTCTCAAAGCAGGCAGTGCCCTGCTGGCCAGTTCTTTGCCTAAAAGGATGTGTATACTCCCTTCCAGGGTCATTTTTTCCTCTGTGAACTTCAACTTCTGCCCCTTTGTGAACTTGAACACAGCAATGCCGGGGAGGGGGAGACGGGGGGGGGCTCCACCATATTCTTAACAGCCGCCTGCACGCCCCTCACTGGATGCAGAGAAGTAGCACGACTGCAGCTGGGGTTCAAGTCCAGCTTTTCATGACCGAGCTGCAAGCCGTGTCACCTGAACCTTGCCGTCCTCATCCAGAAAGCTGGGGGACACCAGCACCTCACAGTGTGAGGTTTTAAGAAAAACGTAAGAAAATTGCTGGGGAACGTGCTTGGCTTTTGTTTCCATCGTCACTATCTGGATGCTTTGAGATTGCTGTCTGTAGGGCTGACTCCCCCTTACCCCCGCTCCCCAAACCTCCCTGCTCTGTCTCCCCAGTGCCCTTGCACAGGGCCTGGCGCCCAGCAGCTGCTGGATCAGCAGAAGGCAGAACCCACCGGCGTGGGGCAGCCAGGAAGGCTTCACAGAGAAGGTGGTATCTATTAAGGTTTTGAAGGGTGCGTAGGAGTTGGCCAAGTAAAGAAAGCAGACAAGGAAGGAACTCCAGGCAGAGGGGATTCTTCCCAGTGGATCCTGCAGGCCTCCAAAGCCACACTGAGACACTTGGACTTCATCCACGGTCAGATTTGGGTGAGCAGAGATGAGGCGGAGACCGGTAGGCGCGGGGGATGGGGCGATACCTTGGGCAGGGCTGCTGGGGCACGAGCAGCAAACGGAAAACTTTTCATTAGGGCAATGACAGTCGCGCGATACTCATTCACTCTGTGCCAGTACTGGGGATACAGTGGGAAACAACAGGAAGGGTGTTCCTGGGGCCACAGAGCCAACGTGCTGGGGAGGGAGACAGATAGTAACAGAAAAATCTCGAATCCCGCTGTCTGGAGGGTTCAGCAGGAGAGGTAAGTGGTGCTACGAACATTCCACAGAAACAGGAATCCAGCCTGGCGTGTGCGGGAGCGCCAGGGAAGCGGGGTTTCGGTCAGACCCTAACAAGCCGTCAGTAGACAGAGGAGGGGACGGAGCATGGAGAGAACATTCCAGGCAGAGTGAACACTCAGGCAGAGCCCCGAGGTGGGGAGGAGGTGGCGGCCTGTGCAGCCAGAACGGGAGAACGGGCAAGGGAGAAAGGTGCAGAGGGGAGGGCCTGCGGGCTGTGGTGAGCAGTTTGGTTTTACCCCCTCGGCAATGGGGAGCCAGGCAGTAACCTGAGAAGGTCGCCGGGCCCTGGTCACCCTGCAAATTCTTGGACAGAGAGCAGTGAGTCGGCCCCACTAGGTAGATTTGTGCTTGCGAAAGAGCACGCTGACAGCCTGGAGAGGCCGGGACCCCCGCGCCGCCCAGCCCACGGCCAGCCACCCCCCCGCCCCCAGTGCCCTCCGCCCCAGCCCAGGGACCACAGGCAGATTGATGAGGTGGAAACCCGATCCGTCTTGAGTTTAGCTCAGCGTCTGGCTGCGTCTTGGGTGACACCGGCTCATCAATACCAGAGAAAATACAGCCCGGGGGGTGGACAGTTAGGCGCGACACAGCTGGCCAAGGGCCGGCCACAGCAGCATCCACACATCGCTCTTCTCGGAAAGCGCAGGAAGGGGTGGGTCGGGCGGGTGGACAGGCCACCACACTGCCGCTCGGCACTGTCTGCCCCAGGCCCGATCTCTCATCCACAGGGGGCTCCAGGCGGGGGTCCCAGAAGGGCCCGCAAACGGACACGTGATCAGAGATGCGGAAGTGGGGGCTGCCTCATCCTCTCCATCATCCCCTGGCACCAAGACGAGGCCCGAGACCCTCACCCCACATGCTGGGGGTGGAGGGAAGCCGAGGGCGGTGAGACTTAAGAGCGGCTGCTCTGGCTCTAACATGTCCTCGCCGGGAGGCCATGGGTGAGGCTTCTCGGTGCCTCAGTTTCCTCATCGGAAGACAGGAGGGCACTTTTGCCTGAGAGGGTGACTGCAAAGCTCAAACCAGATTCAGGCATGACTGCCTCTCGTCAGGTGCAAAAGGCGTGAGGACCGAGCCCTCCTTTAGCAGCGGTGAGCCCAGAGGAGCTGTCCCTGGTGTCCCGTGGAGGCCACGCCAGTGTTACACAACCACGTCTTGGACAGAAGTGAGGTGCAAAGGGTCTGGATGGGAGCCGCACAGTCCTGGCCCCATCCCCTCCCGGCTGGGGGACTGCTGACGCCCTTCCTTGTCAAACAAATAAGCATACCTTCAGCCCAGGGCTGTGTGTCGGTAAGTCTAAGAATACTGCAACCCCAGGCACTCCGCGGGCACACAGAAGCCGCCACTTCCCCACGTTTCTCCTGCAAACGCCAATGCCAAAGCCCTGTTCAATCGCGTCAGTCTTAGTCTCCTAGGCACACGGGTTACCCAGAAACTGAGATTTCCTGGAGATGGTATGAGATTCTAGGGGTTTGCATTTTAGAAGAGGAACCTGGACAGGACGACGGTTATGCAAAAGGAATGAGTCACTAATGGTAAGATTTCTGCCAACAGGCGAGGAAGGGAAACACTGAGGACAGAGGAAAGTCCTTCCTAGAGTTCTGACATCGCCTTGCAGATGGAGGATCTGCAGCGCATCCCCTATACGGCCAACATCGTGCCCGGCCCAGGGGGCCACAGAAAACGGAAATCTCCGATGCCCAGGAGGTGCCCATTGCAAATGAATGAATGAGCAAGAACTGAGGATTAGAGCCTCAAGGACTCTACCACTGGCTGCTTCCTGGTGGTCAGTGGGCCACCGACCTGGCCCCGGACAGTACAGAGGTGGCCCTGCCTGTACTCTCCCGGGAAGGGGCTCTCCCTGGGCACGGTGGATGGGATGGGTTCCCTGGGCGGGATCCACCTCATTAATGAGGATCTGACAAAGCCACGCCAGGCGGGACCCCGGGCCTAGAAGACTCCGTGAAGGGAGCAGTGAAATAGCTTCAATGCTGGAATTTACGCTCCCTGCCCTGATGAACCACCAGCACCAGAGCCTAATGCGAGGGCCCGTGTCCACGGCCACCAGCATCCTTACTATTCATTCCCCTGTGGATGGGGTGGCCTGTGGGGACAGAAAGACCAACAGCTGCCCTGGGGCCGGTCACCCAATTGCTGTGAGGCCCTCGTCACCTTCAACCCCGTGGGCTCCTCTGAAAGAAGACAGTGATCATTCTCTGCCATGAAGAAGGGGGTGGGGGGCCGGCAGATCCCTGGAAGCTCGTGGAGAGTCTCCCTCCCTCTCCCAATGTCTGGGCATCAGGTGAGAGGGTGGGGTGCCCGGCCCGCGGCCTCCAACCTCACGATGCCCACACCTGGCATGCCCCATGCCCAGGCCTCCCGCCCACATCCACAGAGCTCGAGGGAGGGCGGACAGCTGCCCCCTGGGCTGCCGCCTCGGGTGCTGGGGGCGGCTCACTCCTCTCCGGCCAGCGGTGATCAGGACAACCAGGCTCCCGCAACCTTCCCAGGTCAGGCTGCCCGGCCTGGCTCCCCCACCACCGCACGTGAGCCCTGAATAAGCCTCTCAGCTTGTCTGGGCCTCAGCTTCCCCACCCGGAAGCGCCGGTGATAAGGCCCGCCTATGAGCAGCATCAGGTAACTTACACCCAGGGAATCCGCGGCGCCGGGCGCTTAGTAGGCGGCTTCTGGGATGCGGGCGGACTCCCTGGCACATGGCAGGATTTCAATGCCAATGGTGCTGAGCCCATGGGGCCAGTGGTGTGCTGCCAACCAGGTGATGTTACCAAAGGCCTCTGAGAGCCTGAGGTGGCCTGGAATCACCCAGTGTCCTCTCTCCACGATGGGGAGGGCACAGCTGCTGCGAGCAACGCCTGCCGGGCACACCCTCCTCTCACCCCTGCAGACCTTTCACACTGCGCCCACCTCCCGGAAGGCCCCTCCCCATCTCTAACGGCCCCAGGCAAGCCCTACAGCCACCACCCCTCCAGGGGTTTCCTTGGTCACCTTCCAGAATTCACCTTGCTTCCTCTAGACGCCTCCAGAGCTGTTAGGAGCCTGGCTCTGATCCTGGCTGACTCCCAGTTAACCAAGATTGACTGCAGTTTAAAAAATTATTTTAACGTTTATTTATTTTCGAGAGAGACAGAGTGTGAGCAGGGGAGGGTCAGAGAGAGAGGGAGACACAGAATCTGAAACAGGCTCCAGGCGCTGAGCTGTCAGCACAGAGCTCGGTGTGGGGCTCGAACCCACAAACCACGAGAACCCAAGAGCCGACCTGGGCCGAGGTTGGACGTTTAACCAATGAGCCACCCAGGTGTGCCGAATGCAGTGTAAACAGAACTCTGTGCTGTGAACACAGCAAGCTCAGTCTCACCTCAGGGCTCTTGCATGGGCTGTTCCCTCTGCCTGCAATGCTTTTCCCCAAGCCTTGTACAAGGAGGTCTCCTTCGTGTCTTTCACATCTCAGTTAAAATGCCCTCCGTCTCGGGGCAGAGGCAGGAGCTGTGTCTGCTGGGTTCAGTGCCGTAAGCTCTGCACCTAGAACCCTGCTAGTGACAAGACGGACACGGGGAACAGCAGGGACGTGACAGCTAGGGAGCCCGTGAAGGCTCCTAGGCTCCTGCTGGAGCGGCCCTGTCCAGGGGCTCTGTGCGATCACCCCAATATGAGGAGACACCTCCGCCAACCCAGGGACCTAAAGATAAACTTGGAGGTGATGCAGTGCGTATCTGGATCCGGCCGCAACCTGTCTCTTCTGGACGGATGCTCTGGGGCAGATACCTAATGCGAATCGTTTCTGTCATCAGGACACGGAAGGGCTTGACACGGACCAGCTGCCGCTGCCGAGGGACAGGCTGCTGGAGCGCCGACGGGCTCTCAGCAAAATTGATGGCCACTGTCAGAAAATGATTTCCCCACGGCCTGACGCCAGCCCTCGGAGGAGCTCAAATCTCAGGCAGCGATGCCTCCTGGGGCGGGTGGGCGGGCGGGTGGCGGCACCTGGCCCAGCTGCTTCCCAGAGCCGGGGAGCCCGCGGTTCCCAGGAGAGAAGAGGAGCCTACGGGGCCGGCACCCAGGAGGCCCACGCTGAGGGGCTGCCTGCTGGGGAGGAGTGGGGGCTCCTGCCTGTACCCCTTTAATTCACTTCTGTACCTCCAAGCCCAGCGCCGAGCCTGGCACAGCACAAGCACCCAGTGAGTGTCGAATGCTAATGAGTAACAATTCTAGAAAGCTTCAGGGGACATCAGACCAGCATCTGGAGAAGGGATTCAGCAAACGGACAAGGGAGGCGGAGGGCACAGGACCCCAGCTGCCCAGCGCCTGCCCATCCACACACCTTCCCAGTGAGGGAGGGGAGTGCCTGGCCGGGGAGAACGGCCAGACCCCACCTCCCAGCCCTCCTCGCACAAAGTCTTCAGGTCACACCCCAGCAGAATATTTGTTTTTTAGATTAGCTGGGCCTTCTTTTTAAAGACGACAGGAAATTGAATCTGATGATGCAAAGCTGTTTCCATAGGTTTTTAGAAACGCCCAGAATTGAGGAGTGGCCCGAGGAGACCTGGGGACAGATGGGCCACTGCAGCCCATCCACAGAGACTCCCACAGGACCAGTCTTGTCCAGGAGGAAAGTTCTGGAAAGGGTCAGTTTGTCATTGATCACCAACTGCCTCGCAGGGGGTCCTGAGGTACCAGAAAGTGGAAGAAGCCAGCTGGGGCCTCGAGGTGCTGGCACCACGCTTGGGGTCCAGAAGGACAGACCCCCATCCTGGCGGGCTGAGCTGGGTCCCTATGGAAGGTGCACCGAGGCAAGCCCAAGCTCAGGGAAGGACGGTGAGGGGCGGGAGTCCTGCGGGCCGGGCATGGCTGGCATGGAGGTGAGGAAGGGATGACAGCCAGGCAGGTGGAACAGGGGTGGCCAGGGACACAAAGAAAACATCCACTCACTCATTCACTCAACAAACCTCTGGACGAGGTGCTGAGCTGGCCAGGGGGCCAAAGCTGAGTGAGACCCCCTCCAGCCTCAAAGGCTCCTCCACGGGTGGGCGGTGGAGGCAGGCTCCCGGGCCGGGTCCTGCCCAGGCAAACCATGCCCAGGCAAACCAGGCATTTCCAGCCTGGAAAGCCATCTCGTCCTGTCTGGTCACCTCCTGCTTCAAGACTCAGCCCCAATGTTCCTCCCTCCAGCAAGGGCTGGGTGAGGGCCTCCCCGGTGCTGGGCTCACCCCTGCCATGCTCCACTGGAGAGCTCCTCCAGGGCAGGGCCACATCTGCCATCGCAGGTGTCCGGGGCCCACCCTCGCACCAGGCAGGGGCCGCCACAACTGTGAATTGAGAGCAAACAAAGTGTGTGGAGAGGGAAGGAAAGACGATGAGAAGAGGGGCCCTCACTGGCCACCAGGAGCCACTGGGCAGCCCGGGTGGAATTCCCTGCCACGAAATACACGAAGCCACGCTTGTGCCAAGGCCAGGACATGACGGGAAAAACCCCAGGCTCGGCAAGAAATCAGCACCGCTGCCCACAGCCGCTGTCCCCTCCTTTCAGAACACACAGGGCCACAGCTCCTCTCTCCAGCGGCTGCCCACTGCTCCTGGGGCCCAGGAGAACAGATGCTCATCCACTTGACAGATAAGGAAACTGAGGCCCAAAGGCAGAAAGTCTTTCCTGGGTCTCTGTCTGGGGGAAGAACCGCTCTCGGCTTCAGGGCCCCCCCAAAGGGACTGGAACTGGCATTCCCGTCCGTGACACCATCCCCGCCTACTTCCCCCTCCTCTGGGCCGCCTCCTGCCCTCTCCAGCCTCCAGCCTCCCGTTTCCTTCTGAGAAACAGGATCTGATCACATCAGTCCCTGCTCAAGTGCCACTGATGGCTTCCACTGCCTCCTGGACCACATCCCAACTCCTTGGCTTCCAGCCCTTCTGGGGAACTTTCTGGTGTCCTCCCCATCACTTGACTCCAGTCACAGCGAAGTATCGCCCTTCCCCCAAAGGCTGGGGGTCCTCTGGGCCTCGATGCCCACCTGCTTCTCTCCCTGGAACAGCCTTCCCAGCCAAGTGGGCTCTCACTTGGCCTTCAGGCCCCGCTCAAAGGTCCCACACCCTCAACGGTCTTCCCAGACAGCCCAGGACCCAGGCAGCACCGGCCACACTACCTGTCTGCCTCCTGCGGCGGCAGACAGAGCCCTCCTGGTGCCTGGCCCCGTCTGACTCATCCCCCACCTTCCCTGCCCGCCCTCACTCGGCACACCCTCCACATTTGCTGAAATGAATAAATTATCTCATTTAGCCACAGAGCACGCCCAGCTCGACTGTTGGCAGTTCAGCCAAGAGCCCTCGTGTGGAAATCACCACAATGAAGGTGGCAATATTTCACCTCGCCCAGAAATTTACTGCGAGTTCTCTAGTCTCACGAGTGTGTATGTGTGTGTGTGCGTGCGCGTGTGTGTGTGGTGGGGTAGTGCTGGGTGACAGAGCTTCAGCTGAAACAGAGAATCTCCTCCTCCTCCAAACGGGCCTCTGGCATATCAAGTTCACCCAGGCCCTTCCTCAGGGCCAGCTCACTGTCCTGCAAGGCAGGCGACAGGGGAAAAAAAAGACAAACCTCCATTTCACTGAGGTGGAAACTGAGGCTCAGAGGCCACGTGATCAGTGAGCAGTGTCCAGCTACAAATGAAGGGCTCTGTTCTTCCCTCCCTGTGGGGTCTGAATAGGAAAAGGGCCACCGGACACAGCGGTGGAGAAAATGGTAGAGGGTCGTCTGTGGGCCTTTCCCGTGGCCTGGAGGTGTGGGGGGAGCCGAGGTGGGCACATGGGGCCCCCTCCCTCACGGACCTGGAAAGAAAAATGGCAGCCAGCCAGCAAGGCCCAATTAGGTAGCTGGCTTCAAAGGCATCTAGAAGCCAAGAGGAGCCAGATCCCACTCGAGCCTGGGCAGGGAACCATCGTCGCTCTGCTCATGTGCGCCTGCCCGGGCCCTGGCGGCGCCACTGGCCATGTTCCCAGAGCCCCACGGGGCAGGCAAGCCCAGGCAGCCTGGGCTCCACACTGGCGGCCCCTACCAGCCCTAGTAGACGGGGCGTGTGCCGGGGAGGCGTGGGCTTTGACCCCCCCCACCACCACCGCTGGCCTGCTTACCTGCCGGAGGCCCCGGCCATGACCAGAGGCCCTGCTGGGGCATCCCAGGCCCCAGTGGGCTCACCAGGCATGATTTGCATATGCTAATTGGCCACACATCCCTTGCTCCCCTCTCCAGCTTGTTTGGGGAACGGCTGGATCCGCTATACCTGTACCGTGCTGATGTCACGGCAGGCTATTTCCAGCCCGGTTGCCATGGAAACCACAAGGCCTCAGCTCCAGTTAGGAGTTCAATATATAATTTACTTACTCCCCCATCCCCCCAGCCCCACCCCAAAGAGACTGGGGCGTATGGGGAACAATCGACTAAAATATACAACACCCTCCACTTCCCTCAGTGGCCTGTAAAGAGGAGGGGAGGAGGAGATGGGGGGAGGCATGGCGCAGCAGAATGGTAAATCCATGTGGGAAGCAGGGGGGATGGCGGGGAGGAGAGAAGAGCGTTCCTCATTAAGAAGAAGAACAGAGGCTGGCATTTGGGGAAGATTCCAGGGATTGGGCTCAGGCCTGGTAAGACAGGTAGGATGGGGGCCCTCTGCTCCCGGGACCCCAGCCCCACCTGGCCAAGCATTCATGAGGGACCTCAAGTGAGGAACGGCTCCAGGCCAAGTCACCGAGCTGCAGGTGGCCATCTGCCACTCAGAAGCTGTCCCAAGAAGGGGGCGTCGGCCACCTCCAGGCCTGAGTGTGCAGGATACCCCTGACCCACTGCCTGAATTCTTCTGGCATTCCCTGACAGCGGCTCCCGCATGCCCTGTAAGGGGCACAACAGGGCCGCCACGTGTGGGGAGCCCCCGGGCTGGGTCGGGGAGGACAGATCACACCACCAGGTGAGCTCCACACTGAGTGACAGGTCCTCAGGGGCACCAAACTGGTGTGTGATGTTTGGGAGCAAAATCAGAGGTGGCTTCCTGGAGGAAGTGCCAGTCTGAGCTGAGACCTACAGGGAAGGACTTGGCTAGAGCAGGAGGGCATTCCAGGCAGCGAGTGCAGCAGGAGTGAAGACCAGCGCGGTGTTTCTCCGGCCCGCCCTGTGCCCACACGCAAGGAGACCGGAGGGCCGGGCCCACCCGCCCAGGCTCCAGGCTTGAGCTTCGCTTCCCCAACCCCACTCCTGCTTGAGCAGCGGGGAAAGGCTGTGGGGGCCTCACTGTCTGTGCGGAAGGGGGCAGGGGCTTCCCCCCAGGTCTCTCTCCCCCATGTTCCACAGCCTTCCAGGCCTGGCCACGCTAGGACCCGGAGGGGCTTTGGGCAAGTCATTTCCCTTCCTGACCTCCATTCCCTCCAGAGCCCAGAGAAGCAAACGAGAGCAAGCGATCAGTGGGCAGAGCTTTAACCTCCCACAAATGCCACAACGTTACAGCCATTAGATGTACTTCTCATGAGCGTCAGGACCCCTATTTCCCAGATGAAGAAACAGGCCAGGAGTGAACAACCAAATAAAGCATTGGGGCTGGCACCCCCCACTTCGCACTGTGCAGAGGCCTAGACAAACATCCCACGGGGATAGTAAGGAAGCCAGCAGACAAGTCCTAGTTTTCTGATCCTCTGAGCTGGGCCCCAGAGCAACGGGGCTCCCTGCCCGGCCCCTGGGCTCTCTCAGAAGCTCCCCTCTGCCTCACCCTGCCCCACGGGGCCCCCAGGACCTGCCCGTTTACCAGCCTGTCCCACCACTGCTGCCTCGGCTCAGCAACAGGACGAGGGAACACAGCGAGCCCTCCCCCCCTTTCCTCGTCACAGTCCTCAAAATAGGGCCCTTCACCTTTTCCCCCACCGCCCCCCCACCCCATCTTCCATTCGCACCCCTGCTCGCTCTGCTCCAGCCACACTGGCTTTCCAGTACTTCCTCAATCTCACCAGACACCTTCTGGCCTCTGGGCCTTTGCACATCTCATTCCACCCGTTAGAAACGCCTTTATCCCCAGAGGGCTCAGAGGAGAGCACTGAGAACTTGGATGATGAAGCCAGACAGCTGGGGTTTGATGCCAGCTTTGCCACTTAGCACCTGCTGACCCCAGGCATCATCTGTGAAATGGGCACGACGGCCCCCACGGCCTTGTTGTACGGCGGGTGCAGAGCAGGGCCTGGGTCAGTCACAGTCAGCTCCTGCTCCTAGCATCGCCTGCGAGTCGTGTGGCTGGCTCTCTGCCTCCTTCAGGTCCCTGCCCCAACGTGCCCTCCTCCCTGGACCCCCAACCTGCCCACCCCCGCTCCCATCCCCCTTACCCGCTCTCCTCTCAAGGCTAAACTGGCCCCTGGCAACACCTGCTTGGCGGGGTGATGTCTGTCACCCCAGGCGCAGCACCCGGGGAAGACGGGGTGGTCAGTAGTGCTCACACAGCCTCCGGGCTGTGCGCACGGTAGGTGCTCTGCGCGTGCCTGGGGGGATGGGGGGATGGACAGAGGGACGAGTGCACCAGGACACAGATGACGGATGGACACGTGACCCCTAGGCCTCACCAGGCTCCTGAGCCGTCCCTAGTCAGGATTCTGAGTCCACCAGCCACACGGTGGCAACCACAAATTCAGGGGGAACGCGGGCACTATGAACACCTGGCTGGCAGGAAACGCCTCTCGTGGGGGCCCCACTGGAGGTGGGGGGGGCCGTTCACCTCCCAGGGCTGGCACATTCACAGTTGGATCCGTCCATGAGCCCGGCCGTTCCCACCTCCACCCCACTGCCCCAGGAATGTACACACAGCCTCCCAGGAAACTGCAAAAAATGAGTTAATATAACATTATGGCTGAGAATTTAAATACACAGGAGTCAGGCAACGCAGACTTACGGTTCCCCGAGCAACTGTAAAAAGTGTACAAGCAATTCAGGAGCAAGGGCCGGGAATGGATTTAAGGCCTCCCCGTGCAGAGGCAGACCCAGGGGCTGCTGCGGCCTGACCTGTCGATGCTGGACAGGGGCTTCAGACAGATGGTCTTTTAAGGGACACCCGGCACCAGGGACGTGCAGCTCAGGCCAAGGGCTCACTGCACACGGCCTGTCTGGGGATACGAGAGAGGCTCTGGCAGGGGCCTGTGGCCCTGTGAGGCTCCCCCCCACCTCCCCACTTTCTCCAGCCATGGCCACACCCACACCCCCAAATCTGGCTTCTCTGGCCAGCCCACTCTAAGGGCTCAGGGGCCCACACGCAGTGCGCACTCCTGTCTACTCCATCCACAGAGGCGCGATCCTGGTGACAGCTTCCCAGACCCTCCTGTCCCCTCTTCAGCGAAACCGATTCCCATCTGCAGTTACCAATTCAAGAGAATGGGCTCTGGGGACACCGCTGGGCCTCTCCCGCCTCCACCGCCTACGAGCCCTGAGCCCCGGGACCTTGGCCAAGCTGCTGTCTCACTGTGCCCATTCCCTCACATAAAATGGGGGTACTCAGAGCCACCTCACGGCCCTGGGACAACTGGATGAAGTCACACACGGGAAGTGTTCAGAACAGCGCCCAGCACAGAGTAAGGGCTCGATCAACAGAAGCAGCCCTTACTGCCACCTCTACTGTCTTCCCTTCTAATCCAGAAAGAACCTGAGGCAGCAGGAGACACGCACTGGGTCTTAGGCAAGTAAAATAAAAAGAATTCCTTCCTTTCTTCCCGCTAGTAGACTTACCCAGGGCTTACTGCGTGTCAAGCGCTATGCTAAGCACTGCGGGGGGGCGGGGGGAAGGGCAGCCATGCACACTCATAAGATTGATGCATGATGATCCTGTGGGAACGGAGTCCCAACGCATGCGTCTACGCGCACCGTAAGGTCCCTCAGAAACTAGCTACGGGGCCCCTGGGGGGCTCAGGTGGTTCAGCTCAGGTCATGATCTCACAGTTGGTGAGTTCAGGTCCCGCGTCAGGCTCTGTGCTGATGGCTCAGAGCCTGGAGCCTGCTTCGGATTCTGTGTCTCCCCATCTCTCTGCCCCTTCTCCGCTCGTGCTCTCTCTCTCAAAAATAAACAAACATTAAAAAGAAATTAAAAAAAAAAAAAAAGGAAAAGTAGCAGCTAGCTACAAATCTGCGCGGGGCATCTGGTGGCCATTCCACACGGAGGCAGAGAGCGGAGGGCGGCTCAGAGACATGGGGGCCACAAGCAGCCCTTTCCTGAGCACGACACTGAATGTCAGCAGGGAAGGTCCAGGGTCCCCCTGGAGAGGTTGCAAGGAGTGACTCATGTGCAACAGGCAGGGCCTGACACAGGCCAGGAAAGGCTGGGGAGGGGCAGGGGCCGACGTCCATTCCGTCTGCTCGGACCGCGGCCAGCGGGAAGGTTCCTAGCACGCGGGTGTGAAGCGAGCAAATGGACGTGTGTTCTGTGAGGCCAGGTTCACCTCACACCCCTGGCTCAGCTTTCTTTGGCCTCCGGTTCACGGGCTGAGGTGCCCACTGGACCACCCAGCCAAGGATGCCGCAGCCCCAGGACGCCAGGGGAAGGCTGGGCAGCTGGCGAGAACAGAGCCACACACGTGGAATCAGACAAGCGCGGCTGGGCTCTGGAGATGCTGGAGCTGGAAGGCCCCCCGCTGTCACCAGCGGCCCAGGGAGGAGCTGTGTGGCCCGGTGAGGGCACAGAACGATGGTGAGAGAGGTGGGGGTGCCACTCTCGGTCAGTCAAGGGTGCCCTCTCTGAGGAGGTGACAGTCGAACTGAGCCCCGGAGGGCCGTGGGGTGAAAGCATTCCATGCAGGGGATCCCACAGGGACAAAGGCCCTGGGGCAGAAACGGGCCAGACAGGGTGGAGGAATAGGAGAGAGGCAGGCGGGCTGAGACCCAAACAAGACGAGACTAGGTCCCCGAGGCCAGCCCGCTGGTGGAGGGCAGCCATGTTTTCCTCAGCAAAGCAGACTCAGGAAGGGCCGAGAAGCAGTGGGCACTGTGATTCAGAGCACAGATCCCACGAGGGTTTGAAGCCAGCTTCAGAGCCTCAGTTTCCTCATCTGCAGAATGCAGACAACAACTATAGCTCCTCCGAGGCTATATGGCACCGAAGCAGGTGCCATTCGAGCGTGTCATTGTTATTGCTACTTTTATGGGAAGGGGCGGGGACCACGGGCAACAGGGACATGGAATGGAGGAGGCGGAAACGTTCGGGAGGGGTGCACCGGGAGACAAACAGAAGCGGTGCCATCGGAAAATGACCTACAATCTGAGAAATCATCACTACTGGTTCTGAATCGTGTGGTTTGCTAATGTATCTTCACAGCCATTGTGATCTCTCAGCCACCTGGAGAGTATCATTACTCCCATTTTACAGGTGAGGGCACTGAGGCTTACGGAGGCAAGACGTCAGGGCCAAGGTCGCCAGCGCACCCAGGGATGAGGTAAGACCAGAAGATTCCCAGCCTCGGGTCCCAATGCAGGACTGGGGCAGCCACGGCCCAGCGCCTGGTCCCTCCCTGTCCCATGCTCTGCATAGGGCTGGGGCTCAGGACACCCCTGCTGAATGAATGAATGAATGGACGAATGAACAAACGAATGAACAAATGTCAAGCACACATAAGTCAGCCCCTTGGCCAGCCTCCCTGACCAGACCTTTGCTTCCCCTGGCCTCCTCCCCACAGGGCACCCAGAGGTCCAGGGGAGCCACTGAAAGGTGCCGGGACAGCAGCCGTCTCTGCCGGGGTCCCCGCGCTCTTCCAGGACCAGGGCCAGGCCCACCTGACCATCTCAGCCACTCCATCTCCGGCTGGCAAACCCTGACTTCCTCCCCCGTACGCGCCACCGCGAGGCAGGGGCTGCCACCAGCCCAGACGCGACGCTCGGCTGTGCGTCACACCAGCGGGTGGAAGGAGGCCCTGAACGCTTGATCGAAGCCTGCTGGCGTCTGTGCAGTGCCACGGGCCTCGGCACCGCACCCGGAGGCCAAGGTGGGCAGGATGGCAAGGAGGGGCCACGGCCTTGCCTTCAAGGAGCTCACAGTCCGGACCAGGGTCAAAGCCAGGCACACGTCACCCCAGTGAGGCTCTAAAGATAGGACAGAGAATGTCCACAAGCCAGGGCTTGGAGGAAAAGCTCTAGTGAAGCCGAGATGGCCCTGGACGGAGGAAGAAGCCACTCCAGGCAGAAGGGACCTCAGGAGCAGAGGCACAGAGTCTGAAAGTGCCCGGTGCGCTGGGAGACGGAGGCTGGGGGTGCGGGGTGCACGTTCGAGGCTCCAGTTCTGCCACTCTCCTCACTCCGAGGCCTGGGGGCCTATGTACCTCTGTGAGCCTCAGGGTCTCGGGCTGAACGGCCCTCCCTCAGAGGGTTGCTGGGAGGGGGGCGGGGTTCGGGAAGGCTAGAGGCTTCTGTTCCTGTCATCCCCGCAGAGATGAGGCCACTTGGCACCTGGCACAGGATGCCCACAGTGCTGACCTCCCAGGCACCCTTCTGGGCCACGGCAAGGGTCCCCTGCTGCCGGAGGGGTCAGCTGCTGAGGACACACGCCTGCCCCAGGCATCAGTCAGCGCACTGTGCAACGGCCCCGAGCTGGGGCAGCCTGGCGGGACCTCTCCAACTCCGGATCACCGGCGGGGGCCTGGGGCCTCTGTTGCGACCCCATCGCAGCCCAGCCTCACCCTCTGGCCCCTACAGATGTCCCGAGAGCGTCCCCAATAAACACCTAGCACAGACACCAGGCACCCAATCCTGGCAAAGCCAGCCTGTGCCGATGGCGCCTTCTTTCTCCGCTGGGGTACGAGGTCATACGGCAAATTCCCAGCGGATGTGAAGCAGGGCACTTCACCACGCTGGTGGGGGGAGGGTGTGCTGGTGATCGACTGGCTGGCGCCAGGCCCTGAGCAAGGCTGGGGGACACCCCCAAAGACACGCCCAGCACCGTGATGGGCCAATGCACTGAGCCTCACGGAGCCAGGCAGCGTCCCCAGCTCGGCTGCCCCGGGCCACTCGGGCCTCAGTCTCCTCATCTGTAAAACGGCAACTGTGGTCTGGACAGAGGGGCAACCTCCACTCTCCTGGGGGGCGTCTGCGTCAGCCTTACCTTCGAAAAAGAAACCCAGAGAGGGCATACGAGCCGCCCAACACCCCACAGCCAGGCAGCTCCGGAGCTGAGCCCTGGGCACCGCCTGTCTGGCGCTGGAGTGCCCGCTTGGCCACTCAGTGCTCCCATGGGCACTTACCAAGTGTTCTTACCAGTGAGGAACGTGCAGATCTTTCTCCACAGCCCGAAACGACTCCCCATGGCATTGGATCAGGAAGGGGAAGGGAATCTCTACGTATGAAATGACTACCGTCGGCCAGGCATGTCCCCAAGGGACCCTAACCCCCATGACAGCCACACGAAGCAAGTGGTACTATGCCAACTTCAGGGGCGGGGCCAGGGCACAGAGCGGTCACGGAGCCGCGCCAGGGTTCACCCCGCTTGACGCTGAGGTTGGCACTGCCGCAGTGGGGCTGCAGGGAAGCCCTGAGCAGAATGTCAGAGAACTCTGCCGGATGCAGCCCTTCCTGACAGTGTCTCTAGGCAGCAACAAGCTCCGTGCTGGGGGAACAGAGGAAGGAAGGGCGGAGCCTTGGTCCTCGGAAGACCGTGCCTGATGGAAGGCACCTCCAAGCTTGGCCGTGGACCTACCCTCCCCCAACGTGCTGATGAGATAAATGCCGAAGTTTGGAGCACAGGCCTCCCCACCAACCTAGAGAGGGTGAGTGGGAACCCCAGGAAATGAGGAGAGAGGAGGGCTCACTAATTTTCCGACTGGGACCTTCAAGGCTTGGGGGTAGGCACCTCGCACAGGCACTTCATACGCATCACAGTCCTCACATTCAGGCTTCGATGGGGCCGGGGGGTGAGGCATTTTATAGACAGGGAAGCAGCTCAGAGACAGCACCTTCCGCACCCAGGAAAACACAAAGGAAGGAGTGGAGCTAGGCCACGAACCTGAGATTTCCACACCTGGGGCTCTGAGGACTCCCCAGATTCCCAGAATCCCAAAGCACACGTGTGACATCTGACTTGACTACTCCCACTCCCTGAAGGTCCTGCCTCCCCAGGCACCACGGCCCTGCCCCCAGATCTTGCTCCAACCCGGGCACTGCCTTCCACGTCCTTCAATGTGTGGCACTCCCTACCACAGGGCCTTTGCACAGGCTTTCCCTCAGACCAGCACTGTTCCCTGAATCTGTTTAATTCCCATCTATCCCTCTCATCACAGTACTAGGCCCCCTCCTCCAGGAAGCCTCCCTGATCTCCCTCTGTAGCCTTTGTCTCAGTTGCAACATTATTCTTACAATTGTGAGCATCCGATTTACCACCACCGTTGTCGGGTGAGGACAGCACCTCTGTACCTCTCTGGCTGCCCTGTCCAAATGCTTCCTTCAGCAACACTGGACAAACCCTGTGCACAGGCCAGCTCTTCAGAACATACCTCTCAGCAAATAACCAGGGAGTCCTGGGAAGGCGAGCGGCCTGGGGTCCTGGCCGCCCTGAGGGGAGGACCTCGCCGAAGCAGGACAATATGGGCGCCCTCAGGATCCGGGTGTCGGACGGCCCTGAGGTCGCGTCCCCACCAAGGACGTGTACAGACGCAGTTCAGCCCCCAGGACCCAGCAGCACTCACCCCACGGGGCTCAGACCCCTTCTCAGGCATGGCCCCCGGTCCAGCCCCTCTTCCCGTCCCTATCCCCCTGGTTATAAGCCGGGGCCTTAGCTTCAGCCTGCCCAGGACCAAACCCCGGCCCACCCGCTCCCTGGCTGTGTGACCCTGGGCAAGTCACTGATCCTCTCCGGGCTTCAGTTTCCTCCCCTGTAAAATGGGGAGAGGGACCTCCCTACCTCCCAGGGCTGTGAGCGGAGTCAAGCGGGGGGGCGTGTGTGAAATGCTTACCCTGAGCCCCGCGCGTGGCGAGGACTTCACACACCTCGGGAGCGTATTTACTCTCTCTCTGAATGTATCTGCCGCGGCCTGTTCTCCACAGGAAGCCCATGGCACAGGCCGCAGCCAGGGAAGGGCATTCCGGGGGGGTGGGGGTGGAGGGAGTCCAGCCCGTGCCTCCCAGTCCCCCCGCCCCAGCCCCGTTCACGCGGCCTGGGACACCCACACCCCAACCTCGGGCCTGCTCGCTCCACACCTATGTCCCGCCAGCCTCCTCCCTGGCCCGTTCCACCTCCCGCATCCGTCTCGGATCAGACTGCCGGTGGGGTCTCCCAGGGGCCGGGCAGGTGGATCTGATAACCCGGCCTTCGTCTTCCGGAGCCACCGGGCAGGCAGTGGCAGGCGCGGCAGACACGGCGCAGCAGCGATAAGGAGGGAGCGGAGCAGTGGGAATTCCTCCCTTCCTGCAGGGAGGCCATAAACCTGTCCTTCATCCCGGCTCTCAGGCTGCCAAGGGCCGCTCACGTCCGCCCGGCAACGGCAGGGGAGGAGGGTGGAGGGGGCGCCTGTTGGGTCTGGCACCCAGCCTGGACCTGCCTGCTTCGAGAGCAGCCACAGGGCAGGTGGCTGTGCAGGAGCCAGGAACCCACACCCCCCTCTCCAGGAGGAAGAGGGGGCAGAGTGGGGGGCAGAGTGAGGAGGGGGGGGACGAGGCTGGGGAGCCGTGAGTGCTGGGCCAGAATGTGGGCTCTGTCTGGAGCAGCGGGGAGCCTGGGGCTGTATGGGGGGAGGCAGCGAGGCACCCAGGAGGCCACTGCAGGCTCGCGGAGGGTGGAGACGGGGCCCAGCTTTGGAGGTGGCACAGAAAACTGGGAAGCAGCCGCGGGATGGCCTCTGGGGAGCCCAGTGCCCTCCTACACTCACCCTCCTTGCCCACCCCGTCCCCTATCTAAGCCAAGCCCTAGGGAAAGGATAGCCTCCAACTGGTTCGAGATGGCTCGGTGGAGGGGCGCCTGGGTGGCTCAGGCGGTTAAGCATCCAACGTTGGCTCAGGTTGTGGAGTTCGAGCCCCGCATGGGGCTCTGTGCTGAGAGCTCGGAGCCTGGAGCCTGGAGCCGCTTCGGATTCTGTGTCTCCGTCTCTCTCCGCCCCTCCCCCACTCGCACTCTCTTTCTTTCTCAAAAATAAACAAACATTAAAAAAAAAAAAGGCTCAGGGTGCAGTAGAGGGAGTGTGGGCGCAGGAGCTGCCAAGGCTCAAAGACAGGTCCCGGCCCCGAGTGACAGGACGCACTCACCGCCCAACGGAGGCCCCCCGTTTTCCCAGCCCTCCTCCACTGGGGAAGGGCTTAGGCTCTGGACAGGGCCCAGGGCCCAGTTCAGACCCCTCCTCATCTGAGTGTCCGCGTGGGCTCTACCCAAGCTAAGCTAACAGCCACTGGCCCAGGGCCTCCTGGGAGCCACCGGGCGGATCTGAGGCCGCAGAGGACTGACGCCCGCCTCCCATGCTGTGAACCTGCTTCCCCATCTGCAGCATGGAGCAATGGTCCTTCCTCACAGGGCTGGCAGAAAGGTCAAGTGAAAGTTCGCACGGTGCACCTGCGCAGTGCAGGGCATGAAATAAGTTCCTTCCCTGGGAAGCACTGACACCCTCCGCGTGTCACCACATGTCTCAGGTGCCTACCCAACGCCACGCTCCCTTAGGACATTTGCACATGCTGTTATTCCTGCCCAGAACACTTTTCCTGGTTGTTCTGGGCTCGGATGCCACCTCCTCCAGGAAGCCCTCCATGGTTCCTCAGATAAAGTCAACGTCCCATGAGTCTCCCCCACCAGACTGCAAACTCCACGAAGGCAGGATGGTGACCGGCTTGCCCACTGCTGTCCGTTCTCATAAACATTTGCTGAATGCACGAATGAGACACGGTGACAACCACCAGACCTCCAGTGACAACACAGGGCCATCCGGGAGGAAAGGGGCCTTGAGGGCTGCGGGTGCCTGTGGAGGCCTCTGACCTAGCCTCCAGGCTCTGGGACGGATTCCCAGAGGAGGTAACACCTCAGCCTGAAATCCAAGACTTGAACCTGCAAGGCCCCCAACACCCACTTTACAGATGGGGAAACTGAGGTCCGCAGTCAGAGGCCTGACCCATGAGTGTCCAAGAAGCTACCCTGTTCTGCATTCTAGGCTCTGCCGAATTGCCCCTCGGGTGGCCCACCCCACCCCCAGGGCACACCCAGGGCGCACCCAGGGCTACCACCCCCTCTCCCGGTCACCGGTCACCCGGTCACCCTGATGGCAGGGCCGCTCCGGGCCAGGGCAGCGCGGGCTGAACGGCGGCGGCATGGCTGAGCCGGGCAGCTGGCGGCAGCGCAGCTCCGAACCAGCTGTTTGGATGACAAACTGCGTTCAAGCTTCATTAGGGTAATCACGGGCTCCCCTCCCAGCAGCGCTGCAGAGCGCGACTGTCAACCTGAACTAATCAAACCCGGCCCCAGGACACCCGCCTGCCTGGCTGGCAGGCCGCTGAGCTGCGGAGCCACCTTGCGCGGCACAGCTCGGGGCCGGGGCTGGGGAGAGGGCCGGCCTCGCAGAGACCTACTGCGCGCCCCCGAATCCCGTGAGCCCCCGAATCCCGTATGCGCGGCACCATCGTGACTACCGCTCCCATTTATTCTAGGCCGGGGAAACTGAGCTCCTGGGGGAAGCGACCTGGTCAAGGCCCTGCAGCTATAAGGTGGGGGAAGCCAGGCTGGACCCCAGGTCCGGGTGGGGGGGTGCCCACCCCTCTCGCTCCCACTGCCTCCCACACCCAGGCAACCCTACTTTCTACTTCCTCCCCGGGCCCGGCAGGCCGAGCCTGGAGCTCAGGGGTTGAATCAGCTGTGTGGCCTTGGCAAGCCCCTCCATGGATCTAGGCCTTGAGCCCCGCACCCCAAAAAGGGGCATCAGGGGGCAAGCGCACTGCCACACACCGGAGCCGAGGCTCGAGCAGGCACTGCTGTCTGGGGTAGGATCTGCCTTGTGTGGGGTCACCTCCCTGCTCAGCTGACCGCCCGCCCCTCCCACCCCCCGCCTGCCCCCCCACCCCCACCCCGGCATCTGCTGGCCAAAGCCAGCCCCACATCCTCAGCATCAGAACCTGGCACGAAGGGCCAGGTGTGGCTCTTTCCTTCAACAACTGGGGAAACTGAGGCCCAGAGAGGAAGTATCAGAGACTTCACTCATGCATCCATCCACTCACTCAACAAATACCAGCTGGGAGGCTGCAACATGGCCGGCCCTGGGCGTTTGCTGAATGAGCAGATGACGAGAAGGATGGATGAATGAATCAATGAATGGTGCTGGGGAAGCGGCCGTAAACTCAACAGACACCATGCCTGCCTCCTGGAGTTTACTGTCTAGTTGGGGGAGGCAGATGCTTAACAGACAATTAATTCCAAGTGACACGGGCAGTGAAGAAAAAACGGGAACTAGTCTGACGACTAATCCACCAGGAAGGCCCAGACAGACAAGCTGGAGGAGGTGGCACTCCAGCCGAGCGGTGAAAGGAAGCTGAGGGCAGACAGGAGGAAGGAACTGCATGTGCAAAGGTCCTGAGACAGGAAGGAGCTCAGGGCTGTTGAGGATAAAAGGTCCATTCACCTATGTGGCTGGAGGGCAGTGACGGAAGCCGACACAGGCAAGGTCAGGGGGAGGATTGGGATCTTTCATCGAAGGGCAACGGGAGCCACCGGAGAGGTGTGAGCAGGAGCGATTTCTGGTGCTGGGAGCAGGGGGAGAGTCAGCAGGAGGGTTCAAATCCCACCCCTGCCAACTTCTTCTAGAGCAAAAACACAGATAACTCACACAGACATCTCGCTGAGTGAAAGCCAGAGACGCGAAAGGAGACATTCAGGAGGGACTCCACCCACGCGGGGTGCCCAGATGACAGTCAGCCTCCACTGCCAGATGCCAGGCAGCAGCAGGTGGGTGAGGACCGGACGGGGCAAGAGGGAGGCTCCTGGGCCACCGGGAATGTCCGAGGTCTGGACCTGGATGGGAACGAGACCGTTCTACATGGAGATGAAAATCGCCCCCGCTGTACGCTTAGGACTCGTACACGTCTCTGTACTGCGTTATGCCTCAAAAAAAAGAGTCAATAAGCACAAAACCCTGCCTCCATCACCCTGGTCTCAGTCTGTTTCTCCATCTGCAAAATGGGGGCAGTGGTGGGACTTGCCTCCCGGTGCACAGGGTCTGAGGGGATATGGCGCGTCCCCGGCCGTGTGATGGCCAGGCTGTGGCCGGCGGCCGCTACACCGCAAACGCAGAGCACACCGGAACAGAGATGCATCCGGCTCCCCTCACACTCGGCCCTCTGCGGGTCTCAGTTCTCCCATGTGCAAGGGGCCAGTGGCCTCCGCCTGCCTCAGGGACAGCCAAGGGAAAGGGGGAAAAGCCCCCACTCCCACCCCCCTCACAGCCTACCTGCTCCGAGCCATAAATGTGAGGACCCACGGGTTTTCTCCCTGCTCTGCACACGGTGGGTGCTGAATGAGGCCTTCAGGTTCCTGCTTCTGATCTGGGCCGTTCCTGCACACCCACTATGTGCCAGGCCCAGCTGGGGGGGGGGGATCCCTCCAGGAGCAGTGCCTGCCCACCACAGTGGCTCTTCCAGGGACACCCTGGGATACAGGCCACAGGCACAGGGGCGGTGGGAACCTGGGGGCCCGGGCTGGAGCTCAGGGCACACTCCTGTGAGAGGGGGTCTACCAGACCCCGGATGAGCAACTGGACAAAGCCAGTTCAATGCACCATGTCACTGGGGGGCCCCACAGGCCGCCAGACGGAGCAAGAGGCCTGGTTCCCTGGCTGGAACATCACAGTGGCCTCCTGGAGACCTCGGACAGCCAGGGTCACTGCCAACATTCCTACATCCTCAGCTGTCATCAGGGGCCCCTGAATACCATCTTCTCAGGAGCCCACCAATGACCTGGGGACAGGCCAGGGGGTCAGGAGCACACTCAGCCCCATTTTACAGAGGGGAAAACCGAGGCTTGGAGAGGGTTGGTCAGTTAGTCCCAGAACTACCCTAAGTGGCTGGGATCCCCACCGTCAACCCACCAGGCACAGCCCAAGTTCCCAGAGGGTAGAGCCAGAGTGCTCTGTGCCCGGTCCTCCTCACCATCTGGGGGCCACCCACTCCCACAGCCAGTTTGCTCAGTCCACCAGTCAGTCAACAAACGCGGACAGAGCACCCACCACATGTTGCAGGCACCGTTCTAGGAGCTGGGGGCGGACCGTGAAGCCTGCGGGGATATGAGCCCCGTCTGCAACTCACTCCGCCGATGCCGGGAATAACCACGGCGGTCAGAGCAGCAAACCCAGGGCCCGCCCTGTGCCGGGTGCTGCACTGAGTATCATTATCTCAGTGAAGCCTTCAAGCAGGAGGCACTGTTACAGCCCACCTTACAGGTCATGGGTGCTCAAACTCAGTGACTTGCCTGAGGTTGGTCTCACGGCCTCGAAGGGGAAGAGGATCTGACCTCAAACACGCAGACTCCTCAGTGAGCACCCAGCACTCGGGGCCCATGCCAGGCGTCGGACCCAGGCCCCAGCTAGGCGCGGTACCCAGAGCTGCACACCCTCTGGCCCCCCGATCCACCACGGCTTTGGCCTCTGCCTCCACTCCTGGGCTCTGGGGTCTGTGAGGTCACCGTAGACGGGCCCTGCCCCTGGGGACCCCGCCCAAGTCAGCTCTGCCCCAGTGACCACCCTCGCTCTGCGCTGCTCCCCATGATGCATGAGGAGTGAGACAAGAAAGCAGACAGCCCCACCTGGGATGCTCTCCCTGCTACAACTCCCATAACCGGCACTTTCTCTTCCCTCGGGTGTCAGGTGAAGGCCTTGCTGACCACGCCTCCACGAGCACCCCCAGGCGCACTGTCTAGCACCCCTCTACCCCCCGGTCCTAGACGTGTATTTGGATGTTTACTAGCTGCCTGCCCTTTCCTGCTACACCCCGGAGGCCGGGCCCTGGTCTGTCTTATTCACAAACGCGTCCTTCAACCTCACCCCCCAGCACCGGCTCTGGTGCATTAGTAGGGCCTCAGCATCGTTATTAAGGGAATAAATTTGCTGAATGAATGTTGGTGGGCAGAGGGAAAAGCCTAGAGGTTGTGGGAACACAGTGGGGGCATCTGCTACCCCCTGAGCTGAGCAGGGGGAGGGGAATGAGGAAGTGTCTCGGGCAGAAGGCACAGCACTGAGAAAGCCCGGTGGCAGGGGAGGCGTGGGCTCCGGGGACCTCCGAGTGCAGTTACCGGGCATGGGGTGCGGGGCGCAGAGGGCGCGAGACCGGTAGGCCAGCAGGTCCTGGAGGCGGGGGCAGGGGTCCCCTGGCCTTGAGATCGTGTGGCCCCAGCAAGCCTTCACCTCCAGGCCCACAGTGAGCAAGCAAGGTCTGCGGGTCACCCATCACGTCTGCTCCCGCGGGCACCAGGAGCATGGTCCTGGGCACCCGTCCATAGGTGGGGATCCAGCCCACCACCACCCATGTGGACTGCGGCCTGTGACCTTGGCCTGTTAGCATGGCCTCGTCCGGCCGAGCAAACGAGCCGGCGCCAAGAGACCAGCAGCCCGGGTGAGGCCTCTCGCCGCAGAGGCCAGCAGGGCTGCAGGTGGCGGGCTAGTCACCTACGTGCTGCAGCCAGGGCCAGCGGGGGCCAGCGGGCTGCGTCCCAGCACGCGAACAGCTCTCACACCCCGCGCCGGCCCCACCTGGCACACCCTGGCACAGCTGGGACGGTCAGGTGGGGAAAACCACTCCAGATGTCCTCCCTCCCTCCGGGCCTTGGCGCCTACCTCCCCTCCCCTGGGACGACCTCAGCTGTAATCACCAGCCCCAGCTGCCCCTGGGCCCTCCGGCCAGAGGTCACCCAGCTCAGGCCCGTTCCAGGTGGCCCCTCTCCCTAAACGGCAGTTCCACTCCCTTGCCGGACGCTCACTGCAGAAGTGGGGGCCCTACCCAGGCCTCCTCTCCCCTGCAGCTCTCCACACCACACGGACCCTTCCAGCTCCAGCCCTACTGCCATCTTCCTCATTCCCTTGTCTGCACCTCCAGACTCACTACTGAGACCCTCTGATGATTCCCTGTCACGGGGAAACAATCCAAGCCCCTCCCAAGAATGATCTGGCCCCCGGCCCCTACCACACCTCACGTCTACCAGCCTCCAGCCACACCGACCTCCCTTCTGCCCCTCCACAGGCCAAACCCAGACCTGCCACAGGGCCTTTGCACCTGCCTCTACTTGGGATCCCTTCCTCCGGACCTCCCACGACCAGCCTTCCTTGTCCTTCAGCTCAAATGTCTCCTCTTGGGAGACGCCTCACCAGAGCACCCTGGCCAGTGGTGGCCACATGGCCAGCCACCCCAGTCACCATCAGATGACACTTTCGCCTTCCATGCCTTCTTCCTTGCTCATTCTCTGTCCCCCCAACAGCACGGGAGCCGCAGTGCCTGCCTCTCAGCGCTGACTGCCACATCCTCCGGGCCCGGCACACAGTAGGTGCTCCATAAACCTGTTCAGCGAATGCGTGAGTGAACTGCTGGCCCACGTGGTGCAGCTGGGCCCGCCCACGTCGGGGGCTCCGGGGACCCTCTGGACACGCCTGCTTCACATCCAAGGCCTTTACCTAAGTCTCCAGGCTTGACTCTGGAGTTCCCCTTTCTCCTCCGATTCCCGGGCCCGCACTCCGTCGGGGTGCCCTCCTGCCCCCCTCCCCGCCCGCCAGCAAACCCTGCCGATGCCCTCACTTTTTCGGACCTGCTGAAACCCGCACCTTCTCCTCCTGCCTGCCTCTCGCACAGTCCCCGGCCCCTTCCGCCTCTACCCCTCCTCCCCCTGCCGATGACAGCCTGGCATCAGCTCCCACTCCCCCCTCCTCTCTTGTCACATATGCATACGAGCCCCAGTGCCACCACCAGTACTTGGGGTTCCCACATCCTGCCCCTTCGCACCCCGCCAAGCCTCCGGCCTCTGCCGTCCCCTCTGCCTGGGCGCTCTTCCTCCCCTTCTCTGCTGCACGACTCCTACACATCCTTTAAGACCCAACTCAAAACGTCACCTCTTTTGTAGAATCCTGGCTGATTCTTTCCAGCAATCAGGGCCCTACTGGTTGCAAGAAAAAGAAATCCAACTCGAGACGGCGTGAGGGACAATCCCAGGGCTGGTTTCAGGCACGGCTAGAACCAGGGGTCCAAACGAAGTAACATACGCTCGCATCCACGCCTTGCTTCCCTCCGTGCGACGACGTCACCGGAGACTCTCGACCCTAGACGCGGCCGGTGGAAGAGCAGCCCCACAGCCAGGACTAAAGTTCCAGGGCAGCCCCTGACGGGCTCAGATAGGCCACGTGCCCATTTCTCAGGCAATCATCGTGGCCAGGAGGACGGGGTGTTGGGGCCCCCCTGGGCCCCACGCTGTGGGTCTGCGTGCCAGGAAGATAACGCTCTCACGCCCCCCGGTCCCACACCGTACATACCTGCCCCTCAGTCTCCGCGCGTGCCCCACGTTGCAAGTGCCGCCTGCCCCCCTGCCACCACACACACCCGGGGCCCTGGATGCCCACGGCGTCGCAGCACAAGAAATCCCATCTCCCTCACAGCTGGGTCCCCCCGGTGACAGCCCCAGAAGAAACTTTTCGCTTGATTAAATGGAGGTGGGCTGTGCCGAGGAGACTTACATGTGCCGGGTGTGTAATAACGGGTTAAGCGTCACCCCTGGCAGGCAGCAGATCTGCATTTTCACGGAGGCCTCAGGGGGACACAAAGCTTAAATGGCAACGCAGGAAGGCGGGGGGGGGGGGTGCCCACGGGTGGGGGGGGGCCTTGGCAGAGCCCGGTCCCAGCAGCCCGGCCTGCGGGGGCCACTCGGCCAATAACGAAGAGCTCGCTAAGGGGCTGCGAGTGGAAGGGCTGGGAAAATAATTACCGAGGAGGCCCGGGCGGGAGGCGGGGAGGCTGGCGAGAGGCTTAATGAAACTGCTAACGCGTTAGTGATTCCTGCCTGCTCGGGAGAGGCGGAGGCAGACAGCCATGTTGCCAGCTCCTGCGACGGGAGCCTGCCAGGCGGCACCGGCTGGGCACGGCGCGAGGCGGCAACAATAGGCACATCTTCATCATCCGCCGCTCGGCACGTGACTTTCAAAGGGCAATCTCGATATATTAAAGTCCGGATGATGGTAGATTTCAGCACCTCTCCCGTCAGATCAGGCTGCAGCCCGTTCAGATGCGTGCGACACAGAATGGCTAAAATTCTGATCGGACGCGGAATCGCAGAGACCTAGGGACCAGGGGCCAGCGGGGTGTCTGGTTCCATTTTCCAGGTGGGAAACTGGGGCCCCAGGAGGGTAGCCACCTCTCCGGGGCCAGAGCTGTTCCAAGAGAGCTTCCGGCCCTTCAATCCCTCCCACGAGCAGCCCCTCTCGGCCGCTCCACATGTCTTTTCATTCTCCGAAGAGCTCTGGGAGGTAGGCAGATGCCCCCTTTCACAGATGCGCCCAAAGTCACAATGCAAGGCCCCGGGAGCAGGAGCTCCACCCAGGGCACGCAGTCCTGGCCCAGGGCTCCATCCTCCACAGGGGGACACATCAGTGCAAAGCGCTCTGTGGTTTTCAGTTTACAGACATCTCAGTTCAGCTCCAGATGAGACAACAGAGGCACAGAGAGGTAATGTGTTGTGCCCAAGGCCACACCGCTGGTGGGCTACAGAGCTGTAACTCCGTGCTGGGCACTCTGACTCCAGAACCAGATGCTTTTTGTTCAAACACTCCGCAGGGCACAGGGGGTGCCCAGTACTCCCCGGTAGGTGGATGGAGAGATCTGGGGCCACAGAGAAGCCCAAGGTTCTCTGGGCAGCAAGCAGAAGTCAGGGCGGCCGCCTGACGCAGAAATGACCACAAAACCGTGCTCTCTGGTCTATGCTGCGTCAGGCGTGTGCCAGGCAGTTAGCACAGTGCCATCCCATTGTACAAATGAGGAAACTGAGGCTCGGAGAAGCGAAGTCACATGCCTCACATAGCGAGCCTCAGCTAGCAAGAGGCACAGCCCAAATCACTCAGCCATCCCATGCGGTGGTCCCGGCCCAGCCGCTGCCTACCCCCAGCCTCGAGCAGGCATCTGGCCAACCAGGTGCTCCTGGAGCCCAATGTGAGGCACCGGCTGGAGGCCAGCGATGCCAGGTAGCGAGGTGGACCCACCCCCGCCCCTCCCCAGCCCTGGATGCACAGGCAAGGCTGGCGGTCAGAGGAGTGGGCCTGGAGAACGGGCTCTCAGTCCTCAAATACTCAGCAAAGCGTCCCCTGCTCACACCCTGGTCAACAGCCCGGTCTGAGGGACTCAAGGGGCCAGGAATTTGGTGGCTCGCTGGGTGCCCCTACATCAGAGGCTGGTGCAGACAAGATCTGCAAGGAAAGGCTGTAAGCAAAGGCTGCACCTCACGGGTGTCCCTTAGGAGCCTTCCAGACAGCCCTAGCCTTAGAAAGTCTATTTTCTAGCAATCCCAGCAGCTCACGCAGCCTGTTCCTGGACGTATTTCCCCAGGGAGGCCAGTAGAGGAAAAGGCCACCCCTGAACCCCTCTGTGGGTACAAGAGGCAGGTCCTGGATGAACGAATGAGGGAGCAAATGAACGATGGAACGAGCCAACCTGACCCGAGGCCGTAGTCACTTCCCACAGCGGCCTACACCCAGCAAGGAGGCTCTGCTTCCGCCTGCCGAAAGGGGCTCCCACCCCACAAGACCAGCCCTGGCCCCCAACCTTCCCCAGACAGGGAAACTGAGGCTCAGGGGGCCCAGGGCCTCGTGAGAGGGAGCACCACGAGGATTTGAACGCAAGGAACTGGGCTTGAGTCTGTGCTTCATCCCCAGGCTCTGCCTTGTCCTCATTTCCGAAGATGAATCCATACGCACCCCCTTACCCGATCCCCGCTCACCCCGGGGGGCGGGGGGGGCCACGACCACGCCGGGCCACGGACCAGGACGCTCAAGTGCAGCGCAACAGAGGGCCCAGCCCAAGGTCACACGGCCATGAGAACACATAAGGTCTTAAACCTCTCCCGTCTCCCAATCCTCATCGTCCCTTCCACACGCCAAGGCTGCCTCCTTCTCCATCATCAACGCAGTAAAGAGGGGGAGGGGGAGGGGAAGGAGGAACGCCTCCCCCCAGCCCACAGCAGGCTCCTTTCTGGTCAGGGGAAAGGCCTCTAATGAAGGCCCCGCAGACGCCGGTGGTGTCAGCCCGGGAGCCCTGTGGAGCTGCGGGGCGCGCGTCTCTGCTCCCAATTAGCACACAGGTCCTCCATCAAAGCACACGCCCGCTGCCAGGAGCAGAGGCCAGGGGGACGGCCCTTCTAACAGTAGGAAGAGACCACGGCTCTCTGGCAGGCCCTGGCCCCTGCCCCTTGCCTTTCTGGGGGGAGCGCAACCCCCCTCAGTCCCCTCACTCACTCACACCCTCTCCAATCAGCCAGCTCAGGGCAGCCGCCGTCACCCTGGGGGCCGCGCTAATGAAGATGGCCGACATTAATCTCTTCCCTCTCCCGACAGGTCAATTTATAGTTCCGTGGGGAGCCCTGGCGCTTGGCCAGAGGGCCTGACATAACTCTCCCTGTTCCCCGGAGGACGTCGGGGGTGGGCTCCATGGGGCAGAGGGGGCTGGCGAGCCCAGGGGACGGGGCAGGGAGGGCCCTGCCACCCGAGTGCCCACCACCACTGCGCCAGCATATCTCCGTGGGACCTTGGCCCCTGGCGGCGATGGCTGAGGGTCAAGGCCTGCAGGCATCTGGGAGCAAATCTGGTGCTCAGCTCCTTGGTCTAGGGCGCCCTGCTCACCAGAAGCAGACCCGGAGGACACGGGAGGCTTATGACTTTCCACTCCTCACGGGCTCCCACGGGGTTATGAGAGCCCCTTAAGGAGCTTAGGTTCATCTGCTTCTGCCAGACCCACCACCCTTCATTTCTCGAAGCTCGCCCAGCTGGCCGCTCTGGGTCTGGCCCTGGGCACGCATCAGCGCAGGCCCCTACCGTCCTGGAGCGCCCAGTCTGGGGGAGGAGGCCAACCCAGAAGCAAGTTTCGCCGTGCTGCGCCATGTGACAGCCATAATGGCGGAGCTGTCAAGGGCAAGGGGTGCCCACGGGAAGGAGCAGGGAGTCTACCCGCCCGAGAGAGGCAGACCCCAGGGAGGAGGAAAACCCAGCTGGGCCCTGAGGAGGAGCAGGTCGACAGGCGAGAAGACGCAAAGGAAGGGATGTGTGGGGAAGAGACCAGCTCGGAGAGAGGAGACCCGGGGTTCAGGGGCCCGGTGACTAGGGGACATGCTGCTCACAGGGATCAGGCTGCAGAAGTGGGCAGGGAAGACCACATAGAAGGCCAGCCTCAAGGGACAGCTCCGGAGTGTGGCCTAGTTTGGGTCTGTGGACAGCTTGAAGAGTTCAGAAGCTCGGAGCTGCCTTTAGAAAGGCCATCCTGTCCCAGACTGATGGTTGAGGCTGGGGAGGAGGGGTGGGATGTCCAGGCCAGAGGGTAAAAGGAGGGACAGACATTTAAGGGGCAGGACCGACAGAGCCCTGTGGTTGCCTGGATAAATGGGCAGGGAGAGGTGTCTGGGAGGCCACAGACCTGGGGTCTCCAATTTGGGTGCTGGTGGAGGTGATGTCATTGGTCTGGGGTAAGATAAGGAAACTGGAGCCCAGAAGGTCCCAGGAGGGCCCCAAACCCAGGCCTGGGCTTAGAAGCAGCCAGCCCCCACGTGTGACCCTGGGTGCGAAATTCTGAGCCGTGCTGGCCTCCCCCTCCGGGAGCCAATTCACTTCCTGGAGGAGGTGAAGTCGGGGGTGCTGCTCCCCTCCCAGCACTCGCAGGGGGTGGGGTGAGGCAGCTCCACTGTGCTGGACAGAGCTGGACACCCCAGCACTGGCGGTGCACTTACTAGCTGCTCGGCAAATCTCTGCTGAACCCATGGCCCTGGCCCTTCCCAGTGTCCCACTGTTCCTTCGGGGCCACCCCCAGATCTCACCGAACCCCCCTCAGGAACCCTGGGAGTGTCCCCATTTTCCTAGGCTGGAGACCCAGGTCCCCAAAGCTAAGGGACTTGCTCAAAGCCTCTCTCGGCTTCTTGGTGCCATGGCCAGGATGGAACCGGGGTCCGAATGGCCCCCAAGCACACACTCTTAAAGAAAGGGGGAAAAAGAACAAGGCCGAAATAAAGAAGCTCGATGCCTACAGTGGCTGCATTATGGTGGTGGGACAATGGCTGATTTTTTTTTTCCTCCTTCCTACAATGAAATATTCATACCCTCACTCTGTGGCTGTGTGTGCCCTCGTGGGGAGAGCTCTGGCTTTGGCGTCAAGCGGCCTAGGGCTCAAATCCTGGCTTGGCCACTTCCTAGCTGGGGACCCCCTGGGCGAGCTATTTGCCCTTTTTTAGCCTCTGTTTTCTCATCTGTACAATGGGGACAAAAGCCCCCCCACTCCAGAAGGGCCGGTCATACCTGGCGCACAGTAGGCACGCAGTAAGCGCCAGCCTTAGAGCATCACACCCCCGCGCTCTCGCCACCTGTCCGGCCTCCAGAGGGAACTTGAGACGCCCCACGTGCCAGACGCTGGCGCTGGGCAGGCACCGGGTCCCCGGGGCGAGCGCCCACCCGCCCTCCCGCCTCACCCTGCCGCGCCCGCGCTGCCCCCTTACCCTGGCGGCCGGAGGGCCGGCATCGGTCCCGCAGGAGAGCCCGGCAGCGGGGCCGGGCTCCGGAGCGCGGGGCGGGCGCGGGCAGGGCGCGGGGGCGCGGCCGCGCGCCCGGGCCGTGCGCCCTGCGGCCGCCGCGTCCTCGCCTCGCGGGGCCCCGCGCGCCCCGGCCGGCCCGGGGCAGGCCCCCAGCGCCGCCGGTGGGGCGGGCCTCGGCCTTGGAGAGGCGCCGGGCGGCGCGGGCTCCCGGCGGGCGCGGGCGGCGCCGCTGCGGTGGCCCCGCTGCTGAGTGGTGGGACGCGATTTACTGCAATTCCCGGCGCCCCTCGATGGCACTTAAGAGAGACCGGGAGGGAGCCGGGGAGAGCGGGCGGAGGGCGGGCGGGCGGGCGGAGGAGGGGCGGCGGGAGCCGTGCGCGCCGGCGGGGGAGGGGCGCGGGCGGGGGCGGGCGGGCGGGAGGTGGGGAGAGGCCCGGATGGAGGCGGCGGGCGGCCGCGGCGCGCGGGGCTGGGGTGGGGGGGGCCCTGCCTCCAGCTCCCGCCCACCCGCGCCCAGCCCCCCCCTTCCACGCAGTGGCGCCGCTGGTAGAGGTTAGGCCAACCCCCCTCCACCCAACGGGCCCACCCCACCCCTTCGAAAAACCCCCTCCATCCAACTAACTGGCACACCCCACCCCACCTCTCCCTTCACACACACACCCCCCACCATCCAACAGGCCCACCCTGCCCAGCCCCCTCCCTGCCCAGCCCCCCAGCAGCCTGCTCCACCTCCGCGTCTCCTCCCCATCACCTCTGCCACTGGAGATCAGAAACTTGGCCCACAGGCCGGATCCAGCCGAAGCCAGCTTGGTGTGAACCCCCCCCGTAGTAATTTTTTGTTTTTAATTAAAATTAATCACAAACATTTAAAAATCGGGAATTTTCCCATAAAAATCCGCATTTCCAGCTTAGTTTGGAAAAGAGGAAGCTCAGGCAGAAGCCACCCCCCTCGGATTGGCAGCGGTCCTGAAGGAACACCAGCCTGCAGTTCACACCAGGCCCCACCAGGCCCACCTGCCTGGCCCCAGAGGCCTGTGCTTTCTCTTGTTCGCCCGCCGCCTTTCATACCCCAGGGCCTTTGCAGGTCCCTCTCCATGGGAGGCCAACCCCCGCCGCCTAAGGCCCCTCTTTTGGGAAACCTCCTGGCACTGTTCCCCCCCCTTCAGGGGGCCACCCAGTGCCTCCCCTCTCCCACAGCCCCCAGGAGGTGGTGGCGCCTGCCCCGCCCTGTCTGATTCCTTGCCGGCTGGCACCACGGCCTCTGCGGCTGCGCTCTCGCCACAGGGCTGCTGCTCTCTGGCTGAATTCTCCCTCCTCTCCTGGCTCTGGGCCTGGCCCACAGTAGGCACTCAGTGAGTGTTGGCTGAGTGGCAACCGAAGGACGGCACGGCCGGGCTCGGGATTCCACTAGGCGGCCTGGGCCGTGGCGGGCACAGGGCACCGGTCCCTGCAGCTGATGCTCATTTTAAAAGCCTCAAATGTTCGTTCAGGGTGGCTCTTGCCAACCGAGGAAGCTAATGATTTCCACGCTTCATTTTTCTCCACCTTAATCCCACTGCCAAGGCTTCAGGGCCTCTGCTGCCACTGCCCTCAGACTGGCATCAGATCCCTCCCAGAAGGTGCAATCCACCTGGGGAATGTCCAGGAAGCTCCGAGAGGGTCCAACCCAGCCTCTCTGGCACCTGTCAGGTCCCAACAGGCCTCGGGGCCACGGGGTGTGAGGGCAGCAGCTGGCCAGTGCCCATGGGAGGGACAGAAGAGCCCAGACAGCCCTTGTTGGCCAAGGCAGCCGTGATGCCTCCTCAGGGCAGATTTCTCCAGGATCCCTTCATCCTCCTGCTTCCTGAGCAGAGAAGGGAGGTGGGGGGCAACCAAGGGCCACCCCGTTCCAGCCACCAGCCGCACCACAGGTTTCATTAAAAACCTGTGTCACAAACCCAGCCAGACACCCAGGGTCCGTTTTACAGGGAAGAGACAAGTTCAGAAGAGATGACCTTGTTGAGGTCACAGGTTCGTAGGACATGAAGCCAGAAGCCTTCGTGGTCCTCCAGAGTGGCCCCGCCCTGCTGGGGAGTGAGACCTCTTCGGGGGCAAGTCCCAGAGCTGAGTCCAGGAGGTAGGACCGGTATGGACTGGAGGAGATGCAGGCACCTGGGCCCCTGAGCTGGCTCTGAGCAGTCCTCTCTCCCAGAGCCTTGCACACCCAGGCAAATGTCCAGGACCCTGTCATCTCCCTCCCAACCATCTCCCAGCCGCAGTGACCCAGCCAGGTGCCCCCTCCGTGATGGGGCCAGAAGGCAGGCCTAGTTCAACAGCCAGCAACCACGGACAAATCACAAAACACCTTTCTGAGCCTCGATGTGCCCATCTGCGAAACGGGAGAACAGCCGAGCCTCTGTGGGTTTGCAGGGGGCCACACACAAGACAGCAGACGAGGGGGCGAAGAGGAGGGAGCCAGGAGGTTCAGTGCTTGGCCTCTGGGGTGAGGTGGCCCGAGTTCCAATCCTGATTTCCCAACCTCCCCGCTGTGACTCGCCTGCTCGGGGCCTCAGTTTCCGTGTGTGTAAAAAGTGTACGGCAGATCATAGGAAGACCAACTTGAGTTAAGAGACCGTGTGTGTAAAAAGTGTACGGCAGATCATAGGAAGACCAACTTGAGTTAAGAGACCGTAGTGAAGCTGCTGTGGCAAACCCAAGGCTCAAGGTGTGTGACCTTTATGAGGGAGACAGAAAGGAACAGTCAAGAGCGTGGGCCCCGAGGGACCAGCTGTATGGCTTTGGGCAAGTTACACAACCTCACCGGGCCTCAGTTTCCCCGTGTGTAAAATGAGAATATTGCTTTCGGTTCCGCCATCATCTATCTGCGCTGGGGATGGGATTAGACAGCTCAGCTCTGGAAAGAACACCCTAGCACCAGCAACATTGTAACAGCATTGGCTGGCTTCTCTTCACGAGATCGGTGAAGGCAACCAGCCCCAATCTCTTGCTGTCCTTACGAGCCCATGGGCACGATTTCCAGTGCGGTCTGTTTTAGAAAACAAGCAGATCTAAGTTCAAACTCCCCCTCTGCCAGCTGGGGCCCTCTGGTCCTCAGTCTCCTCAGCTGGAAAATGGGGGCAGACGGCGCAAGCACCTCTTCGAGCTGTGTCTGTGTCCTCGGGCTGTGCCCACCCCACTGCCCCTCATCAGCTCCAGGATGAAACGCAGACAGCCCGGCCGGGGACTTGGCAGCCCCCCACCTTGGCCAGATGGGGAACATCTGACCCCCCCTGTCAGCCCCTTGACCGGCAGGCCTGGGAGGCTGCGGAGCCTACTGGGCCTTGGTCTAATGATTGACAGGTCCTGGGAGGACTCTGCCCTCAGGGCTTGGGATCGTCAGGGAGGCCGTGGGGAGAGGGCTGAGGGACCCTCAGCGAGGACTTTCCTGCCTCCTCCCCCAGCGTCAGCAGTTCCCAGCGCTCCTATTTTTCCTTCTCTGTAGTGACAACCAGCATTTAAAATCATCTTTATTCAGCTGTGTATTGTCTGTCTTCACCACCCCTCCCCCAAGAAGACGTAAGTCGTGGGAGAACAGGGATTTTTATTTGTCTTGATCCCTGCTGTACCCCCAGCGACCAGAGCAGGGCCCGAGCACATAGTAGGTGTTCAGCAAACGTTTGGCCCAGGAGAGAACTCCCCAGCTGGTAACATTTAGCCGGAAGGGTAGAATGGCTGAGCCCCTCTCCCTGTGGGCAGCTCCTCTTCCCAGAAGAGAGCCCGGTGCAGCTGCTGTCGCCTTGGTAGCTCAGTCCCCCCACAGCAGGGGTTGGGAGGCCTGAATTCTCCCCCACTGCAGCCTGGAAGGGTGTCACTGCAGTGCAACGGGGCCTCTGGGTGAGGGAGGGACCCGAGCAATTTTCTGGCTCACAGCTCATTTCAGTGCTGCCTGGTGATGCAGACAGACCCAGGAAGGTCCTGCTCCAGTAGATGCAGCCTGGGGCTCCTGGGACTCATGCAGGAGGGCTTCTCCACCCCTGGGACTGGAGGGGCTTCCCCGCTGAGCCCCGGGATGTGATCTGGGGGCCGGGCTCCCGCGCCCTCCCCAGCCACAGCCCCTCACGTGTGCGTGGAACTCCCCCGTCACAGTTTACAGAGTGCATTCACAGACATTATCACGTCGGCTCCTAAACGCCCCCTAAAAACCACAATAAATCTCTCACTCTGGCTCCGGAGCCCACCGGCTGCTGTGTAATCAGTGAGCAGAGGGGCCTCGGGGCCCAGAGCCTGCCAAAGCTGAAGGCGGCGGGGGCAGAGGGGGGTCCACGTGGGCGGGTAGCAGGTGGTGGGTGGCGGGCCCAGCTGGGCCGCTGTGGGAGCAGGAAGCAGGTCCTGAGGCCCAATCCCGTGAAGGAGAGGGTGCTGTCTGGGAGAGCCAGCCCGTGGGGCTCCAGGGAAGAGGTTTACAGGACCCGGGGACCGGGCGAAGGCGAGGGAGAGGACCAGACGGTTCCTTAGTACTTAGGAAAGCCATCAGGGAGGTAGGCTGGTGGCCAGGCAATTGGGCCCGGGGACAGGCAGCCCGAGCTGGCCTCTCGCCTGCTTTCCTTCACCCCCCAGAAAGCAGCCCTCAGCCAGCTCCCCTGGGTGCCAGGCCTCTGGGCGTGCCGGCCTCTGTCTCAATGCCATTACTGCCTTTTAGAAATCCTAACCCTCCTTGAAGGACAGTCCAGAATCCCCCCACTCGTAGGTCCCTCCCCGGCTCCAAGGCTAGACCTCAGGCCCCCAGCTAAGCCTCGTCTCTGTTCTCAGGCCCCTTTCCCTCTCTGTGCCTTTTGTGGCCCCCCACCCCCACCCCAGGGCAGTGGATTCACAGAGGCCAAGACCCCACCCCCACCCCCACATCCCCACACACAGTCAGAGGCAATGGCATGAGGTTGGGGGGTAGGGGGTCACTGGTTAAACAAACGCCCCAGCCCAGAGGGTTGTAGGAGGTCCTGAGCCCCACCCCCCACACCCCCCACCATGACAGGCCCAGCAAGCGCTGCCCCTGTGTTTTCAGCCTAGTACCCAGCCCTGGGCAGCCACGGAGGAAGCAACCCTGAAACGTCTCAGCCAAGTCAGCCAGCAGCCATGGTTGGGTTTTGGTGTTTTTTTTACCATTTCCCTTGATTCTCAAAGTTATAGGAGCTCAACTTACAAACTGTGGAAAGTTCAGGAAAGTTTAAATAAGCAGGGTGAGGGAGGGCCCGGCCCGAGGGGGCTGCGGCTGGCCTGGCCGGCGCCCCTCCCGCAGCACAGTGCCCCCTCCCCTGCCACCCGTCCATCAGGCCGGGCAGGCACCCGGGGGAGCTGCGGGCTCGACCTCTGGGCTGCCGAGGCGGCCGGCCTGTGGCAGCTGAGGCTGTGGCTGTGTCACAGCGGGTGCGGAGCAGGTGCTGACTTGTCTGCGGTCACCTCTGAGACGATCGGCATTTTCCCTTTTCCTTGATATGAAAACCAGCTGCTGGGCCTGGGCCCTGAAGGGTGGAGGCACCGTGGTCCCTGGGAAGCGTGCGTCATGCGGCGTCTGAAGCCGATCAAGGCGGTGGACGTGAGGGAGCTGGAGACAGAGGGTGCCCAGTGGGGGAGACGCCCACCCTCCCGGGGGGGATAACGGAGTCCCTCTGTGAGGCCTGGGAGACAGACTCTGGGTCGAGGAGTGTGGACTCAGGGCCTGGCCCCTTGGCCTGGCTTTCTACAAGTAGCCCAGGTTTTAGATGGGCCGGGATTGTGAACAGACATTCCTCCACGGAAGAGAAACAAATGGCCCACAAGCATGGGAACAACCGCTCAGCTCGTCAGCCGTGGGTCAAAACCACAACGAGACACCATTTCTCATCCGCGAGGGCCGGCTATAATCTAAAGTTGGGTGGGAACGAGGGTCAGGAAGGACAGGGTGGTTGGGAGCCCTGTGCCCCACTGGTGGGAATGTCAAAATGGGGAAAGCCACTACAGAAAACCGTCTGGCCGTCTGTCAAAACTTAGAGCCGGGGCACCTGGGTGGCTCAGTCGGTTAAGTGTCCAACTTCGGCTCAGGTCATATCTCATGGTTTGTGGGTTCGAGCCCGGCGTAGGGTTCTGTGCTCACAGCTCAGAGCCTGGAGCCTGTCTCAGATTCTGTGTCTTCCTTTCTCTCTGACCCTCCCTTGCTCATGCTGTCTGTCTGTCTGTCTCTCTCTCTCTCTCTCAGAAATAAAAATTAAAAAAAAATAAAGGTTAAACAGAGCCACCCCACAGCCTAGCAATTCCACCTGTAGGGATATACCCAAGAGAAATAAAAACACGCACCTGCACAAAAATTCAGGCACGAATGTTTATAGCACCATCTTCATAATAGCCCCAAAGTGGGAACTGCCCTTGTGCTCACCGACTGATGAACAGATCAAGAGAATGTGGAAACGGGGTCTACCCACGTGACAGAAAATTATGCGGCCATAAAAAAGGAAAGAAGTACTGATTCGTGCTCTAACATGATCAAGGGAATCTTAAAAACACACGAGGCCAAGTGGAAGAACCCAGACACAAAAGGTCTCACGTTTTCTGATTCTGTAATACGAAATGTCCAGAATTGACAAAAACAGAGAGACAGAAAGTAGATGAGGGATGAAGAGAGACTGCTAACGGGCACAGAGATGCTTTGGGGGGTTGATAAAAAATATCCTGGAATTAGATAGTGCTGATGCTGGCGCAACCCTATAAATATACTAAAAACCACCAGACTGTACACTTTAAAAGCATCAATTTTATGGTATGAGGTTTATATCTCAATAAAGCTGTTGTTTTAAAAAATGATGAGGTCCCCGCAGGGGAGTGTACCCCACAGGTCCCCAGAAGTTGCCCCTTCCAAGCTGCCTGCCTGGGACCACGGCGGGGTGCCAGGCAGCAGACCCCCTGATGTGGGCGCAGGACTCTCCAGCCTGTGCCTGCCTTGGGCCTTTCGCTCTGGAAATTCCTTCTTTACTGGAACACTCTTTCCTGCGCTCCTGCTCATCCCCTGGACTTCAGCTAGGATGCCTGGTCTCACAGAGGCCTTACCCGATCCCGGCCCCTGTGCCGGATTCCCTGATTTCTCTCGTGCTGTTTCCTGCCTTCGATGCCAGCACAGAGGGGGCCCAGGATAAGCCTCGGACAAACGACTGAAGCAGGAATCTTTGGTCTGAGGCCGGACATACTGGGCGGGCAGGGGCCGCAGAGGGGAGCGGGCAGGCTGAGCAGGGCCTGTGCTGGGTGGGCTTTCCTTGGGGTAACCCTGTGGGTGGCGTCACGTCCAGACCCAACCGGTCACTCCCGTGGCACTTCCCCTATGCAACCCCCTTGATGCTTAGCGTGGGTCTCTGGACCCTGCGCTGGCCAGGGCCACAGCCTCCTTACTGGTGTCCCCGTCCCGAGCAACCTGCATTTTCTCTTGCTGGCACCACGAGGCGGGTCACTCCCAGCATCCCACGCAGGACGCGGGTCCTGCTCCACACGCGCGCCCCACCCTTGCCTGTGGGGGCGCCGTGCTTCTACCCACTCCCTGCCTCCGGGGGCGCCCTTCCTCCCCGAGCCTGGGCAACATGGGGCTCTCTCGACTCTGCCAGCCTTTTCCGGAATGCACAAACCAGCAGGCATGACCTGACCGGGGTTTCCAGTGACCGTGACTTTATTTGAAATGACTTAGGAAACGGTTAACAATGAAATCACATGTAGTCCCAGGCTTGTTGCATGATCTTAAATCGGTGAGAATTAAGAGTCTCGATGGGTCTTATTCTGTCCTGTGAAGTGACTTCAGGGCCAGACACACTGCATGGCAAGTGGGTGAGAGCAGAGAACCCCGTGTGCCGTCTGCCGAGTACTTGGATACAGCCGCAGTGCCTGGGGCAGTGCCTGGAGGATTTGGGGTGCTAAGGAGGGGCTGGATGGGTGTGAGGAGGGACGGTAGAAAGACAGGAAAGAGGGAGGGAGGGATGGGGAGGAGGCCAGGTAGCTGTGTGGGTGAACAGACGGATTGGAGGAAGCAGAGGGCTCGTAAGGGCCCACGGACCACTCCAAGCCCGGCCCCTAGACCAGAAGACAGAGAGGATGGCTCTTCCTGGGACTGAGTGGGCATCCACGCAGCACCCGTGGGTGCAGAAAGGACCACCTCATCCCAGCCCACTCCCGAGTCTCCGGTCTCCCTGAGGGCCTCCACTCAGCCTCTAGACCGGGCTGGCCTCTCCAGCAAATTGACCAGAACTCTCTGGAGCCATCCTTGACATCTCTGCCCATGCTGTCTCTCGTCCCCCTCCTCCCCTCCCTCCTCCTCTCCTCTTCTTTCCCCCCCTCCCTTCCCGTCCCCTCTCTTCCCTTCCTCCTCTCTCTCTTTCTCTCTCTCTCCCCCAACCCCCAACCAATCCATCAGCAGATCCTGTTAGATTATTTTCATCAGCCTCCTATCTGGCTCCCCGGTTCTGCCCTTCCCCCTCCCCCAGTCTACTCCCAGCTCAGCAGCCAAAGGGCTCCTTGTAAATGGCGAGTCTGGGAGGCCTCACCATCTGGCCCCCATTTCCTCACTCCTCTGCTACCGCCTCCCTCCCTCCCTCCCCTGCAGCCACACGGGCCTCAGCCTCCTTGCTATTCCTCGACTGTGCCAGGCACGCTCCCCGCTCCGGACCTCGGCCCTGGCTGTTCCCTCTGCCTGGAATGCTCTTCCCCCAGAGGGCCATCCGACCCCCCTCCTCGCCTCCTTGCTGTCTTTGCTCAAATGTCACTTTCTCAATTAGACCTTCCTCGGACCCCTTATTTATAAACGAAAATAAAAATCCGCCCCTTGTTTCCTTTTCCTGTTTTATTTTTCTTCCCAGAGCTTATCACTCTGGACCACAACATATTTTACTTCCTTATGTGGTTCATTTGTCTGCGTTCCTCCATCGGAACGCCATCTCCAGGAGGCTCTTGTCCACTGCTGTGTCCCCAGCACTGAGCACAGGGTCTGCGAGGCCCAGGTGAGGTGCTCAGCAAACACGGGCAGGATGTCTGGGGTCTACGCTTGCTCTCGCGGGGCTGGCCTGATGCTCTGTCGCCGCCTTTCCCCCTTGGCCACTGTCCGATTCAGCCCACCAGGGCCCACTTGAAGAGGCCCCAAATCTCTTGGGGACTGCCTCCCTCCACCCCCAAGAGCGCTGCCCACACTCTCCCAAGGGCTGATGGGTTGGCCGTAGCCATGGTGTTCAAGGGAAGACCATCCAGGGCTGGCCCATCCCCTGCTTGGTTCTGAACCATTTTTGCGGCACCTGCCCCAGCGGCAGCCAGTACTTCTGTGAACCCCCTGCCCCCCCACTTCACATTCTCCTGCTTCCCCCCTCCATTCCTTTTCCCACTTGAGCCTCAAACCCAGCCTGGCTATACAGACAGAGCGGACAGAGGGCAGCTGTGGGCTCACTGAGGACACTGGTTCAAGGAGGTCACGTGAGCTGCCCAAGGCCCCCAGCAAGGTCCCGACTTCCCCGGTGATCGGGCCTGATGAGACTGGGGGGAGGGGGCTGGCTCCTCCCTTACCGCCCCCACTGCACGGGGGGCACTGAGCTGGGGGCGGGGAGTGTCCAAGCCCTAGTGCTGACAGCTGGGGACAGAGGCCAACCAGTAGGTGAGCAGTGACAGCTTGACCTGCAGCGTCTCACAGGGACTGAGCAGTTGTAGACGTGTGACTCTGGAGACTAGAACTTGGCGGCCGTGGAGGAGGCATGTACACGTGTGCACATGTTTGTGTGTGTGTGTGTGTGTGTGTGCGCGCGCGCGCATGTGTGTGCGTATATTACAGGGCACAGGGCTCATGAACAGCCAATAGCCTTGAGCCCCCTAATCCGTGTCCCGTCACCCCACTGACTCCAAGAGGGGGGCCTGGAGATGGAGATGGGCACCCAGGAGGGAGAGAAGCAGGTGTGCGGGCCGTTCAGCCAGGGGCGTAACGGGGCAGCAGCATCGGAACCAACACACAGCACAGCCGGCCAGACGCAGAGACAGAACCCAGTTCAGCTGCCCCTCACTGGCTCTCCACACCTCAACCACATCATCTGCCAAATGGGTCCAATAAGTCCCACATCGCAGGGTGGTCAGGATGAAACAAGACGCCGTAGGTATTCAGTACATAACCGACTTAGCTTGCTGGTAGTTTTATCAGAGCTCACGTTCAAGTTGGAGAACGGGCTTTCCATTTGTTCCAGAAGCGATCCCAGAGCCCCCTTTCTGCCTTGCTGTGAGCAGGGCACAGGACCCAAGGCCCTCAGGGGACTGACTCACAATAATAATGATGTGCGCGAACACGTGCGTCCCAGCGGGCTGACACTTGGAGGCGGTGTGGTTTCGGGCTTGGTAAGCACAACCTCATTGAATCCCCTAGAGAACGCTGTGAGCCGGGGGCTGTTACTGTCACCCTTCAGATGAGAAAACAGAGAGGCAAAGTAACTTGTCCGTGGTCGCCCAGTAAATGAAGGGCAGAGCCAAGATTTGAGTTGAGGGTCTTACCCCCACTCTCAGGCAGGACACAAAGCTGCATGAGCCAGGTCACTGTTCAAAATCAAGACAGCACCTGAGGAGGCGGGAGCACTCGGGAAGGAGTGTGCAGACGGGGGTAGCTCAGGAAGAGACTGACCGATGGGCAGGGATTTAAAGGTACAAAGGTTTGGGGCACCGGCGAGGAGGGGGGCTCAGTCATCTGGGCATTTGGCTTCGGCTCAGGTCAGGATCTCACAGTTTGTGGGTTCGAGCCCCGCGTCGGGCTCTGTGCTGACAGCTCGGAGCCTGGAGCCTGCTTTGGAATCTGTGTCTCCTTCTCTCTGCCCCTCCCCCACTTGTGCTCTGTCTGTCTCTCTCTCTCTCTCCCCGTCTCAAAAATAAACATTAAAATTAAAAAAAAAAAGAAGTTACAAAGGATTGAACAGGAGGAGAGGGAGCAGCCAGGCAGAGAGGGAAGCCTGAGCAAAGGCCCAGAGTCAGGAAAGGGCAGCCCGACCCTCTCTGCCCGGATCGTGGCTCCACCCTCCTACCCGATGCAGCCACATTTACACACTCATGCCTTTGTCAACACGGTCCCCTGCCTTCATGCCATCTCCTTTCTACTTCCCTCCAGCTCCAGTGGTGAAAGGGCAGGATTCAAAAACAGACATGTGCATTCCCAACAGTGTGCCTTTCCTGCTGCCCTGCTCTGCCCCAAAGAGAGGGAGAGACTTAAGCCTGAAGACACTCAGGGTAGAGAGGAGTCTGCCTGGAAGAGCATGTTGAGTAGGGGGAACAGAATGTGCGAAGATATGAGGGAAGAGTCAGGATTATGCCTTGGTGCACAGCTCAGAGTCTCCCCATCACACCCCAGGGCTCCTGGTACACAGCTCAGAGTCTCCCCATCACACCCCAGGGCTCCTGGTACACAGCTCAGAGTCTCCCCATCACACCCCAGGGCTCCTGGTACACAGCTCAGAGTCTCCCCATCACACCCCAGCTCAGCTCAGAGTCTCCCCATCACACCCCAGGGCTCCGAAGCCAGTGCTCCTTCCACTGCCCTGCCCAGGGGATGGCAGGGTATAGACAGAGGGTGTTCACAGCCTGCGACAGAACTCTGATTCTCATAGTGCTCAGCCCAGTTTTTTCAGTGCTCTCCCTGAAATGTGGGGCCTCTCACCTCTCACCACATGAGATTGTAGCCCCCCCCCCTTAAGAATTATCCAAGCGGACGCAAGGAAACTCCATAGCCCAGAGTAGATCTTCAGTGAGTAAGTACCAGTTGCCTGGATGGAGCACCATCTCTGGGTGAGGTTCCCCCAGCCCTCTGGGTCCTGGCATTGAGCCATTTCCTAGCCAGGCACCAAGAAGTCCTGGAGGTAGGAAGGCCCTGAGTTTAGCCTGGGTGGGTCTGTGATTGAGCAGTGAGGTTATTACATAGACAAAATGTGAGCCCTGCCTCTCGTGGGGGCCAGGAAGTCTGTGGTCGCAAAAGGTCCACTCTGTCCTCAAAGCCCGGCCATTACAGAAGTCTGGGAGTCTCGGGAGGGGACAGTGGCCCTTACTGGGCATCTTCTATGGGCCAGAAAAGGGCTGCGTGCTTTACAGCTAGGTATTAATATTCCCATTTCACAGGTAGGGAAACTGAAGCTTGGAGAGGTCAGAGAAATTTGAACTCCTCCATCCAACAGCCCCTCTTGACCTTAATCTCCCTTCCCACCACATGCAGAGGTTGTTGGAACCCCAATGATGATGGGGAGCTCACTCCTGCAAAAATCTCTTCTAGGCCACAACTGAAAGAGCGTTCTTCTCAGCGTGGGCTGAAACTGGCTCCTGGAAGGAAGCTCCCACCTGAGGCCCAAGCACCAGCTGTCAGCTGCACTCGGACCCAGACGCCCTCTCTCCCCGAGGCGGCCTTCAGACATGGAATAGAGCAGGACACTCCCAGTAAACCAGCATGCCTCCCCTGGACAAGTGCTTCTCTCTGAGCCTCAGTTTCCCAAGCTGGGCAATGGGATAACAACAGACCCTGTCTGAGGGGTAGCTGTGCAGCCTCAGAGAGTGAACAACCTGGGAATTTTCCGGGACCATCCAGAGTCTTCAGAGAAGCTCCAGCCAAGGAAAGAGGCTCAGGGGTTGTTCCAGAGCCTGACTCACCTTCCCCAAAGGAGGGAGTGGTCTTGATCAGGGGAGCCTCACGATCGGGGAGCTGGCACTCAATCTTAGGGCATGCCACGAGCAGGGTTTCACCCATACAGTTTTTTGTAAGGAAGCTCTACACCCAACATGGGGCTTGAACTCACAGCCCCAAGATAGAGTCGCAGGCTCTTCCGACTGAGCCAGGCAGGTGTTCCTCACCTGTATGGTTCTGGCTCCCCCTAGACCTGGCAAGAGCTCACCTGCCCACCGAAAGGTGCTCAGTCTTATTGAAGGACATCAGGGAGCGGGATCAGGCAGGTCTGGGTTCAAGTCCCTCATCTGCCATTTACCAGCTGTTTGGTAATGTACCTGCCGGTCACCTCTCTGCTCTGAGCCCTGGCTTCTCCAGCTCCAAGGAAGGGCCGTAGTGCTCAGCAGGGTGTGAGGTCAAGGCTGGCCAGCCCCTTGAGTACAGAGACAGGCGTGCCCCAGGCCCTGTTGCGGACAGCCGGGCCGCTGTCATCATTGCCTTCCCTGGCTCTCTGCTCACTGAGGGAGGGACTGGAGATGTACAGCCCAGAGAAGGGCCCCGTCTTCGCATATTCTCTTCCCCCTGGCTGCCCTGCTCTCTAGGCAGACTCCTCTCTACCTGGGTCCCTCCAGGCTTAATGAAGTCTCTCCCTCTCTGTGACGTAGGACAGTGCTGCAGGAAAGACACGCAGTCAGGGGTCCACCGATGGGAAACTGAGACCAAGAGAGGAGAAGCAACGAGCCCAGGATCACACGGGAGCAGAGGGAGAGCCAGGATTCCAACGCGGGCCCGCTGCCCCTGCTGACACCTCTCCAGGCAGCACTTAGGACCTTTCCCAATCTGTGCCCCGCTGGCCAAGTCGTGTACATACCTGCCCTGTGCAGCCCCACCTCGGGAAACCCCAAGCGGGAAGACCTGCCCTTCTCTCCACCAGCCAGGTTCTTATTGACCTTGAAGGCCCCACCTCGTACCCTTCCATGCCCCCCCCCGGCCCCGTCCTCAGCCCCCAGAGCAGCCCACCCCCCACCCCTCTGGTTCCTCTTCCCCACCCGGGCACCTCATGTGTGCCCTCCATCAGGAAGCTCCCTCCGGCCAGCTGGACCAATGCCTCCACGGAGCTCATTCCCCAACACCACCGCCCCTACCCACTTTGTGATTTCTTGCTCCGGGTCTGTCTCTCTGGACGAGGGTTCTGTGGGTGGGATGGGGTGGGAGTGGACGGGTCTTGTTGCCATGTTTCGCCTCAGCACCCAGCACAGAACCTGGCACAGGTGTTCAATGCTTGCTGTTCCTGCCTGGCATCCATACATCTATCCTTTCATTCTACAAACGCTTGTTGAGAACCAGGGACACAGCAGTGAGAAGACAGGCAGGGCCCTGTATAGACACGCATACAAGAGGGAGTAAGTGCTAGAAAGAGTAACAGAGCAGGGAAAGGACAATAGAGTCGGAAAAGGACAGGGGAAGGTGGCAAGGGAAAGTGTCTCTGAGCAGGTGACATTTGATCAGATCTCTGAAGCGAAATAGAAAGTGATATAAACATCAGAGGAAAGAGTATACCAGGGAGAGGGAACAGAGAGTGCAAAGGTCCTGAGGTGGGAATACACATAGTATGCTGGAGGAAATGCAAGGAGGTGAATGAGCAGGATGGGGGTGGCAGGAATTGAGGTCAGAGAGGGATCCAGCAGGGTCCATAGGCAGGACCCTGCTTTGACCCTGACCGAGCTGGGAGCCATTGCCGTGTTCTGGGCTGAGGAGTACAGAATTTTTAAAAATTTTTTTTTTTAATTTTTTTTTATTTCTAGGAGAGAGAGAGATAAACAGCGTGAGCAGGGGAGGGTCAGAGAGAGAGGGAGTCACAGACTGAAACAGGCTCCAGGCTCTGAGCTGGCAGTCAGCACAGAGCCCAACGCGGGGCTCGAACCCACGAACCGCGAGATCATGACCTAAGCGAAAGTCGGACGCTTAGCCGACTAAGCCACCCAGGTGCCCCTGAGGAGTACAGAATTTGACCTAAGTTCTAACGGGATCACTTTGGCTGCTGCACAGAGAATGGAGTCCAGGGGTCCGAGGGGGAAGCAGGAGACCCATGAGGAGGCTGCTACTCATACACAGTGGAGTGGACATGGTCAAATTGTTGATAAAGTTTGAAAACAGAACCTGTGGTGTCTGTGGATGCATGATGAAGGATGAGCAGGGGAGAGAGAGAATGAGAGAAAGGGAGGGGAGGAGTTAAAAATGGTCTCAAGATGGGGCGCCTGGGTGGCTCAGTCAGATAAGCGTCCAACTCGTGATTTCGGCTCAGGTCATAATCTCACAGTTCATGGGATCGAGCCCCGCATCCAGCTCTGCACTGACAGTGTGGAGCCTGCTTGGGACTCTCTCTCTACCCCTCCCCTGCTCACTCTCTATCTCTCTCTCAAAGTAAATAAAAAAGGGAAACTTAAAAAAAAAAAAAAAGGCAAGGTGTTGGGCCTGAGCAAGTTCATGGAAAATGGAGGTTCGATTATCTGAGATGGGGAAGATTTGGTAGTGGGGCAGGTTTGAGGGTGACATGCTGAGGTACAAAGCTCAGTGGCCGTGCACTTGGAGCTGTTGCAGAAGGCGCTGGCTGCATGGGTCTGTAGTTTGGGACAGGAGTCCGAGCTGGGTGGGGGCACTTGTCATACGTGTCCCCATGTCTTGCACGTAGTAGGTCCTTAGTATATGGCTGCTGACTTGGCCTGCGGGGCCTTGTGGGGGACACAAAACTGGCCACAGCCCCACTCCTGGCCTCTAGGAGAGGTAGACAGGGCCCCCGGGGCCAACCTCAGAGCCACACCCTGTGAGGGCCACACACACAGCTGTCTACATTCCTTGGGTGACATGGCTGGAGGGTAATCTAGGAAGGCTTCTTGGACGGGGTGGTGCAAGACTCCTGGCAAAGCTGGGGCAGGCCTCCGGCTTCAGCAGGAAGTGGGGGAAACAAGTGAGTGGAGGAAGCCTCAACAGAGCCAGTGAAGCAGGGGTGAAGGGGATGCGTGCAGGCGCCGGAGCCCTGGCTGCGGTTTGGGCTCTGTGCCCTTGGGCAAGATCCTTGACATCTGTGTTGTGGGCTCTAAAATAGGAATGATAACTGTGCCCCCTGCACTGATTGGTGTGAGGATCAAATGCGTTAATCTAGGTAAAGTGCCCCAGATACAATGATGGCAGATGCTGGAAAGTGTGACCTGAACCTATTAGCACTGCGTCCAAAGACGGCGGCCTCCTCAAGCCCAGGAGGACGGTCCAACAGGGGAGAGAAGAACATATAAGGCCCAAGTGTGCGGTGCCCACAGCTCAGATCAGGAGGGGACCCGCGGAAAGTTCTGTGCAGAGCGATGAGGAATATTCCATTCGGTCCTTGCTCATCCCCCACCTGTGCTCAGCTTGACACATCCCCTCCCGTCCCAGGCCCCACGGTGCCCCCATGGCAACCCGCCTGCTGGGCTCGGCGCATCTCACAACAACAGCTAATGCTCGGTGATCACCATCCACGCAGTCCTCACAGCAGCCCCGGGTATGAGGCTGGTCCTATTACTGTGATGCAGACAGAAGCTGGCAGAGCGGGATATAAAGTCCAGAATCTTCCAGAATCTACACCGGCTTCCCCTGGCTCCGAGACTGACCCCGGAATCCTACAAAGTGGCCGGGCATCAGCGGAGCACCTTGCACTTGCTGATTCTCCCAGCAGGCCAGAATCAGGAACTGGGTCAGTTCACAGGGACAGAGACTACAAGGTGAGGTGACTTGTCCAGGGTCCCCCAGCTTGTCCACCCGGGAGCTGGGACTCCACTCCAGATCTGTTAGACTCCAAACGCCCGCACTGGAGGCTTGGCGGACACGGCACGTGGGACCCTGAGCTTCCTTTAGTCTGGGCCTGCATCAGGGGAGAGGTCTCTCATCTGGAGCTCTTTCTGAGTTCTCGGATCCTTTTTGGGGGGACAGAAGAAGACAGTGGGTCCCCCTACGCCCAGGCTGCCTGGGGCTCGTGCACAGGCCCCTTTATGGTCTGCTCCTACCGCCTGTCCTTAGAGAGAGGTTTCCCCCCAACCCCCTGGCCCTGCCCTGCCCTGCGGAGGGGAGAATGAAAAGCAGGCTGAACTGCCTCCTCTTCACACTTTCCAGGCCAGAAAAACCTGCAGAGGGAGATACAATGTTCGCAGACCAGGTCAAGTCCAAGGTCACTGTATAAAAATGGATTCCTGAAAAGATATAAACCGGCAATTTACCTGATGCATTTTATTGGCCTCAAAACAAACCAACCAACACCCCAAAATGACCCCATTTGAATAATGAAGGGAGATAAACCCTTCCCAGTTCCTCTTTCATTGGTGAAGAAGGACACACAAAAACTCAGCCAAAAAAGAACGTTCGTAGGCAGCTTCAGGTCTGATTTATTAGCCGCTTTCATTTCATAAACGCCAGCATCTCTGTTAAAATAGGATGATGTCCAAAAGGTCTGTTTGTTTAAAAAAAAAATTGTATTCAATATGGGACAAGGTTTAGTTTTATTTTTTATTTTTTTTTTCTTAGGCAAAGCTCAGATTCTCCTGACTTCACGCCTGTTACTGCAGCCAGAGGGAAACTGATTTCAGAATCCATCTGATATGTCGGATTTCTTTGTGGCATCCACTTCATCGCTCAGCAGCCAGCCATGATGTCATAAGCCCATCAGATTTCCGGTAGGGGGGAAACGCTGGGGAATTGGAAAGAATGGATGTTTCTTACCCTTCAGGGAAGGGGGGGCGGGGAAGGGGCTGGGTGTGCTTGGGGGGTGGGGGAGGCAGGCTCAATGTTTGTGATATTAAATGTCAGGCAGAAACCTGAAAAATCCAGCCACCCAGATGTTTTCTGAATATCCAGATGTCTGGCACTGAGCAGACCGTGCTCCCCCCGCCCTCCCCCCTCCCGCTACCCCCCTGCTCCGAGCCCAAGAGGCGCTCGACATTTCAGGTTTGACCTCAGGTCTGCAGCGAGTGTGTGCTGCCAGGATGCACATCCTCAAGGCTGCCCACCCTCGGGGTTGGAATTTTTTTTCTAAATCTTTACACATGGATGACAGGAGTAACTAGGTCCAGATTTTTAAAAGCTGTTGAAGCAGTGATTTGAAAAGTTCAGTCCCTGGAATTAGCTTCCACAGAACACACTCTACACGCCAAAAAGGAGGAAAGAAATCCCCTCGCCAACACTCACACAAACATATGTGACTCTTAAGCCACAGGACTTAAAAATCCCAAACAAAAACCAGTGAGTCTGAGAATCAAGGGCTCGGAGACTGACACGGAGAAGCGATGTGCCCGCCCCCAGGAGCTCGCTTCCCCCAAATCAGGAAACCACCAAACAGCTTTGTTCTTCCTGACAAAGCCCCTCGCTTCCAATGAACAGGCAGTGCCAACAAAAGCACAAGGTAGAACTAATTTACGCCGAGGCTCGGGGCTTCAAGGAGTCATAAAGTACAGAGATGCAACCAGCTTTGCCTGGGAAGCTCCCTCCCTACACCTGGCGGTGGGGACCCCTTGGCCTGGGGGCGTCCCGCAGGCCACAGAGAGAGCGCAGTCCGGACTTCAGGCACAGGCGCCCACTGAGGCCACCACCGAGGCCTGTGACATCACAGCTAATTGCTCCTGAAAATGAGCCAAGAACTGCAGGCTCCCTGGGGCCCAAACCCTGCGGCTTCGCAGAGAAGGGGCCCGGGGGGCAGAGACAGCTGGGGAGGGGGCCCCCTCCAATTAGAACGACTGTTTGGATGATGTAAAAGAGGGGTGGCTAACAGGAGGGTGTCTAGCAGAGGGACGGAAGAGGTGAGCGTTGGGGGGGGGCGCTCAGGGATGGAGGTGAGGAGGCTCTGTGGCCTCATCTTCTAGAACAACCCCTGTGCTTTGCAGATGGGGAAATTGAGGGCCAGGAGCGGCTGAGTGGCCCGCCCAAGGTCACCAGGCTAATTAGCGGGCCAGCCTGGACTGGGGAACAGAAAACAGGCCTGGCATTGCACAGCTCTTCCCTGAACGTTATCTAATTTAATCCTCACAACACCCTGTGAGGGAAAGATTATCATTAACCTCAGTTACCGGAGGAGCCAAAGGAGGTGCAGAGAGGTTAAGTAATTTACCCAAGGTCACACAGCTTGTCATTAGCAGAACGTGGCCTGGATCTCTGAGTTTCACCGACTCCAAATCCAGTGGTCTTTCGGCTGGGTGGGGAAGGGTGGGGGCAGTTAAGATTTAACCGGGAGCAGTGAATCTGATTTAAATACATATTTAAAATGCCGGTGATCCCCACAGAACAGAAGGACGTAAATCATTGCAAATTAATTTTTTAAAGCAATTCCAGTCAGGAGGGCTGGCTGGCTGGGTGGGGAGGCCGCTATTCTTCTGTCCCTGCCAGAGCCCGAATAAAGCATGCAGACACTCATCTCTAGCTGTGCATAGAGGCAGCTCAATCCCCTGAAGTGGGGAGCAGGGGACTCGGGGGGGGGAGGGGGGAGGCTAAAAGCTTTGTTGGGCATCTGTGAGGGCATAATCTGCCACAGGAAAGGTGCCAGGCGCGCAGGTCTGACAGAGCCAGGGGAGGGAGAAATTCACTGAGTGTAGAAACTAGGAAAAATAAAGAGTCGGTCCCTCTAAGCCTGAGTCCTGTTTTCCAGGCAGGAGTTTAAAGCAACTGAGAGTAACCTGGACAGCTAAGTGCAGCCCAGAGGCCTGACTTGGGGTCAGGGAGGTGCTGCCCAGGGTCCTGGCCACTCCAGATTGGGGAAGGGGCTGGGGAGGGCAGGCAGTTACTGTGACCCTGTCCCGTAGCCATCCCGGGGACCCTGCTGGCCACCAGCTTCTCCGGAGTAGCATTTAAAGGAAACCAAGCCTCTGAGAGCTGGGACAGAAGAGTGACTAGGTTGGCCTGCGCTCAGAGAACAGGACAGGCACCCAGCCTCAGGCCCCCCCTTTCTGCAGGTCCCCAACCTTCCAGTGAAACAGCCTTGGCGCGTCAGCGGGCCATCTGTACCAAGCCTCTCCCTGCTGGTTTCTTCTACTTTGTTTCTGTGAACTGCAGATGGGGTGTGGAGCCCAGGACTCAGTCCAGGGAAGGGGAAAGAAAAGGTTCTGCCGTCTGGATACCTGACCTTGCGGAGGTATTTTTTCTTGTGTTTTTCTGGGGAAAGTCTACCCATCCTCTATTCACTCTGTCTACCACCGGCTCCCAAAAGAGGTTCAGGTCCTGCCTTGGTGACACTCACATCTGATGGAGGGAAACAAACAGTCACCCAATAATGACAAAAAATGTCCATGGAGGGAATGGTCCCGGGCTATGACAGCCTGTCAACCGGTGAAGCATCAGGTCAGTGAGGTCAGGGAAGGCTTCCTGGAGGAGGTGACTGGGGCCCAAAGGTTGAGGAGGCATTAATCCCTCTGACTCACCGTCACCTCTCCAGCGAAGCCTTACTTCATGCCCACCCAAGGCTGCCTCCCATTCCCGCGCCCCATTCCCTTCTGGACTATTCTTCATCGTCTATGTCCCTGCCCTGCTCTGGAAGTCCCAGACTGGGTCTGCCTTGTTCACCACTGAGTTGCCTACGCCTGGGATGTTTGATGACTACTTGTTGATCAATCAACAAACAAACAAACAAACAACATGTGTAAAGGGCAGGCGGTGGAGGAATCACAGAGACTAGGAGGGTGTAGGAGTATGAATGGGGGCAAAAGTCCCCAAGGAGAAGTGGGGGCTGGGACCGAGTCACCCCAAGGGGCACCTTGAGTGTGCAGGTATCTCTTTGCTCCTCTGGGCTCCCTGCTGCCTTTCCTCTGTGGCAGAAACTGGGTTGGGGTGTCCCCTTTCCCTTACAAGAGACAGTCTGCCCCGGGCACAGCACCCCTGGGCACCGGGTAGCTGGGGGAACGGCATCACCTGCCCAGTACTCTTCCTTCCCACCATCACTGTCTTCCCTCCTCCGTTCTCCCCTCACCTGGCGCTGAGGGCCCGCCCGAGCCACAGAGAGGCAGTGGAGGCAGATCCGGGGTCCCAACGCTCCCCACCCCCCACCCCCAGGTCCCATCTGCGCCCTCCACTACCACGCCTGTCTCCTCACTCAGGCAGAAGTGGAAGGAGGGAAGGAGCCGGGCTCCGGGCTTGGACCAGACCGGGTTTGAGTCCCCTCTGCGCGCGTCGTGTCGGCAAGCTGGCCTCTGCCCCTCGGATTCCTCCCAGGTGATGGAGAGACCCCAGGCTCCGGCGGGCGCAGCGCGGGCGCTCCGGGAACCTGTCCGAAAGGCTCCAAGTCACTCTCCTCTCGTCTCCCTCCAGCGCCCCCCTCCCACCCCGCTGCGGCGGCTGAGGCTGGGGCGTGGGGGTCCCCCGCGGCTCGGGCGGCCGGGAGCGGCGGGGGCCCGCCGGCAGCGCGCCCCGGCCCCAGCGCCCGGCCCCTGGCGCCCGCCGCGCGCACTCCGGCAAACTTTCCGCCGCTGCCTCCCGCGCGCGTCTACACCTGCAGGCGGTCGGGCGCCACCTCCTGCCCCCCGGGCGCTGGAGGCTGCCGCGTCACAGTCCGCGTCTCCACGGTCTCACCGCTGACCGTCCACCTCAGCCTTGACGACGTCGGGATTTCGGAGGCGCCCCAGCCGCACCGCCTGCGCCCGTCTACGCCGCCACGGCAGTCCCCGGGTCACCGAGGACTCCTCGGCTCAGGGGCCGCGTCCACGCCGCCTCGGAGATGCCTCGGCGCCCGGGCCGCGTCTACACCGCTCAAGGCTCACGAGGCGCAGAGCGCGCCCTAGGGCGCAGACCCCGCGACAGGCGCTCAGTGAGCGCGGGGGTGCCGCGATGTCTCCGGGTGCCCCCAAGTCCCGCGAAGCCGGCCGGGGGCTTCTTACCTTGCTCGCGCGCTCACGCTCCTGTCCTGGCCGTGCGGTCCCTTCCACACATTTTGCGATATTGTCGACAGCGAAAGAAAATATTGTAAATCCTCTCCCGGTCACGCGGCTGTCCCCCAATCTCCTCGCTCTCCTGTCTTTTCGGCCTTTAGGACAATACTCGGCCCCAGCGGCCGGCCGCTGGCCTGGGGGCTCCAGGCGGGCGCGGCTAGCGGCGGCTGGGCGGGGCCGGGGCGGGGCGGGGCGGGGCCGGGGAGAGAGAGGGGGGCGGGGCCGGGGCGGGGCGGGGCGGGGCGCGCGGGCTCCAGCCGCCCTCCCGCGGGAAGCTGGGGCTCTGCTCCAAGCGCTCCTGTTCCAGCCCTGATTGGTCGGTCGGCCTGCGATGCTGAGGCCTGATTGGCAAAGACGAAGAAGGGGCTCCGGCAGTGGGGGTTGCGGGCTTCATTCTTTGCCTTTTCTTTCCTGCGGCCGCCGCTGCTCTTTTGAGCCCTCCTGAGATCCGCCGCCTTTTCATCGCAGCTTCCGTGCACCCCATCATAACACCTAACCACCCGAGAATAACTGTATTTCTTTTGCTCTTTGCTACCAAATAGGTAGCACCTTTTTTAAAAATGTTTTAAATGTTTTATTTATTTATTTATTTATTTATTTATTTATTTATTTCTAGGAGAGAGAGAGAGAGAGACAGTGTGAGCAGGGGTGGGTCAGAGAGAGAGGGAGTCACAGACTGAAACAGGCTCCAGGCTCTGAGCTGGCAGTCAGCACAGAGCCCGACGCGGGGCTCGAACCCACGAACCACGAGATCATGACCTAAGCCGAAGTCGGACGCTTAACCGACTAAGCCACCCAGGCGCCCCCCAAATAGGTAGCACCTTGAGGTCCAGACACAGGGTTTGTGGTGCTCACCACTGTATCCCCAGGATATAGGATGTGCTCAAACGCATGTGTTGATTGAATTAATGGAAAAGGTGCGCACAGGTTTTTAGAGCTGTCTGTAAGGCTGGTAACATCCCTAGAAGATAGCATTCTTCTTCAAGAATGGGGAGACTGACGAGCAGAGAAATGCTGTCACCAAGGAGTGATGGCTGAGCTGATACTGGGACACGCTTACATCACTAGACCTCGGATCTCCACACAGTGATGTTTTGTGTAGTGTCAGGGCCTCTGTTTCCCATCTGTCCAAGGATTAGATTGATTAGAGTGAAAGGTGGTTTGGAAGATTATTTCAGTGAACGAGTATGCGTTTGGCAGTATGAATGGGACATTCCTAGGCTCCATGTTAAATTCTGAGTCCTCTCTTGGGGCGCCTGGGTGGCTTAGTCAGTTAAGCGTCCGACTTTCGCTTAGGTCATGATCTCACGGTTCGTGGGTTCGAGCCCCGCGTCGGGCTCTGTGCTGACTGCCAGCTCAGAGCCTGGAGTCTGTTTCAGAGTCTGTGACTCTCTCTGACCCTCCCCTGCTCACGCTGTCTCTCTCTCTCTCTTAGAAATAAATAAAACATTTAAAAAAAAATTCTGGGTCCTCTCTCTTACTGGGACCTCCTCCCCTACAAATCACAGAGAGAGTTAAAAGCACTGTGTTCCAACCAGGCTACTATGCCCTCCACTGAGGGTTTGGGAGCATATGGGAGGATTTTTCTGGTCGGGGGGGTGGGGGGAGAGGACCACAGGGAAACTGACTTGAGCAGACATGCTATTCTGGGGAGAAGGGAGTCTTTGGGAAACCCCACCCCATCCTAGGCTGGTCCTTTTGATTGAAGGGTGGTCTCTGAGATGGGAAAGAGAAGGCTTCCTCTGATAAAAGCAGGTATCAGAGCTGTTCCTGGAGTTGGGTGAGCGCATTCATTGGCCAGAGAAATGCTACCCGAGATCCTGGAAGTGAATGAAACTCAGACAGAGGAGCTGGCCTGGTGACACAGGGAGTTTCCTCGCGTCTCTGTCTTCACATGGCCATCTTATTAGGGCACCAATCATTGGTAGGTTTCAGGTCCTACCCTAATCCAATATGACCTCGTCTTAACTTCATTACGTCTGCAAAGACCCTATTTCCAAATCAGGTTACATCCACAGGTTAGGATTTCAACACATCTTTTTTTTTGGGGGGGTGGGGGGAACACAATTCAACCTGCAACAAGGCTCAATGAAGAAAGAATATTCTGGCCAGAGGGGAACAGCAACAGCAGATTGCCCTCCTAGTGCCCACTGCTTTCTGGGGTCCTATCTCCAGCATCTCTCAGTTCCTGATAACTAGCAACTGCTTAAATGGAGCCAGGAGCCAGCTGATCCTCTGGATATCGGGTCTTCTCACGCCTCTTCTTCCAGCAGACTCTGTGCAGCCTGCCTGTCCCTCCTCTTCCTGCCTGCCTGCTCCCCACCCCCCACCCGCATCCCACATGCGAGATGGACAAGGACAATAAAAGCTGTTTCACAAGCAGGTGGTGATTAATCGCCAAGTTAATTAAAGAGGCAGTAATTACACTCCGATTTCAGAGGAAGGAGCGATGTCTTGGGCAGGGATGGGTGGTCAGCCTCGGTCTCCCTGAAAAGGTGGGGCTGGAAGACAGGATTTGAAGAGACAGGAAAAAAAGCAAGTAACATTTTTTTAAAAATGTTTTTATTTATTTCTGGGAGAGAGAGGCAGCGTGAGCAGGGGAGGGTCAGAGAGAGAGGGTGACACAGAATCCGAAGCAGGCTCCAGGCTCTGAGCTAGCTGTCAGCACAGAGCCCGACGCGGGGCTTGAACCCACGAACCGTGAGATCATGACCTGAGCTGAAGTCGGGCGCTTAACCGACTGAGCCACCCAGGTGCCCCAAGTAACATTTTTTTAAAGTGGGTGCCTCAACCGTAGATGTAATATTTTATTTGACAGAGTCAGGTGGCAGGCTTAAACATTTAAGCTCGTCCCTGTGCTTTTCCATGTCTTTGAAATATTTCATTAACAATAATAACAACAAATCCGGGGGAGGCTAAGTTCGGGATGTATTAACAGCCTCAGATGCCAGTGTGCCCCACTTCACACAATGGAGACGGCCTTAAGGTGATGTGTAAATCGAACCCCGTTTGCCCACCCAGTACATCTTAACATCAGCAATGCTCGGTCTTCATTTCTGATTGATTTCCCCTGGTAGAGGCGCAGAATTCTTTGCTTTAAGTGTCAGGCTCTCTCTGTCAAGTAGTTAATGACCTATAAAGCACTTAAAACGTACTGGAGGAGACGCTATTTGGAGGCACCCTGTGGTGTACCCTCTTCTATTGCCGGTAATCACCCCTCATTTATTTGCTCTTATTGGTTTAGAATTTGCTATCAGGTTTCCCTAAAGTGAAGCCCACCAGGAAAGGTCCAATTCACATGGGCCCAGATGGGTGCTAGGGTTGGGACCCTGAGGCAGCAGCAACAGACAAGGGAAGGGCCTTTCCTTAAGAGTCCTTGACCAGGGGTGCACTGGTCACCTCTTGGCATGTCTTCCCTGACTACCTCATTCCTCCCGCAGCTACAGCCACCGCTGCCTTCCCAGTTTCTCCTCACCATGTGTCTGCTGCCTCAACCTCTGTCCCGAGTCCTGATCTGTTCTCTTGGTTGCCTTTAGGACACCTCCTCCGGGTTGCCACCTGGATTTCTCCCCACGTTGGTGCTCCACTCCGGTACTTCTGGTTGTGTTTACTGAAACCAGCCTCTGTCCACCGGATGGGGCACAGGCAGTTGAGGCCAGTAGATCACCAGGTCTTTTCGGCCCCTCCCCACCAAGGTGGCTCTAGAGTCTGGTCCCCTGCCCCAGCTCACACCTCCTCGGCCTCAGTCCCAGCTCCAAACGTTTGCCAATCTCAGCAGCCTCCAACTGAAACAGACCAGCCTCCCCAGAGCCATTCCCTCAAGTTGCCTCCTAAAGAACAGTGTAGGAGACTTTGCTCTCTTGCTCCCTGACTTCTGCGTGCCCCTCAGGCCTCAGTCTGGTGCCCAAGGCCCTTCACAACCTGGGACCGTGTCATCTCCCCAAGCTCTCCCAAGGACCTCACACATTTTGCCCTCTCACTCCTTCTGTCTTCAGGCCTTAGCTCATGATATTCTGTCTGGAATCCCTTCATCTTTTTTTTTTTTTAATATTTTTTTAAAAATTTATTTCTAGGAGAGAGAGAGAGACAGTATGAGCAGGGGAGGGTCAGAGAGAGAGGGAGATACAGACTCTGAAATAGGCTCCAGGCTCTGAGCTGGCATTCAGCACAGATCCTGACGCAGGGCTCGAACCCACAAACCGCGAGATCATGACCTAAGCGAAAGTCAGACTCTTAACCGACTAAGCCACCCAGGCGCCCCATGGAATCTCTTCATCTTTTAAGGTGCCCTCTTTCAGGAAGCCTTCCTTGGTTAGCCCAAGCTTGGCTTACTCTCCTTGAGGCTCCCACGGCCTTCCCATGATGTATTTTCCTTGGGTTTCTGTGTTTCCCTGTATTTTAGGGACAATTTATTGAGTGTCACTCATTCAGGGGCATTTCTTGAGTGTCCGCTGAGAGAAGAGTTGTTAGGAGCACCAGCTTTAGAATCAGCCAGGTCCAAGTTCAAACCTGGCTTTGCTCCTTGCCTACTGAGTAAACTTGGGCATTTGCTGCCCCTGTCTGAGCCTCACTTTCCTCCTCTGCCACGCCCCATAGCTGCCTACCCTTGGGCAACCGAAGGATGACGCCAACCTGGCAATGTCAGTGCTGGGAGTGAGGGAAGAGGTCAAGGTTGGGGTGAGCACAGAGGCTGTGGCAGCGGCAACCCCCAGGGTCGGAGCTGTGAGAAGTAACCACAAGGAGCACAGAGCAGGGTGAGCCACCTGACCAGGGGGGCGGGAGGCCGAATAGACCCTTCCAGAAGGGAAAGTGTACTAATTTTCTTTCTTTTTTTACATTTTTTAAAAGTTTTTTTTTTTTTAAGTTTATTTTTGGGAGAGAGGGAGAGGCAGAGAGAGGGGGGAACACAGAATTTGAAGCAGGTTCCAGGCTCTGAGCCGTCAGCACAGAGACAATGGGGGGCTCATGAACTGTGAGATCATGACCTGAGCCAAAGTTGGACGTTAAACCAGCTGAGCCACCCAGGCACCCCGAATGTTTATTTATTTTTGAGAGAGAGACAGAGTGTGAGCAGGGGAGGGCAAAGAGAGAGGGAGACACAGAATCCAAAACAGGCTCCAGGCTCCGAGCTGTCAGCACAGAGCCTGATGAGGCGCTCGAACTCAGGAACCTCAAGATCATGACCTGAGCCCAAATGGGCCGCTTAGCCAACTCAGCCACCCAGGCGCCCCAAAAAGTGTATTAATTTTCTAGGGCTGCTGTAACAAATTACCACAAGCTCGGGTGTCTTAAAGCAGTGCATGTTTATTCTCTGGCAGTTCTGGAAGCCAGAAATTCAAAATCAATTTTACCAGGCTGAAACCAAGGGGTGGGCAGGGCCCCCTTCCCTCCAGGTCTTTGAGAAGAATCTGCCTCATCACCCTTTCTAGCTTCCAGAGCTGCATCCCTTGGCTCCTGACCCCTCCCTCCTTCCTGCCCCAAAGTGGGCGATGTAGCCACTTCACGTCTCTCTGCTTCCAGCCTCATATTGCTCTCTGCCTTCTGACTGTAACCTCCCCCACATCCCTCTTATAAGAACACTTGTGATTCTAATAACCAGGATAATCTCCCCATTTAAAAACCCTTAATCACATCCTCAGAGTCTTTGCCATATAAGCTAGCATTCGCGGGTTCCAGGGATCAGGATGTGGGCGTCTCAGCAAGGCCCACTATTCAGGCCACGGCAGAAGGCGACGGAGCAGAGAAGTTCAGATCGTGGGCTCTGAAGTTACTTTTGGGCCCTGAATCTCAGCCTCACTATTGTCAGCTGTGTGGACTTGGGCAAGTTGCTAGATCTCTCAGATACTCGGTTTCCTCATCTATAAAATGGGAACAGTGTCTAGCTCCAGATGGGAACACAGTAGGCATGCAAGTACACGGTCAGCAGAGGGGACTACACTCGCCAGGGCCTGGGAGGACCCTTATGGGGGGAGGGAGGGGCAGGGCAGGCTGGGGTGGAAGGGCAGATGGCAGACTCGGTCCCAGGGAAGAAGTGTGTGTGTGTGTGTGTGTGCGCGCACTGTGTGTGCTGTGTACTCGGTCCTCTGTCCTGGGGGTCACGGACAGGGGCTACAGAGAATGTTTGAGCAAGGCACTTTTTGTTTTATTTTTGTTGTGTCTTATTCAGATAAAATTCACATACCATAAAATTCACCATTTTTTTAAAAATTAATGCTTATTTATTTTTGAGAGAAAGGGAGACAGTGTGAGCGGGGGAGGGGCAGAGAGAGAGGGAGACAACAGAATCTCAAGCAGGCTCCAGGCTCTGAACTGTCAGCACAGAGCTCGACATGGGGCTTGAACCCACAAACTGTAAGATCATGGCCTGAGCTGAAGTCGGACACTTAATCGACTGAGCCCCCCAGGCGCCCCTAAAATTCACCATTTTGAAGTGTACAACTCTGGCTTTTAGCATATTCACAAGGTTGTGCAGCCATTACCATTATCTAATTCTAAAACATTTTCATCTCCCCATAAAGAAGCCTCATACCCGTTAGTAGGGGTTTTTTTGAGCACCTTAAAGCTCTCTGCAATCTCCCACTCCAGGCTTGAACCCAGGGAGAGGACAGCCAGCCCGCTAGCACTGAGCTGTGGGGTTGGAGCACCTGCCACAGGGCTGGACTGCCCCGGAATCAGCTATCACCACAGCCTCTCCAGGCTTTCTCACTGTATCCCGGGAGGTAGGGTCACACACTGCACAAGGCTGAGGTGGCCCAGGTGTGGGAGCTCAGGGTTCACTTTCTATCATCGTAGTTATCATTTTTATTTCTGGACCTGGTCACTTGGTCCTGGAATCTCTCTCTCTCCACTAGGACTCATCCACACAGACTTTTCCTAATAGGTCAAGGGTGTCAACAGCTCTCCTGGCTTCACCCCCAATACACAGCATCTCGGGGCTCCCTGCCCTCAGGAGGAAGGAGCCAGTGAGGCCACCAGAGGAACGTGGGGCTGGGTCCAGAGACGTCAGAGTACAGGGCCTTTTTGTTTTGTTTTGTTTTAATGTTTATCTTAGAGAGAGAGAGAGAGAGAGAGAGAGAGAGTGTGTGTGTGTGTGTGTGTGTGTGTGTGTGAGTGGGGGAGGGGCAGAGAGAGAAGGAAACGCAGAACCTGAAGCAGAATCCAGGCTCTGAGCTGTCTGCAGAGAACCCAGTGTGGGGCTCGAACTCACAAACCGAGAGATCAGGACCTGAGCCGAAGTCAGATGCTTAACGGACTGAGCCACCAGGCGCCCCAGGATGGGCCCTTTTAAAGGCCTGAGCATCCCTGAGTCCCCCTTACCCATCCAGCCATTGTCTGGGTGGCCGGAACACGAGGACCCACAAAGGGCTTCATCTGTGCTCTCCCACCCCTCACCCTGCCGTGGGATCAGCGCGGCTAGCTGCTTGGAGGGGCCGAGGCCCTGCACAGTCAGGACCGTCTGGCCTAGCCCAGAGGCAGCTGCGGCAGGAGGGAAGGCCATCTGGCGAGGCGAGGGACAGTGGTCAGAACATTGCTGAGCCGGCTGAAGCACACCCTGGCAGTGACAGGGGCTTCTGGGATCAATTAACAGAACCTCCCTACCAGGGCTCTCAGCCCCTGACGCCAGCTCCACAGGCACGTGTCATCGATCGAGCCTCTGACAGCTCTGAGCACCAAGAGGTGAAGCCAGGGGCCCGCTGCTCGCCTTGCTATTTCTCCCCAGCCCCAGGCCTTGTCTCCCACAGCCCCACACAGAGCCCGCCCCCTCCCGTCTGGAGGGAGGGTGCTCCCCTCCCCGGACCTGCTCTTTCATTGCCTCGTCTCTCCTGCTCTGCATGTAAGCAACATGCCTGTCTCAGTTTTCACCTATGGGAAATGGGTCACCTACTCAGGATCACTTCCTGGAAGCCAGAAAATAAAACCGTTGTTCCTCTCTCAGTAAGAACCAGGGCACTGAATTGCCAGCAAGGGAAAAAAAATCATTTATTCTTCAAACAAATGGCTCTTGGGCCCCTACAATGAGTCAGGCACAGAGAGAGACACCTAGCATATCCGCCGTGCTCGGAAAGTTCGGAGCCGGCTGGGGGAGATGGAGGGGTGTGAACTGATTCCACTCAAGGAGGTCAGAGCAGTGAGACATGAATAAGCTCTTGGGTGGGCGGGGGGGCGAGGGGGTTTGAAGGAGGCTTCATAGAGAAGATACCATTGGAGTGGGAATTCCTCAAGCCAAGAATGGGGTGAAGAGCCTTGGACAGAGAAAATGAGGGGCACAGGTTCAGAGGCTGGGGAGCTTGGCATCTCGGTGAACAGCAGCCGTGGATGGCAGTGTGGACGGGGCTTGGGGTGCCCGGGCCGGTGGGAGCTGGTCAGCCACGAGGCTGACAGACTTCACGAGGACAGAACCATCAGTCTCTTGTCCTGACTTCAGCCCAGGCACCGGCCCAAAGTTGGAGCTGGACGCGTATTAAAAGATGAAGGGGTTGTAAGAGCCCTGCGGACTGGGCTGAGGAGTCAAGGCTCCATCCCGTGGACAGGGGAGGCCACTGTGAGGTTTTGTTGTCTACACCTCCCAGCACTACCTGTCGAAAGGCTGCTCCCCTCCCCCCATTGAACTATCTTGGCTCCTTTGTTGAATAAATGTGGGTCCCATGGGGAGCTCAGCTGGTCAAGCGTCCAGCTTCAGCTCAGGTCATGATCCTGTGGTCCGTGAGGTCAAGCCCCGCGTCAGGCTATGCTGTCAGCTCAGAGCCTGGAGCCTGCCTCAGATTCTGTGTATGTGTCTCTCTCTCTCTGCCCCTCCCCTGTTTGCTCTCTCTCTCTCTCTCTCAAAAATTAAACATTAAAAAAAAAAAGAAATGAATAAATGTGAGGTACTGCAGGGTTTAGAGAGGGGAGAGGCGTGGTCAGATCTGTATCACTGAAAGATCAGTTTGGTGGTAGAGGCTGGGAAGGGCTGGAAGGAGAAGGGATTGTTTTTAAGTCTATTTATTTATTTTGAGAAAAAAGAGAGAGAAGGAGAGGAGCAGAGAAAGAGGGAGAATCCCAAGCAGTCTCTCTGCACCGTCAACACAGAGCCTGATGCAGGGCTCGAACTCCCGAACTATGAGATCATGACCTGAGCTGAAACCAAGAGCCGGATGCTTAACTGACTGAGCCACTCAGGCAGCCCTGGAAGGAGAAGCGTTTGAAGGGGGACTAGATGGGTGGGCTGGACCCAGAAGGAAGGGGAACTGGGGAGAAAAGCAGTCCCCTGATCAGTCTGGGGCTCCTGGGCGGAGGCCGTACCCTGAACCAAGGCCTTGAGGTCAGCCAGCCTAGGCCACCCAGGCCTCTGGCACTCACTGGGGAATCGAATGAGGGGTGGAGGTGGGCAAAGGGGCACCGAGGAAAAGCCTCTGCTCCTCAGCCCCTCAAGGTCCACAAAGTGGTAAAATTAAAACCTCTCCAGATGCAGCCATTGCAAGCAGGTTTTCAGGTAACAGGACGATTGTAAATGCAAAACAATGCCAATCACAGCAGCATTCTCCTGGATTATGAAGTTCCAAGAGGTAGCTCACACCTCCAGACGTGTTGTGCCCAGAAACTTCTAGGGGAGGCCAGGAATCCAAATGTCTAGTCTGCCTGAAGCCAGGCCCCACAGTGCGGGTGGGCTGCCGGGTGGCCCCGCACCACCACCTCTACTGACCTGCCTCCACTTCCCCAAGAAGATAGACTACCCCAAAGAGGACCCCCCCCTCCACCTTCCACCCCTACGATTCTGAGCAATGCATGCCTGATAGTTTATCTCTGGCAGAAATGTGTCCCTTCAAGGACTTCCCCAGCCCTGTGGGCGCCAAGTGCATCTAAGACACTTTATGCCACCACCACCCCCACCTGACCCATGGAGCCAGCCCAGTGCTGCCCCTTCGCGCCATCTGGCCTCTAGCCAGTCAGCCTCTCAGAATTGTAGTTTCTGCTTTGCTAAAATGGGAAGACAGGCCCCCCCCTTCCCCCTCCACCCCCTGCTTCGCAGAGTGTTTTCAGAATTCAATGAGCTCGTGGAGATGGGCTAGAGGAATGGAAACGGGTACAAACTCCGCGCGTGACTCTACTGCAGCCTCTGTTAAAACAGTGAACGTCCACGCCCTGGGCCCCAGCGATTCCTTCTCGTCATTTCCCCGCGGAGAAAGTTTTGCAAATCATGTCCAGGGATGTTTCCTGCAGCACCTTCTGCGAGGCTAAAAATTGTAAACAACGGAAAAGGCCGTTTCTAAGGGCTTGGTTAAATTAGGATCCATCGGTCCTGTGGAATCCTTCGCTGTAATTAAAGAGTCTGGCAGCTTCTGCGTGGCTGTCACGGGCAGATCTCCACCACGTGGGGCTGCATGAACAAAGCCAGCACCTACAGAAACATTCCATTTAAGCTCCAGAACCGCGCACGAGCACTATATATTTTATATGTTCGTATATATGCATATATACGTAGATGCCAAAAAAATAGCCTGGAAGAAAAAAACAGACGCACGCAAATGACCCAGTGGTCACCTCGGGGCAGGGGGACTGGGATGGAGGCTGTAACTGGCAGGAGAATCAGAGGGAATTTTACTGCCTGCATTATGCCTCGTACGCCTGCATCACCTGCTTGGATAAACACATACTAAACACGGAGTGCGGAGAGGGGGCTCTGCCCACGCTCCCCCAAGCCTCGCAGGCCATGGTTATGAGCGCAGGTCAAGGAAGGAGCCTCGTATGGGACGTGTCCCAGGGCCCCGTGCTGATGTCCCCGACTCTTGGAGTCTGAATCCAGGCCTGAGGAAGCCCCTCGGGCCAGTAAATGATGTCCCTTGGCGCGCGGGAGGGACAGAGAGACACCGCTCTGTCAGCCTGGCTGGGCTGGGGCCACAGCCCACCTCTCCTGGCTGAGCCGTCTGCCAAAGAACCTATTGAGCTACATAAAAATCCATTCTGGAAACCCCAGAGGCATCCTTAGAATGGAGTGTGCCTTTAAATTAGAAAGAAAGAAAAAAGAAAAAAAAAGCAGATTTGCCAGTAACCGGATTTCAGGTTGGTGAGGGCTGGTGGCCAAAATGCATCGGCCGCGCCCGGCGAGGCCCCCGAGGGCACGGCCCTGCAGTCTTGGGTGTGAGGAGAACCCAGGCCCCACCGACGTCCTGTGTGGAACCGTACATGTTCCCATGGAAACTCCGCTTCGCAGAATCCTCTGGAAATTGTTGCCGAGGAGGGGCTGCCACTTCCCACACCCATTTTCGCATTCCTGGGTTTGGTTTCCAGGGACGATTTTCCCAGGCAAGCACCTGAGAAGAACAGGAGCAGAAAGGGGGTTGGGGGCTGAAACCCCAGGGAAGGGGCGGCGGGGCCATTCCTGAGCGGCTGCCCGGAGGAGGAGGCGGAGGGTGCCAGAAGGAAGCGGACGGCTTTCAGACTCCTGAGGCTCAGAAGAGGGTGTCCAGGCCTGACCCAGGAGAGCAGAACGCCTCCACTGAGAGCTGGAAGGAAATCTTCCTTCTGGGTCTCACCTGTTCTGTTCCCCTCCGATCGCAGTCCCTGGGCGCTCCCAGCTGGCTGCTCTTCTCCTGACACTCCTGAGGTCCCCCGGGGCCAGGAACGGCCCTCGCCGGGTGCCACACCTCTCTGTTTGTCTTGCCCCCACCTCTAGGTGCTCCCTGGGAGGTCCCCATCTCCCCCAGAGAGTCCTAACCCCCGGTTTAGCAGGCCTCCTCCACACCCATAGCCTGTTTGTCCCGAAGGCGGAGTGGAGAGGAAAATGCACCCCTCCGTCCCCTCTGAGCCACACAGAGTCCTGATTGTCACTGCAACCGAGGCTCAGGGGGACATGGCTGCTGGGAGGGGGGGTTGGGGTTCGAGAGAGGCCAGCAGGCACCCAGCCTCACAGGGCTTCCAGGTTCTTCCTTCCTGCGCCCATTCAGAGCCCAGAGGCCACACAGGCCTGCCTGCCCTCAAAGAGCTCCATTTCAAGGCCCCTCTGTCCGCTTCTCCTCCCTCCTGCCACCTGCTCCCCCCGCAGTCATCTGCCACCCCTGCACCTCCACCTGCACCGCTCATCGGGCTCTCAGACCCGGAGATGAACGAACAGGTGCTCAGTTCTCTTTGCTGCACACTGGGAGCCCCAGAATATTCTCACCTGACCCTCCCGCATGTCGGAGCCCCTCTGAGGGTCCCACCCTTCCACCCGGACCCCCCCTCCTCCTCCTTGCCTGCTCGCTGAAGACCTTGGCACCCAGTCTTGCGCCCCACCAGCATGACGATGCGGGTAATGGCTGTGTCTGTAAGAGGGGCGACAGGTTGGTCCTGAAGGGCCTCATGGGCCACGGGGAGCACTTGGATTTCGTGAGGTGGGAACCGAGGAGGGACATGATCCCTGTGTAGGTTTTATCCGTTGGTTGCTTTGTGGAGAAGAGACGGTGGGGGCAGGCCAGCTGTGCTGGGGCCCTGGACCAGGGCAAGAGGGTGTAACCCCTCAGGTACCCCCGGGGGGTGACTGGAAAAGGCTGACTCCCAGCCTGAGGGGCTGGGGTCCGGGGGTCCAGGAGAGAGAGGCCCAGGCCCAGCAGGTGGCCTCCTCCGCTCTTGCTGGTTTTGGTGTTCGCTGGGGAGGCCTGCCTCCCCCTGCATGCCTCCCCTCCCCCTGCATGCCTCCCTGCCCCCCTGCATGCCCTCCCCCTGCATGCCTCCCTGCCCCTGCCCAGCTCCCCTCCCCCCCTGCATGCCTCCCTTGCCTCCCCCCCCGGCATGCCTCCCTCCCCCTGTTTTACCTCCTCCCCCTGGGCATGAGGCCTGTGCCTGCCTCCTCCCCCAGCATGCCTCCCCTCCCCAGCGTGCCTCCCCCTCAGCCTCCCTGCCCCTGCATGCCTCCCCCCTCCCCTCCCCTAGCATGCATGCCTCCCTCCCCCAGCATGCTCCTCCCCCCCTGCTCCCCCTGCATGCCTCCCCCTCCCCCCAGCATGTCCCCTCCCCCAGCGTGCCCCTCCCTCCCCTGCATGCCTCCCTCCCCCTGCATGCCTCCTCCCCTGCCAGCTTGCCTCCCCTCCCCCAGCATGCCTCCCCTCCCCAGCATGCCTCCCCTCCCCCAGCATGCCTTCCCTCCCCCAGCGTGCTCTCCCCTGCGTGCCTCCCCTCCCCAGCAGCATGCCTCTCCTCCCCTGTAGCATGCTCCTGCTCTCCTCAGCGTGCCTCCCTGCTGCCTCCCCTCCCCCCCCATGCATGCCTCCCCCAGCGTGCCTCCTCCCCTGCAGCGTGCCTCCCCTCCCCCAGCATGCTCCCCCCCCCTGCCCCTCCCCAGCATGCCTTCCTTCCCCCAGCATGCCTCCCCCCCAGCATGCCTCCTCCTCCTGCGTGCCTCCCTCTCCCCAGCTCCTCCCTCAGCGTGCCCTCCCCCAGGCAGCACATGCTCCTCTGCATGCCTCCTCCCCTCAGCATGCTCTCCCAGCATGCCTCCCCTTCCCCCAGCAGCGTGCCTCCCCTCCCCCCAGCATGCCTCCCTGCCCCCTGCATGCCTGCCCCTCCCCAGCATGCCTCCCCTCCCCCAGCGTCTCCCCTCTCCCCCCCAGCGCCTGCCTCCTGCCTCCTCCCTGCATGCCTCCCCTCCCCCATGCCTCCCTCCCCCAGCGTGCCTCCTCCCAGCATGCCTCCCCTCCCCCATGCTTCCCCCCCAGCATGCCTCTCCCCCAGCATGCCTCCCTCCCCCTCAGCTGCTCCTCCCCCCTCCCCCCCAGCGTGCCTCTCCTGCCCTCCTGCATGCCTCCCTCCTCAGCCTCCCTCCCCCAGCATGCCTCCTCCCTCAGCGTGCCCTCAGCGTGCCTCCCAGCATGCCCCTCCTCAGCGTGCCTCCTCCCCAGCATGCCTCTCCCTCAGCAGCGTGCCTCCCTCCCCCAGCAAGCCTTCCCCCCTTCCCCTCAGCATGCTGCCTCCCCTCCCCCCAGCATGCTGCCTCCCCTCCCCCAGCATGCCTCTCCCCTCCTCAGCGTGTCTCCCTCACACCCCCTCCAACCGAGGCCTCTGTTGCAGGCTGTTGGAGTCTGGAGCCTGGAAGGCAGTTCGGCTCCAGGCAGCTTCACCCCCTGAACAGGCAAGGAATTCTTCAACTCCAGCCTCCTGGTGAGCAGAGCCCTCTCCACTCAGCCTTGTAATCCGGCTCAGAGCCTTCCTCGCGCTGTGCTCATAGACCAGACTCAGAACCAAGCCGGGAGGCTGCGGGCTGCCCCGTCCCGTGGGCCCAAGGAGGCTGGGGGCCAGCCCTGCAGAGGGGCTGGGATTTCCTCCCATGTCCGTCTGCTGTTTCCCCTCTCCCACCACCCCGTCCCACCCTGAAGGAGGCGCCTGACCTGCAATAGAAGGTGCTGCCTCCAAACTGCCCAGTACTGTTCGGGGTCAGGGCCGGGGCTTGTGCCTTGGGCCCCCCACCATCCCTAGACATGTTTGGGGTTTGTGTGCAAGGGCCCCTCAAGGACTTCTGGGGACAGTGTGGGGGTGGAGAGAGGGTTTTACAGATGAGATGGTGGAGAGCAGTGGGGACGGAGGGAGCCCGATGGGCCCTGTGATCCCCGTCCTTATCACTCCCCCCTGCCCCCCTGTCTGCCTTTGAGGTAGGTCTCAGCAGGGCTGATGACCCGGAGAACTGAGCACTGGGGCCGCAGAAACGGCTCTGTGCAAGTACTGAGGGCCACTGTCTGCACAAGGCCTGAGCTCCAGCCACATCAGGGGGGCCCTCCTCCCGCCCAGAGGAGCCCCAGGCACCAACCCACTCAGCTAGAGCACGGGTGGCGGTGCCCCAAAGCCCTGGGGCAGGTGCACAGGGCAGACGCAGGGAGGAGGTGGGTGGGGTCCTGGCAGACAAGATGGGGGGGGGCTTTAGGGGGGCTCGCGGGAAGGAGGAGTCGCTGAGGCCTCCAGGGTGGAGGAGGGCTGCAGGGGTGACCAAGCAGTGTAGAGGGCCGGGCCGATGGGAAAGAACTTTGGGGGTTGGAGAGCTTCTGGAGGCTCAGCCCGTTGGCCCGGCATCTGCCTGCCCCAAACGTGCCGTATCTCCTTCCTCAGCCTCCCTGCTCCAGGCCCCCAGCGTGGTGACTGGCACCCAGCCACCTCCTTGGCCTCTGGCTCTGAGCCCTGCCCCCCCCCACCCCGCACAGCTCACCCGTGCCCACACCCCTTCCCTCCCACGCCAGCCCCCTCCTCTACTTTGTGCGGCCGCCTTGTGCCTTTGGCCTAGTTGGGCACGAAGCATGGAGGTGGGGCATTTGTGCAGCTGTTCCTTTATTCTTCCCCAGGGATGCTCTGCTCACAGAGCTGACGGGGGTCCCTTGCCGGGAACTTCCCGAGGAGCCCACAGCCGGCCCCGCGGGCTCCCAGAGCCCATGGATCTTGAAAAGGACGGGGACGGCTTGGGGAAGGGCTGTGTCGAAGAGAGCCCGTGACGATGGAGGAAGGGCCCACTACCAGCGGGGACAGCCTGGGCAAAGGCCAGATGTGAAATGCTCAGTGCGTCTGGCTGGGACACAGAAGGGCCGGAAGCGCCTTGAATGTGGGGGGCGAGGTGATGGGGTGCCCCAGGGGCCTCAGTCCTGGTACAGGACAAGTCCTGTGGAAGGAGGAGCTGCTGTGGGCATCTGGTCCGGGGTGAGACCGAAGGGCCCGTGGCGCTCATCCTAGAGATTTTCATAGACCAGGTTAAAGTTGCTGTCATCCGTAAATCCGTGCATTTTCTCCTGGGGAACAAAAGGAAGGAGGGAAGGAAGGAAGGAAGGAGGGAAGGAAGGAAGGAAGGAGAGAGAGAAAGGAAGAAAGGAGAGAAGGAAAGGAGGGAGGGAGGGAGGCAGGGACGGGAGGAGGGAAGGAGAGGAGTAGAGAGAGGAAGAAAGGGAAAGAACAATCGTAGGGAGAGAACAATGTTGTATCAATGCAGTTTTAGTGAGAGGCAAAGAGCTCTGACAAGGAGGACCGTCCTTGTCCCCAAGGCCACCTCGCCAGTCTTCCTCCCCTCTACCCACCCCTGCCCTCGGCCCTCCAGCCCTTCTGCCTCCCCCCATGCTCCTCCCTCTGTCTTGGGTGCTCCCCTACCCCACCAGCTCCCCGACCACCACCTACTCACCCTGCAGGGTTTGGCTCAGGGTCCCCAAGAGCCCCCTCCCCCAACAGCACACCCTTCACAGGGGGCTGCAAATGCCTGCTTGTCAGTGACTGTTCTGCAGACCCGAGGCGCCAGTCAGGGCCTAGTTCAGGGCTGAGTGTAGCACAGGCATTAAGAAGAGGAGAATCGGGGTGCCTGGGTGGCTTAGTCGTTAAGTGTCCGACTTTCGCTTAGGTCACAATCTCGCGTTTCGTGGGTTCGAGCCCCGCGTCGGGCTCTGTGCTGACTGCCAGCTCAGAGCCTGGAGCCTATTTCAGAGTCTGTATCTCCCTCTCTCTCTGACCCTCCCCTGCTCACACTGTCTCTCTCTCTCTCCTAGAAATAAATAAAAATATTTAAAAAAAAAAGAAGAAGAAGAGGAGGAGAATCAACAGACAATGCCAGCCTGGGCCCCTTGGGCTGGGGGAGGCCGAGTTCCAGCCCCCTCACTTCCTGACAGCTATTCAGGATGTCTGTGGACCCACCCCCCACCCATGGGCTCCTCTACTGGCTTGATGCACCCCTTGTACTTCATGATGCCCAAAGCTCTGCTGTAGACATTACTTAACCTGGAACTCCTTTGAATTCAGGGTAGTTGGTTTTGTAGGAAAGGGTCACTCATCCAGTTTACAGATGAGCAAACTGAGGGTTAAGAGAGACTCATGCTCCGGGCCCCTGGGTGGCTAGTCGGTTGAGCATCTGACTTGGGCTCAGGTCGTGATGTCGTGGTTTGTGGGTTCAAACCCCACATCGGGCTCTGTGCTGACAGCCCAGAGCCTGGAGCCTGCTTCCGAGTCTGTGTCTCCCTCTCTCTGCCCCTACCCTGCTCATGTTCTGTCTCTCTCCAAAATAACATTAAAAACTTTTTTTAAAAAGAGAGAATAATGATCAAGTGACATGCCTTGGACCCCATCAGGATGCACACAGAGCCCAGACCAGGCCAGCTCAGGCTGCTACTAGCCCGGACATCAGCTTGGGGACTGTCAGCCCAGGGACAGCTAGAAGCCTACTAACCCCTGCCTGATCGACCAGTGTAGACATCGCTCACACTGCAAAGTGTGACATCTGGGCCCCAGTACAACATCTGACCCTCGTGGCAAATCTATGAGCTGAGTGCTGTTAGGCATCTCAGTTTACAGAGGAAGGGATTTGGGGGCAGAGCTGAGCCCCTCGGCCAGGGCTGCACGGCTGGTTAGGGACAGAGCAGGGCTTCAAACCCTCTAGTCCTTTTAGCCACTAGGCCACCTGCCTAAGGGAGAGGCTCTGATTTGACTGCAAGAGGCTCACTCCTGTGGTCCCATGTACCCCCATTTCACAGATGAGAAGGTCCCGTGGGGTAAGAGGAGGGGCCGGGCACGCTGGCCCACCCCCTGCATACCTGGGAGACAAGGCTGTGGTTTGGAGGCAGGCTGCTGGGCACGTTCCGGATGCAGGAGTACACTTCACTGTCTCTGCCCTGTAGAGTCTGTGGGAGGGGGCAAGGGTCAGAGGAAGGTGACCTGAGGGGCAGGGACTGGGTCCCAGCACCCAGGCCCCCCCAGCATGATCATACCTGCCTGCCAGAGCCCAGGAAACAGAGCCCTTTGGGCCACAGCCTGTGAGGGGACAGCTGTCTCGCCCAGCCACATCATGCACGGCCATGCCACTGTACCTTTGCACCTGCCATTCTCTCTCTCGCAGAACTGCCTTGCCCTTCCCACTTGTTCACGGCGACTCCTCTCTGCGCCCCCTGTTACCTGTCTCATACCCTCGCATGGTCTTGTGCTTGGCCCGGGGGGGTGGGTGGGGGCGGGGGCGGTCTCCAGGCTTCTACCAGAGGCCCAGATCCACTCTCATGGCCCTTGCCTGTCCTTAGGCCCTCCGGAGCCTGGTTGCCAGCAGTCCAAGCCATGACACCCATGGCCGTGGTTCTAATAGGATGCCCTCCGGCCTCCTGCCCTTACTCTCTGGGTCCAAAGCCCCTGTGCCTATGAGGGTCCTGGCCACCCATCCACCCCACTGGGACTGCTATGACACCCCCACCATGGCCTGCGCTCACGGATGACTCCGGGACCTGCTGGGATCACATACCTCTCCCATCAAGCTGCACCTGGTGTGTCCCTGGGTCGCTGAGCTTACAGCGTGCTGGGCATACTTGGAGACTGGCACCACATGAGATATGATGGGGGGGCTCCGTGCTCACTGGGGGGTGTGCCTTGGGGGTTACTCTTGACCTAGCTGTGAGCCACCTGATCGGAGGCCTCAGGATGGTAGGAAGAGCTAGGCTTCGCAATCAGACGGGACTAAGTTTAGCTCTGAGCGCTGACGCCGTGCCGGCCCCGGGCAGCCCCTGAAACTCTCCGTGTCTGTTTCCTCATCTGTGAGTCGGGAATAATGTTTACCGCGCAGGCTCAAAGCATGACTAAATGAGATATCGTGTGCACAGGGCCCAGCACAGGGGCTGGCAAATAGTAGGTGCTTCACGACTACCGAATGATGATCGGTTGACCGCTCGTCAAGCGAGGCTGGATGCCTCCCTCCCCTCTCTGCGGCCACAGCCCAGACCCTCCTTCAGGCTCTGTCGGGCACCTGGGTCCCACGCGAGGAGCACACGCTGCTCTTTGGGGTTTCAGAGCCGCCAACAGCCAAAGCGAGAGTCGGGAGCCTTCCCTTCCCGCCCGTACATGTCATATGGAAGCCGGCTGGTTGCCAAGGAGGTGGTTTCCCTGGTAACAGGCAGGCAGGGGCAGGCTGGAGAGACAGGTGGTGCACTGAGGCAAGGGAGGGGGGAGGCGGGGAGGAGAAGAGGGAGGGAGGAGGAGTGGAGAGGCAGCAGTGCATGAAAACCCGAGTAATAAACCATTGGCGCTCGGGAGACCCTCACTTCAAGGGCATCGCACACAGAGGCGGCTAGCGGCCCTGGGGGTGCGTTCAGGGGGCCCTGAGTCAGGGGTCTTGAGGGGAGGGGCTTCTGCCCCGCCTCCAGGTAGGGAAGGGGGCCAGACGGCCCTGAGGGGAAGCCCCCTCTTCAGGGGAAGACCTGCTCAGGCCTCTCTGGTCTTCACGCCTGCCTGGAACGCAGACTAGGCGGCCCGGTGCCCCCCGCCCTGTGCCCCCGCCCGCGGGCCGCCAGGCCCCATCTCCTCCTCGCCCCCCCCGCCGCAGCCCCTCCAAGCTGGACGTTTATGGTCACAGAGTGAAGGGAAGAGAGGGCCTCCCTGCTGACGGCTCGGCTGGGGAGCATGCCTGGGGTCCCACAGGTGGTCCCCTTCTCCCTCGTGTCCAGCTCCCGTGGGCTGCCGGTCACACATGAGCCCAGAGAGGCTCAAAGACGCCTCGGGTCACACAGCGTCTTCAGTGGGATTGAAACTCAGGCCTCCCGCCCCGGCCCACGCGCTCCCACCGGGACAGGCAGCGGCGACCGGGATTTCGGAGCCAGAGAAGGGCACCCTGCGGCGGCCGCCCCCGCGGGGGACCCCCCAGGCCTCTGACCAGGCCGGGGGCGGGCGCAGCTGCGGCACTGAGGGCAGGGGCGGCTGCAGGGGTCGCTGCCAATTAGCAGCTGCTGAGTGAAGCCTTTGACAAGCCCTGACCCGCTGGGCGGCATTTGCATGCAGGGTGCGACCTGCGTCGCTGGGCTGTGAAATGCCTGGTGGCCTTGTCAACAGGACACCCTCAGCGGCTCCACCAGGCCCTCCCGGCCTTCCCGGGTGGGGGTGGGAGCCACCTCCCTCAGGGTGTGCCTGCGGGAGACTGCCCTGGGCTCTGCCTGACTGCGCTGCGCTGCGCTGGGCTGCGCTGGGCTGCGCTGGGCTGCGCTGGGCTGGGCTGCGCTGGGCTGGGGCTGCGCTGGGCGCTGCTGCTGGGCTGGGCTGGGGTCTGCGCTGGGCTGGCTGCGCGCTGGGCTGGGCTGGGGCTGCGCTGGGCTGAGCTGCTGGGCTGGGCTGGGCTGCGCTGGGCTGGGCTGGCTGCTGGGCTGGGCTGGCTGCGCCGCTGCGCTGGGCTGGCTGCTGCGCTGGCTGGGCTGGGCTGCGCTGGGCTGGGCTGGGCTGCTGCGCTGGGCTGCTGGGCTGGGCTGGTCTGCGCTGGGCTGGGCTGGGCTGCTGGCTGGCTGGGCACTGCGCTGCTGCTGGGCTGGGCTGCGCGCTGGGCTGGGCTGGGGGCTGCGCTGCAGGCTGCGGCTGGGCTGGGCTGGGGCTGGGCTGCGGGGCTGGCTGGGCTGGGCTGCGCTGGGCTGCGCTGGGCTGGGCGCTGCGCTGGGCTGGCTGCTGGGCTGCTGGCTGGGCTGGGCTGCGCTGGCTGGGCGCTGGGCTGCTGCGCTGGGCTGCGCTGGCTGCTGCTGCGCTGGGCTGGCCTGCGCTGGCTGCGCTGGGCTGGGCTGCTGGGCTGGGCTGCTGGGGCGCTGGCTGGGCTTGGGCTGCGGGCTGCGCGCTGGGCTGGGGCTGGGCTGCGCTGCGCTGGCTGGGCTGCGCTGGGCTGGGCTGGGCTGGTCTGCGCTGGGCTGCGCTGGGCTGGGGCTGGGCTGCGCTGGCTGCGCTGGGCGGGCGCTGCGCTGCGCTGGGCTGGGCTGGGGCTGGTCTGCGCTGCTGGGCTGGCTGGGGCTGCGCTGGGCTGGGCTGGGCTGGGCTGCTGCGCTGGGCTGGGGCCCAGGCTGGGCTGGGCTGCGCTGGGCTGGGCTGGGCTGGGCTGGGCTGCGCTGGGGCTGCGCTGGGCTGCGCTGGGCTAGGCTGAGGCTGCGCTGCGCTGCGCTGGGCTGCGCTGGGCTGCGCTGGGCTGGGCTGCGCTGCTGCGCTGGGCTGCGCTGCTGCTGGGCTGCGCTTGGGCTGGGCTGGCCTGGGCTGCGCTCTTGGCTGGCTGCTGGGCTGGGCTGGGCTGGGCTGCTGGCTGCTGGGCTGGGCTGGCGCTGGGCTGGCCGCAGGCTGGGCTGCGCTGGGCTGGGCTGGCTGCGCTGCCGGGCTGCGCTGGGCTGGGCTGGGCTGCGCTGGGGCGCTGGCTGCGCTGGGCTGGGCTGGCTGCGCTGGGCTGGCTGCGGGGCTGGCTGCGCTGCGCTGGGCTGGCTGGGCTGCGCTGGGCTGCGGCTGCTGGGCTTGGGCTGGGCTGCGCTGGCTGGGCTGCTGGGCTGGCTGGCGCTGGGCTGCTGCGCTGCGCTGGGCTGGCTGGGCTGCGCTGGGCTGGCTGGCGCTGGGCTGGCTGCTGGCTGGCTGCTGGCTGGGCCGCTGCTGGGCTGGGCTGGGCTGGGGGCGCTGCGCTGGGCTGCGCTGGGCTGCGCTGGGCTGGGCGCTGGGCTGGGCTGCGCTGGGCGCTGCGCTGGGCTGGGCTGCGCTGGGCTGAGGCTGGGCTGCGCTGGGCTGGGCTGGGCTGCGCTGGGCTGGGCTGGCTGCTGGGCTGGGCTGCGCTGGGCTGGGCTGAGCGCTGCGCTGGGCTGGGCTGCGCTGGGCTGCGCTGGGCTGGGCTGGTCTGCGCTGGGCTGGGCTGCGCTGGGCTGGGCTGGGCTGCGCTGGGCTGGGCTGGGGCTGCGCTGCTGGCTGCGCTGGGCTGGGCTGGTCTGCGCTGGGCTGGTCTGCGCTGGGCTGGAGCTGGGCTGCGCTGCGCTGGGCTGGGCTGGCTGGGCTGGGCTGCTGGGCTGGGCTGGGCTGAGGCTGCGCTGCAGCTGGGCTGGCTGCTGGGCTGGGCGCTGGGCTGCGCGCTGGGCTGAACTGTGCTGGGCTGGGCTGGGGCTGGGGCTGCGCTGGCTGCGCTGGGCTGGCTCTGCGCTGCTGCGCTGGGCTGGGCTGCTGGGCTGCTGGGCTGGGCTGGGCTTGCTGGGCTGGGCAGCTGGGCTGCGCTGGGCTGGGCTGCGCTCTGGCTGGGCTGGCTGGGCTGGGCTGCGGCGCTGGGCTGGGCTGCTGGGCGCTGGGCTGGGCTGGGCTGGGCTGCGAGCTGGGCTGCGCTGGGCTGGCTGGGCTGGGCTGCTGCGCTGCTGGGCTGGGCTGGGCTGCGCTGCGCTGGGCTGGGCTGTGCTGGGCTGGGCTGGGCTGGGCTGCGCTGGCTGCGCTGGGCTGGGCTGGGCTGGGCTGCGCTGGGCTGTGCTGGGCTGGGCTGGGGCTGGGCTGGGGCTGGGCTGGGCTGCGCTGGGCTGCGCTGGGCTGGGCTGCGCTGGGCTGGTCTGCGCTGGGCTGGCTGCGCGCTGCTGCGCTGCTGGCTGCGCTGGGCTGCGCTGGGCTGGGCTGGTCTGCGCTGGGCTGGCTGGGCTGGGCTGGGCTGGTCTGCGCTGGGTCTGCGCTGGGCTGCTGGGCTGCTGGCTGGGCGCTGGGCTGGGCTGGGCTGCGCTGGGCTGGCTGGCTGGCTGCGCGCTGGGCTGCGCTGGGGCTGGGCTGGCTGGGCTGCTGCGCTGGCTGGGCTGGGCTGCGCTGGGCTGGGCTGCGCTGTGCTGGGCTGGGCTGGGGCGCTGGGCTGCGCTGGGCTGGGCTGGGGCTGGGCTGGGCTGGGCTGGGCTGGCTGCGCTGGGCTGCGCTGCGCTGCTGGCTGCGCTGGGCTGGGCTGCGCTGGGCTGCTGGGCTGGGGGCTGGGGCTGGGCTGGGCTTGGCTGGGGCGCTGGGGCTGCTGCTGGGGCTGTGCTGTGCTGGGCTGCGCTGGGGCTGGGCTGCGCTGGGGCGCTGTGGGCTGGGGCTGGGCTGGGCTGCGCTGGGGCTGTGCTGTGCTGTGCTGGGCTGGACTGGGCTGGCGGTCTGGGCTGCACTGGGCTGTGCTGGGCTGGGCTGGGCTGCGCTGGGCTGGGCTGCGCTGGGCTGGCTGCGCTGGGCTGGGCTGAGGCTCAGGCTGCGCTGGGGCTGTGCTGTGCTGGGCTGGGCTGGACTGGGCTGGTCTGGGCTGCACCTGGGCTGCGCTGGGCTGGGCTGGGCTGGGCTGCGCTGGGCTGGCTGGGCTGGGCTGGGGCTGTACTGGGCTGGAGCTGGGCTGTACTGGGCAGGCTGGGCTGGGCTGGGCTGGGCTGGAATGGGCTGGGCTGGGGCTGTACTGGGCTGGGCTGGGCAGGGCTGTGCTGGGATGTGCTGGGCTGCGCTGGGCTGGGCTGTACTGGGCTGCTGGGGCTGTACTGGGCTGTACTGGGCTGGGCTGGAGCTGTACTGGGCTGGGGGCTTGGCTGGGCCAGGCTGGGCTTAGCTGGGCTGGAGCTGGGCTGGAGGCTGGGCTGGGCTGGGCTGGGCTGGGCTGCTGGGCTGGGCTGGGCTGGGCTGGCTGGACTGGGCTGGCTGGGCTGGAGGCTGGGCTGGGCTGGAGCTGGGGGCACTGGGCTGGGCTGGGCTGGGGCTGGGCAGGGCTGGCAGGGCTGTACTGGGATGTGCTGGGCTGGGCTGGGCTGGGCTGGGCTGGGGCTGTACTGGGCTGGGCTGCGCTGCGCTGGGCTGGCTGGGCTGGGCTGCACTGGGCTGGGCTGGGCTGGGGCTGTGCTGTGCTGGGCTGGGCTGGGCTGCGCAGGCTGTGCTGGGCTGGTTTGGGATGTGCTGGGCTGGACTGTGCTGGGCTGGACTGGGGCTGTACTGGGCTGTACTGGGCTGGGTGGGCTGGGGCTGTACTGGGCTGTACTGGGCTGGGCTGGGCTGGGGCTGTGCGGGGCTGGGCTGGGCTGGGATGGGTTGGGCTGTGCTGTGCTGGGGCTGTACTGGGCTGGGCTGGGCTGTGCTGGGCTGGGCTGGGCTGGGGCTGTACTGGGCTGTGCTTCAGGCTGTACTGGGCTAGGCTGGGCTGCGCTGGGCTGGAGGGCTGCGCTGGGCTGGGCTGTGCTGGGCTGTGCTGGGCTGTACTGGGCTGGGCTGGGGCTGTACGGGGCTGGGCTGGGCTGGGCTGGGGCTGTGCGGGGCTGGAGCTGGGCTGGGCTGGGGCTGTATGGGGCTGGTCTGGGCTGGCTGGCTGTGTGCTGGGCTGGGCTGGGGCTGTACTGGGCTGTACTGGGCTGGGCTGGGGCTGTATGAAGCTGGTCTGGTCTGGGCTGGGCTGGGCTGGGCTGGGCTGGGGCTGTACTGGGCTGTGCTGGGCTGTTCTATGCTGGGCTGGTTTGGGCTGTTTGTCTGGGACCCAGACCCTCCAAGGCCTTTGCCTCCTGCTGCTCTGTCGGCAACGGTGCTGACCCAAAAGGCCGTTGGTGCCGAAGGGTGATGTCAGTGGCAAAGCCTTCCTCTAGGTCGGCCGAAGCCAAAGCCGAAGTCAGCTGCCCTGGGCTAGGACCTAATGTGAGGGTTCTGGATACTGGTCCCCCTGCGAGACCTACCCCTCCCCGTGAACAGGGAGACCCAGAGCTGCACGCTCGTGGGCACCTGCACATACAGACTTGCACACCGCACTCTGAGGGCAGCTGGGGGCAATTTGGGGGTGTTCCTTGGAAAGGAGCGGCACTCGGCGGAGAAGTTCAAGGTCCTGGCATGTCTGAAGAGAAGGGCCCCCTGAGGGGACAGGAGCGTGAGGAGGTAGGGCTGGGAGAGCCCTTCGGTGAAGGCTGCCGGTGCCAGGCTATAGAGCTGACGGTGGGGGGGGCCCTGGAGGCTTCTGAGTGGGAAGCGGCCACATCGGTGGGGTGTTAGTGAGCTCCTCCCGCTGCGGTGCCAAGACGGAGGGCAGCCGGCCAGGCTGAGGACGGAGCAGAGCTGAGGGGAGGTGCCCCGCAAAGCAGATGCCCCGCCTGTGACTCGGGGCGCCCACTCTGCGCCCGGCCCCCGGCCCCGTGGAAACCCGGGAATGCCCCACTTGTCCACATGGCACTTGACTGCTAAGCACCTACTGTGTGAGACAAACCGAAGCACAAAAGTCAGAGGCGGCCCTCAGGACCACAGAGGGACACGGAGAAGAAAGGTGGGGAGGTTGGGGTCACGGAGGAGGTGGGGAGCTTATTCTAAAAGGGGGATCAGGAAAGACCTCACGGGGGAACGTGCCATCTGAGCAGGGCGCCGAGGAGGGAGAGAGCGGCCCTGTGGACAGCCCGGGATGGAGGGCATGGCCAACACCATGGCCCCACCATGGCCCCACGGTGAGGGAGCGCCTGGTGTTTGGAGACAGCAAGGAAGAAAGGTGACTGGAGCTGGGGGGCGGGGCGGGGGTCAGGGAGGCCATGAGGGCAGAGCTCGTGAAGGCCGTGTCAGGGCTCTGACGTCGACTCTGAGTGCGGCAGTTGTGAGAATGTGCTTCCCTCAGCTCCAGGCCCAGGGACCAGTCCTGACCAGGGGCCCTAGCTGCTGGGCTCTGGAACCCGTCATCATGGGCACATGGAGGCCCTAGGCCCTGGGGGCTCCTCCCAGCCGGTGGCCGAGCACGGTGGGGGTGCCCGCACAGCCGCACAGCCGCCCGCCCTGGGAGCCGGAAGACTCCTCTGACGTGGAGCCTGCTTAGGACTCTCTCCCAATCTCTCTGCCCCTCCCCTGCTCGTGCTTTCTCAAAAATAAGTAAACATTGAAAAAAAAGAAAAGGAGGGGAAAAAAAGATGGAAAATTGATAATCTAAATATCCATCCAAAGAAAGTAGAGAAGAAATGTACAAAAATCCTTTTCCAGAGACTGGGAAATAGACAAGGATGCCTGCTGTCGCCATTTCTACTCGCCATCACACTGGAGGTCTGAGGCAGTGTGATAAAGGAAGAAAAAAGAAATAAAAGTATGAGGATTGGGGGCACCCGGGTGGCTCAATCAGTTGAGCAACTGACTCTTGATTTCGGCTCAGGTCGTAGGATCAAGACCTGTGTTGGGCTCTGCGCTGAGTGCGGAGCCTGCTTAAGATTCTCTCTCTCCCTCTTCCCCTCTCCCCCACTCGTGCTCTCTCTCTCTAAAATAAAATTTTTTAAAAAAATGTTTTAAATATGAGGATTGGAAAAGAAGAAATGAGACTTGCATTATTCGCAGATGACACAAATAGAATGGCTTCATGGAAAATCCAAAGGAATTTGCAGAGGCCTATTAGAATTTATAAATAAGAGGCACCTGGGTGGCTCAGTCAGTTGAGTGCCTGACTTCCACTCAAATCATGATCTCACGGTTCATGAGTTGGAGCCCGGCATCACAGAGCCCGCTGTGGATCCTTTGCCCCCCTCTCTCTCTCTGCCCCTCCCCTGCTCACGCTCTCTCTCTCAAAACTACGCATTAAAAAAACCCAGAATTAATCAATGAATTCAACAAGGCCGCTCTATAGAAAGTCAGTATACAAAAACCAATCATATTTCTACATACTAACAATAGACAATTAGAAGATAAAATTGAAATGGGGCGAGCACATGTATCTGAAGTCCCTAATATGAGGCTCGATGACATAACAGGTATAGAGTCCCACTAAGTGCTTGGCACATAGTAGGCCCTCAACAAGCACTCCTGAGGCCATCACTCCTGTTGTTAATGTCATTCCTTTCTGCCCAGCTGGTAGGGACCAGTCTCAAGAGCCACCAAAGTCTATGGCTTCCCTTCCTCCCATCTCCTTTCTTGTCCTGAAATCTCTTGAAGCCACCTTTTAACCCTGTGGGGCTGTCGAGCCTCTTCTGCACAGTCTGGAGAAGTCGGCCTGAGCCTCAGAGAAGTCTAAGCACAGGCAGGAAGAAGCCGTTCCATGCAGAAGCTAGTCTCTTCCATTAAAACTACTCTCGTAGAAGGATATTTATTCATGTGGAAAGATGTTCATGAGATATTGCAACATGAACAAAAATAGCTGTACTACTCCAAAAAAAAAAAAAAAAGTACGTGTGAGTGTGTGTATGGGTCTTTTTGTATGTATTTATAGAAAAAAGACTGGAAGGTATAGAAGTCGATGTTACTAGTATTTATCCTGGAAGGAAGTAGGCTTAGGATGATGGCTATTTGCTTCATAGATACACACACACACACACATATAGGGAAAGAGAGAGAAAGATCTTGTGTGTGTGTGTGTGTGTATGTGTGTGTAGAGAGATAGAGAGAGAAATGTTTTTATTCAGAAGCTGACATCAGGATCTCTCGCAGGGAAAATACCACGAGCCGTCAGGAGAGCAGAGAGAACGTGGGGAAGTGTGAGGCCACGTGGGCTGCAGTGGCCGGTGGAAACTCCCCGGGGTGGGGGGCTGCCCTTGGGAGCGGCTGGTGCTGGAGGGACACCGCCTTTGCCTCGTCCCCATCTGTCCCCATCCTCAGGAAATAGGGCCGTACTTGGCATGCCCTCTGTGTAGACCCGAGAGTCTCATGTGAGTCTGGGTGGTGGGAACAGGCCAGCGACAGCGGATCTGGGCAGAACCGTGCAGGGGCGACCCTGGAACACTCCCTGGGGAGGACCCGCAGGTCTCCAGCAAGGCTTGGCACCACCCGGGTGTGAAGCCAAGATCCTGACCTGGCAGCGCTCGTCTCACGGAGCTGAGCCCCCAGCAGACACGGGGAGGCATTGATTCACTTTCTCTACAGTGAGCACACGCTGCCTGTGGAACTAAACTAGACAAAAAGACATGACTGCCACCTTCCCAGCCGCTGGGCAGAGCGGGGCCGCCTGGGGACCCATGGGTGGGCTCACACCCAGCGGGATCGCCAGGCTGAGCCTCCTCTGGTAAGGACGAAGACAGCTCCAGCGACAGGAAGTGCTTATGACACAACAGCCCAGCTCGTGTCTCTGCTTGATTCTAAGGATACAAAACAGTGCGTGTGCGTGGGGGAAAGGAGGTGTGAAGAATTGAAAAGCAATGATGTGTTAAGGGCTTGTGATGGTGCCTGACCTTTTTCTCTTTCTGCGATTCTTGTTGTTTGCTGTGCTGCTGTTTGTGCAATAAAAACAGGAAGGAAGGGCGCCTGGGTGGTTCAGTCAGTTGAGCGTCCGACTTCGGCCCAGGTCATGATCTCGCGGTTAGTGAGTTTGAGCCCCGCATCAGGCTCTGTGCTGACAGCTCAGAGCCTGGAGCCTGCTTTGGATTCTGTGTCTCCCTCTCTCTCTCCCCTTCCCTAGCTCACTCTCTCTCTCTTTCTCTCTCTGTCAAAAATTTAAAAACAAAACAAACAAACAAACAAAAAAACAAACAGGAAGGAGCTGGTGAGCTGGTCAGCATCACGCGGTAGGGTGAAGGAACTTTCTTCATCCCTCGCCACCCTGTGCCCTCGCTGGCCTTCATCCCAGAAAGAGAGGGGCGTGCCAGGGAGGGGGGGCCGGGTGGCACCTCACAGCTACATGCCTGCCAGTGGCCGAGGGCCACACGGACGCTCATCCCCACGGAAATTCAGCCAGGTTAGAATTCTTCTCCCCAGTTTACAGACCACGAACCAGGGGCCCAGAGGTCACACGGCTGGTATGTGACCGAGCCAGCAAACCAGACCCTGTGTCAGACCTGAGAGAGGCAGAGGGGGCCCAGGCCCCAAGACTCACCGTGTAGATGGACTCGGCCGGAGGCTGCTCCTGGCGGTGGGCAGTGCCGGGGTCCAGGCCCTTCCGGGGAGCCCGCATCTGTCTCTGTGAAGAAGGGCATCAGGGCTGTCAGGGCCGGGAGGGCCAGCTCCCTCCGCGCAGACCTCCCCACGGGGAAGAGAGCCGATCGTCGCGGGGCTGCTCACAAACTGATCGCTCGCGCCTCCGGCCACCCTCTTTCTCCGAGGAAACGGGGCAAATGCCTCCAGCACCCACATCAAGCCATTCATCTGCCTGCACCTACAGAAAGGTCAAGGCCCCCGCGGGGCATTGCCCATGGACACCGCGCCTGGCTCAGGGGGACAGGCAGTGCAAGGCACGGCGCCAGCGCGACAGGGTCCCTGGCTGCCGTGGGTGGTCCTGGGCAAGCGCCAGCCGGACCAGATGTCCAGGCCCACTCTGCCCCCTCACTGGCTCTGAGGTCTCACATATGCCACTTCCCCTCCTGGGCCTCACTTTCTCCAGCGCTTGGCATTCAGGTGGCACCAGGTGGCCCTTGGCCAAGCAACACATGCTTGTCAGCCACCTCTCATTAGCCAGGTGGTCCGAAGAGGTGGGCGCTGTCTCTGCGCTCCTGGAACTGAGAACCCAGTGGGGAGACAGACGGTGAACTCACAGTTTTGCCAGAGCCTGGTTTGTGCGCTGACCGACAGGACAGAGCCTCTGGCCGACACGCACCTCACCGGGCGGAAAGGGTGCTGTAAACCCAAGCACTGAGAAACTACGTTGGCAAGAGAGGGAGGGGAGGCAGGCAGAGGGAACAGCATGTCCCAAGGCCCTGAGGTCTCCAGGAACTTAAAGACAACCAACGTGGTTAGAGGGAGGTGAACCTGCCCGGATGCGCAGGGCAGAGCTCACAGTGTGGTCGGTGGAAAGTGTGCGAGCTCTTCTAGCAGGAGGTGTGGGGACTGGCAAGCAGGTGTCAGAAAGCTCATGCCGGCTGCTGGGAGGCCCTGGTGGTGGGCCTGCGGGGAGACAGGCGGGCGGCGGGCACAGGCCGGCTGCCCACCCCCAGCCGTTTCCCCGGCATTAGCTCTCCGGAGCTCCTTAGCTGTCCGGGAGAAGCCAGCACCACCCCCTCTCAGCCTAATCATCACCCAGGAGAAGCGGCCTCACCGATGCCGGTGGGGCTCGCTCTGAGCGCATCGCCCGCCCCATCTCGTGTGCTTCTCAGCAAACCTGCACAACAAATCTCCGTGTCGCCTCCGTTCCACACGTGAGGTCCGGGAGGCTCAGAAATGGCAGGCGACTTGCCTGAGGCCGCAGAGCCGGAAGGGGCAGGGATAGGGTTTGAACCCAGCTCTGCGTGACTCACCAAGGCGCTGACCCGACAGCATCCGTTTTCGGCTCTCTGTTTTGTTGGAACGTGTGGGTCTCCTAGACGGTTAGACCGGCATGGGCACCCGTGTGGCACCTCGCAGTTTGCAAACAAGCCCCGAGACTTGCTCTTGTTCTCACTCGATTCTCTTTACAGCCAGAGGAAGTAGACTTTACGGAGGGGTAAACTGAGGCATGTCTGGCTAGTCAGTGACTGTCTTTGTACGGAGCCCAGATGTCCAGCTTCAGATCTAGTGTCCCTCCCCTGCACCGGCCGTCATGGCCAGAGGCCGTGGCTCACCTCACATCAGCCGGGGGCCTGGTGCCCCTCGCCTCGCTGGACCCGCCAAGGCTGCTGGGTGTGAGCTCGTGGGCAGGGGCTCTTCTGGGCCCGTGGGGAGCGAGACCCAGGCCTGTCCTCAAGGTGCTTCTCCTGAGAGCAGTGGGACCACCAGGGAGGTAAGTGCCCCGTGGGGCTGTGGGAAGGAGCCCCAAGACTGCCAGGGGGCTGGGGCCGGCGTCTGAGGGCTTGCCCTGCCTCCTGACGACAGGAGAGACTGAGAAAGTGTCACCGGCCGTGGGGACAATGCACAGAAGGGCCTGAGGGCAGGAATATCACACGTCAGGGACACACTGGAGGCTGGACTGTCAGATAGAAAGTAGCTGATGGAAGTGAAAGATGAAAGCAGACGGGGAGGCGGCTGGCGAGGGCATCGCCACACGAGGCGGGGTCCGCAGCCTCGAAGCCGGCAGATTTGGTGAGACGTGCATTTTCTAAGGCTTCTCCACTCCCGCCAGGGTGGGTAGAGCGGCAGGGGGCGGTAGCGAGGCAAGAGATCTTCAGGAGTGGTGGGGGGTGGGTGGTGGGAGGATGAGGCCCAGGGGGTGCCCCCCTTGAAAAATCAGATGGGTGCATTTTGCTACGGGGGGGCTGGGGCTGCTGCGTCCCTTGGAGACAGCCTTGCCTACCCGGGTGCCTTGTCCCCCGCCACTAACACTTGCCCTTCCACTTGTGATTTTCAAATGAATAAACCAATCCTTGTGGCCACAGGCAGGTCAGGAAACCCGTAGAGCCTCAACTTCCCCTTCTGTAAAATGGGAACAATCCTGTGGCCTTGCCTACCTCACAGCCTGGCCGCCTCCAACTCCTCTTCCAGGTCTCAGTGCTCGCTGACTAAGCCATTCCTCCCACGAGCACCTAGTGTGTGTCAGCCCCCCCCCACCCCACAAGGGGGAGACAAAGTCCCTGTCTTCTAAGCCTTTGGTCTGAGCATCTGGGGGCATGGCGCCATTTGCAGAGACAGGGCAGACTTGGGACGCTAAAGAGTGGTGTCAGGGACAGGAGGTGTGGACGGCTGTGGGGCTCACACAGTGGGCATGGTCTGGAGCTCAGGGAGGAGCCTGGGGAGCGTCATGGGTGAGAGACGTCAATTCAGGAGCAGAGCAATCACCAGGGAGTGTAGACAGAGCAGGGAAAGCACCGAGGAAGGGGCCTGAGACTCGCCACGTTTAGACGGGGGTGACCAGCCCAGGGCTGCCCAGGGATCCTAGAACCCAGGGAAGAAAACTGCGGTGGAGGAGGGAGACCTGCTGTGTCAGAGGCCCTTAAGGGCTGAGGACAGATCGGCTCACTCCGGGAAGCCCACCTTGATCCCCAAGCTGGGTGGGAGCCGTCCCAGGAAATCATTGGCCTTTTCTGGGCCAGTAGCTCCCGGCCTCGATTCATTTATTCACAGCTGCCTGTGCTCCTGGGGTCGTCCAAGCCTCCTCCTCCCTGGACCTCTCCTCTTGGCCCCCACGGCCGACTGCCTGGCCTGGTCACGGGCTGGTGACCACCTCACCTCTCCTCCCCCGCCCCGACCTCCCCCCTGCATGCTCGGTTTCCGCACTCAGTTCAAACCACGCTGGCCTATGACGGGCTAATGGGCCACTGGGGGCCGTCCCCCTCCGGAGCGGCATCCACGGGGTCTGCATCCCAAGCTCGGATCCAGCCCCAGGCTGCTCTGGGGACACAACACGAACCCGGCAGCGGCTTCCGGTCTTCCGAGCTCTCTCTCCTTCAAGGCCAGGCTCTTGCACCAGCTCTCCCTCCCATACACGCGCGGAGGGAAGACAGAAGTATCCATGCGATGCACTGCCCCCTGGGGGTGAGGCCCCCGCTGGGGCCTCGCAAATGTCGTCTCCTCCACCCTGGCCAGGGGAGGGGGAAAGTCGACCCTTCTCCCTGTTTCTGGAGGGGAAAACCGAGGCTCCGAGAGGGCTGTAGCTTGACGAGAGGGCAGGGACTGCATCTGTCATGCTTTCCACTGTGTCTGGCACTCAGCCCAGTGCCTGGCATGTACTAGATATTCGAGAACTATTCCTGGAAGGAGACAGGGAAGGTAGGAGTTACTGAGCCAAGTGGCGGGGTGAGGGGCTGGGATGGGAAGTCAAGCCGGGGCTGAGTTTGACGCCACCCCCGCAACCAAGACTTTCCTGAGCACCTACTCTGTGCCCGGTGCCTCCCTGGCCCTGCAGGTCTCTGAGATCCAGTCATTACGATCCTCTTTTTGCTGAGCAGCGGCTGAAGCGGAGGCTCGGGGTCAAGGTCTCGCCCTGACCCGGCTCTGCCCTCCACCTGCTGTGCTTTGTTGACCGCGGGAGCCACTTGTGCGGTCACTCACATAAGCCTGGCGTGGGGGGTCCGCAGCCGGAGGGCGGTCCTTCATCACCCCTGCCTGAAGCACAGTTTCTGGGTCCACACCCCGGTTCCAGTAGCTGCTCACTGAACAAATGAGTCAAGAGCCGTCCTGGCCACTGCCATCATGGGGAGAGCAGCCGTGAGGCAGGATGCAGGCCAAGCCGGACACACAGTAGGAGCTCAGCACACGTTGGTTGAGGGAGGGAGAGTGAGCCCGGTGGCCGGTGGGTCTCTGTCCTCACCCTGGGATTCCCAGGAGGCCCAGAGAAGCCTTTCCCGCCGTCTTCTGCCTTCAGCTGAGCTGTCCCTGTGTCCAGGCCAGGGGCAGGGGTGGAGGTGGAGGGCAAAGGCCCACAGAGCCGGCATGGCCCTCTCGGGCCTCATGGCAGAGCCCGCACCTGGCCGGAGCAGAGTGGACTGCTGCAGCTTGTCAGCGGGACGAGCCAAATTAGGAACAGGTCATGCCAAGGTCACAGCCCATGCCCGTGGCGTCCCGAGGCGGATCACAGGACAGGAGAGGAACTGGACGGGCGGCTGAGGTCACCAGGCTCTGGCTCAGAGCTGCCAGGAGAGGCAGCCTCCGGAAGCTTACGGCAGATAAAGCAGCCGTGTCCGCTTCTTTTTGTCACCTTGGAGCCTTTTCTGGAAGAGTGATTATGTCTCCAGCCTTGAGGCATCATGGGAAACTGAGGCCCGCGTTCAAGTCCCAGGCCCGACATCCCCCCCCCCACCTCCCTGCACTCAGGCCATACCACCCACGTGGGTCTCCCTGCAGCTCCTGCCTCAGAGCACCCGTACCTGCTATTCCCCTGTGGGACACACTCTTCCTGATGCCTGCCTGGCCCGCTCCCTCCCAGGCGTGGTGTGGGGACGCCCTCCTGACTATTTACTTAAAACAGCAAACTCCCTCGTTTCGCACTCACTCCTCTCTTCGCTTTGCTATATTTTCCCCCAACACTGATCACATCCGTTATGCTACTTATTTGTGTATTTGTTTATAGTCTGTCTCCCCTCGGCTGGAATACAAATTCGATGAAGGCAGAGCTTTCTTGCGGATGAATTTAAGTCATTGCTGTAGCCCCAGGGCCTACTGCTGGAATTTAGTAGGTGCTCAATAAATAAGTGTTGAATGAACCAACACATGAATCCCCATCTGAGAGGGGAGGGGGCTTTCCCTGGGTGTAGATGGGGACCGGCACTTTGGGCGCAGCCACTAAACCTTTCTTGACCCTGGAAGGAGCCCCCGTGGCGCCGCAGAGGCCTTTCCCCATACTCAGAGCCTCAGCTGACTGAGCTGCTCCCCAGGCTCGGCCCCCGAGGCTGGCGAGGAGCCGGGAAGCTCTCGGTCCCTAGAGGGCTTAGCAGTGGCCTGAGCTGTTCTGCTTAAAGCCTTCAAGGAGCCAGAACAGAGGGTCCCAACCGCAGCCCAGAGCACTGCCAGCCCGCTTTGCACCCCAGAGCCGGGCAGAACCCGGCACCCTCCGGGTAATGCATTATTCTTTCGCCCGACAGTTACCGAGCACCTGCCACACCTGGGCACGCGCGGAGCCACAGGAACAAGCTCGCCTTGGTGTCTGTCTGCGTGGCACTAGCTGCCTGGTGCAGAGCTGGACCAAACTGCCCGATCCACCTGCCCTCCAGCCCTGACTGCCGCACGCCTTCCGCGTGACCGGGGGAAGGTCACCCCCTCTCTGGGTCTCACTTCCCAGGGCTGTGCGATGGGAGGACACCTCCCCCGCAGAATGATGGTGGGACACAGATCAGAGGAAAGGGGACAATGTCTGGCCTCACTGTGGCTCTTCCTTCCTCCTGAGCATCGGGGATCCAGAAAACTGGGGACAGGGACTTCTAATCTGGGGGGGCTAGAAACGGGAAGCATGTGGGCCTGAGCCTTCCATCAGAGACTCAGAAGGGCCCACGACCTGGAAAAGGCCAAAGAACCGTGGTTTCGAGCAACAAGATCGAAAGGGACCTGGTGGTGGCGAGTTGGCGAGGGAGGGGTCCCCGGTGCCAGAGGCCACAGCCCATGGGGACGCCGTGTCCCTGAAGCCACAGGGAATGGGGTAGAGAAACAGCTATGTGTGTGTGTCCCCTACCTTCTTCCAGAAGAGCAGAGCAGTGACCAAGATGCTCAGCGCAGTCAGGAGGCCCGTGAAACACAGTAACAGGAGCTTCTGGGAGCCTTGTGGGGGTTCTTGGTACCCTGTGTCTGGGAGGGGGGCAGGAAAGCTCAGGATTAGTTACCCGAGAAAGGCCAAGGCACAGTAACCCAGGAGCTTCTGGGAGCCTTGTGGGGGTTCTTGGTACCCTGTGTCTGGGAGGGGGGCAGGAAAGCTCAGGATTAGTTACCCGAGAAAGGCCAAGGCAAGCCCCACTGTGCCAGCCCCCCAGGCCCCCGATTCCTATGTTCGCCTTTACCCAGGACTCCCCTCACACCGCCCCCCACGAAGGAACCCCCAAACCCTGATCTCTACCAAGGCCCTCGTGTAGGGCTAAGCCCCTTTCTGTGCCTGCTGGCTTGATTCCGGTTAAGGGCAAGGACCGCGTCTTTTGTTTCTCGAGTGCCCTTGTCTCGGGGTGACTGGAGCCACCGATTGCTGCTTGCGGGACCCTAGGCAAGTCACGGTCTCTCTCAGGGCCTCCTGTTTCCCGCAGGTGAAAGGGGGCTCATGCGGGCGGGTGCGGTGAGGGTGAGGGGCCAGCTTTGTCCCAGGCCTAGCAGGTGGCTGGCCCGCACCAGGGGTGGGTGAAGGGCATAGTCCATCCTTCTATCCATCCCTCCCTCCCTCCCTCTCTCCCTCCCTCCCTCCCCCCCTCCATCTGGCTGGCAGAAAACTGCAGAGTGCCAAGCACGTGCCAGGCACATCAGGGTCTGTTATTTATCAAACATTTCCTATCACCAGACACCAGCCCTTGCACGCCGGATCTCATTCATCCCCATGAAAGCCCTGGATGGGCAGGGTTTTGCCGTGAAGACCAGGCCCACAGCCACATCCTGGCCAGCCCAGCTCCATGGCACCCCTGGCCCCCACCCCCCCACCCCCCCCCCGGTGGGAGACACAGAGGCAGATCAGAGACTCATGGCTTTGCTGATAGGCTGTTCATAACGGCCTCTAGTCACCGCTCCTTTGAGGACGAGATGAAACTAGGAAACTTTCCCGGAAATATGTACGCAGGCCGAGCGCTCACTCACGGGCTGCCACCAACACACACGTGCACGAGACCTTCTCGTGGCCACCCCACCCCCCACACTGTGCCGGAAGGACACCGAGGCCCAGTGACCTCTCTCAGGCACCTGCTGGGGCTGGCCAGAAGCACAGCTCCATCCCAGGCCTCTGCCCTTCCCGAACCGGGGTAGATGTCGGGACGCCCGTGCAGCGGCTGGGGGGGCGGCTCCCCGAGGGCACCTTGCTCTGTTTTGCCAAAGCTGATAGAAGAGGCGCCCCCTGCTTTAGATCCGGGGCTCAACTCGTGCGGTGTGAAATCTCTGGGCCCTCCGCCCGGGGGAGAGCCCCGAAGGGAGCCCCACCTCTGACCAGGATGAAGACGCCGCTGCTGATTCTTATTAAGCTGGACCAATGCGAGGAGCAATAGTAGGTGCCGGTGGCTGACGCGTCGGGCAGCTTGGGGGTGACCCGGCACGTCACGCTGTGCATCTGGTTCTCTCTGACCGGGTCGGGTGAGCAGGTAACGGGCTTCTCAGAGCTCCTCTGGCTCTGGAGGTCCACATGGAAGTACCAAGCTGTGAAGTTCTTCAGTTCAGGGCTGTGGGAGATTTTGCAGCTGAAGGAAATGGACTTGTTGGCCAGAGAGACCACAATAGGGGCACCAACGTGGGTCACCAACTGTCCTCCTGCAGGGGAGGAAAAGGAGAGAGAGGGAGCTTACCCCGCAGGCCGCTCCCGTCCCTTCTTCCTCCCGAGCTCTGTCACTCCTGAAGAGTGTCGGCTCACACTCCCATCTTGCATGCAGTACTGTGCACAATAAAGCCAAGTGCTTGGTACGTACAGCCCTGCGTCTCCCCATACACCCAAGGCAAAGTGTGTGAGATCTCCAGTTCACAGAGAAGAAGAGTCCGGCGGTCAAGAAGGTCACCCTGCTGGCTTTCAGTCTCTCAGCAGGTAGGGAGCGGAGCCACAGCCCTGCCCGAGGCAGGCCAACTCTGGACCCCACACTCCTAACCACCTCCCCAGTGGAAGGCCGAGAGAGAAGCCACGTTGGAAAAGAGCACCGGTTTGAAAAGACCCAAAGCTTCCGAAGGATGAGGAGTAAAGAGGAAGGAGGCAGGAGACAAAATCAAGAAACGTTTCCTGGTAGGAAGAACTTTTCTGGCAGTAGACGCACAGAGGGGAGCCCCGGCTCTCCCCAGGCTGAAGGCGGAGGCGCGCCAGGCATCAGAGGAAACAAACCTTGCCCTGAATCTGAACGCTTCTATGGACACAAGTAGCCGTTGCAGCCATGACCAGGATGTCCGACGACCATTACAAAGGCGGTTCTGCGGAGGCCGCCCCCTTCCTCCCCCTCCACCCCTCCTCATCACAGGCTCCTAGGAAAGCCATCTGAAAGCCCCCCACGGCTGCCCCTGCCTGCCTGGGCCTCCCCCCACCTGCAGGCTCCCGACATGCAGCCAGACTCCGGGCCACATCAGCCACGGCCGTCTCCCACCCCAGCCCTCGGCGCACGAGCCCGCTCCGTCTCCGTGTGCCTCGGGCCCTGGCCTTCCCCAGCAGCTGGACAACAGGCAGCTCTAAACCGAGGTCGGCAGCAAGCAGCCGAGACCACGCCGGCCGGGTTGTTCATCGGGAGAAGATCATGCATTCGAGAAGCTCCGAGAGGGCTGCCAGATTTATTTTGCTCTTGGGGAAAGGGAGGCGCACGGGGCCGCCTGCCTGCGGTACGGGGCTGGTGTGGGGCCAGGCTGGACCCTTCTCCGGCCTCTTCCGCTGAGCCTTGTGCTGGGTCCCCCCGGGGACAGGACAGAGCCTCCACGCCCATCAATCCCTCCAAGCTCCGGCCACACTGATATGCTGAGCCTCTTGCTGAGCAGCTAAAGAGATACCCCTTCCTCCGAAGGACTAAAGGCAGTGACAGTCCCAGGGAATCGGCTGGATGTCACCGAAGATCGGTTTTGTTGTCCTTCGTGACTCTGATGAGGCTCGCACTCAGAGGAGTCCCAGAGCTGGCACCCAGGGCTCTCCCCCCCGGGGCCGGGGGTGGGGGGGGAGGGGGGAGTGGAAGGGGTTCCCAGGCACTATACACCTCTGGGCTCCACAGCAGGGGGGCCATGACCACAACAGCCGAGGGGCCCTGTTTCAGGGTTGAGATGTGGCAGCCGGGAAGGGGGTGCAGCCGGCAGAGGAAGGGGTCATTATTGCACGATCCCCGGGCTCCCAGCTCAAGACAAGGGGCCAGAGGGCCTCCTTGCCCTGCTTAGCGAGGTCACGCTGGAGTTCCCCCCCCTTCCCACCACGGCCCATTCCCGCCCTGCGTCCACCACTGAGGCCCCTGTGCCTGGCTCGCCGGCCTCTTCCCCCGGCCTCCTCCCACCCAGTCCCCCAGACTCCGCTCAGGAGCCACTCTTTTAGCCACATCGTCCTGTTCTGCTCTCCAGGCCATGGCACCAGGCCGCTGCTTCCTCCTGGGGGCCGGGAGGTCGGAACCCGACCTCGCCAGGGCCCTCCCCCCGGGGCCTCCTGTGTCTCTGCTCCGTGTGTCTGGGAGGCCTGACGAGGCTGGATACGCTGTCCCAGCTACGGGGCCACCTTCCTGTTTGTCCAGGAAGGAAGGCATTCATCCAATCGTCTTAAAAATTGTTTCCCCATTTGAGGTATCCTTCTAGAAAATGATGTAATGTGCCAGTGTGGTCAAGCCAATCTTTACAACTTGGGGGAAATCTATAAAAAGAGATGGTTTGTTCTGCATTCTGCCAGAGTTCGTTATTTTTTAAGGTCAGAGGGTTAGGATCATGACGGTGGGCGGCCCCGGCTGGGAGAGGAGAGCCTCAGACCTCGGAGAAACCACACTTTCCAGCAGCGAAGAGGGAGGCGAGTCTCTGTCGACACGAGGAAGGACAGACAACCTGGGGACAGCAGGTGGAAAATGAGGAGGAGGGAGACCCCCACTGCCGAGAAGGCACCTGGGTCTTGGCCCGATGGTGTAGCCCGTTGCCTCCGATGCCTCTTGCTGTGATTGGGGTGTTAGTGCCCCAGAGCCTGGACCGCGGCAGCGCAGCTTCCCCTGGACCAAGCCTCTGAGAGGCCCCCTCTGTGATGCAGGCTGCTCCGGGTGGCTGTTAAGTGTCCCCCTGTCAAAGCTCAGGGCTACAGACAGAGTCACAGTCATTCTTGTGTCCACAGATTCTTTTCAGCTGCCGTTTGTGGGCACCTCCAGTGAACATTTAAGGAGCACCAGTTAGGTCACAGGCCCATCCGAGGCCTGGAGGGGCTCCCTGCCTGGGCAACATCCCCAGCCCAACAGGGGTGAGAAGGCTGGTGGGGGGGGGCGCTAATTCTGTCTGGGGGCATGAGGGAAGGGCACACTGGTGGCCTGGAGGCCTGGAGGCCATCGGTGGACTGAAAGCAGGAACACACATGGCCAGTGGGGCTGGAGATGGCCGAGGACAGAAGGGGAAGAAAATATCTAGAAAACGGGCCCTGGCTGGGCACAACTAAACCATCCTTTGAGGCCACCATGGCAGCCCCGTTTTGCAGACAGAAGACTCCAGAGGGTCTCAGAGGCCCGGAGCCACAGAGGCCCTAAGTGGCAAAGTGGGATTTGAGCCCGGGTTTGTCTGCGCTGAGGCTGTGAACCAGCCCCTGGACAAGGTGGGCAGCGGAGTCAGAGACATAGTCCAGGGCGGCCCGGCCCTGTGGCTCACGGTGGCACCAAACACCGTGGACATCGCACGCGAAAGAGAGGGGCTCTTCGGATCCCCAGCCCAGCCCACACGTTTCCAGGGCTGGAGGCCAGGGATCTGCCTGACAGAGAGCACAGGGGCAGGGAGGCTCAGAGAGGGCGTCCGGCCTGCCCTTCCGGTACCTGCCCCTCCCCCCGGAACCAAAGGGACTTAGGTGGGACCCTCCCAAAGCTTGGGGTGTGTCCCCCGAGTGCATACACAGGTGGCACAGTGGTTACGCCTGGTGACAGCCATATCACACCGTGTCCCTTGTTCAGGCAGTGGGAGTGTGCCCCATGGAGCGAGCTGGCCTGGGGATCTTCTGTGATTCTCAGGGGCAGCCGAGAGGGGCACACGGCCCAGGGAGGAGGACTGGGGCGGGGGGCTTGGATTTCTGGGGCTGAGGAGGGAGACAGAGCCACAGGAGCCCGCCTGGCACACCCCAGTGGCCCACAAAAGGGCCTGAGGGAGTCCACTGCCAATCCTGTGGGAACCCCAAGCACAGGGCCAGCTGGCCACAGCACCTGACCGGCAGGGCTCCTCTCCTCTCCCTGCCCCTTCCCTGTCCCCTGTCTCCACCCAGCTGACACACGGGGAAGGACCCCGAGGGGGCTCCGGGGGAAGGAGGGAAGGGGACCCTCGCCCCATACTCTCACTCAGGCCCCAGAGGCCGCTTCTGCGTGCATCACGTCCCGCGTGTGGGCCGTTACTCTGGTTAGAGATACGAAGAACCAGGACTTGGACTTGGTTTTTGACCACAGGGCAGAGCGGCAGCTGGCTGGCCTTTCTCTGGACCATCTCCCTGCTATGAAGGGTCTACAGGGTCGCGGGAGCAACACAAAGTTGCTCTTCGGATAATTCTTCAGGAGGCCGGTGGGTTCTCGGTGCAGCCTAGGCGAGGTCAGGCGCAGGGAGGAGGGCGATGCCGGGAGCCTGCCTTGTTTTCTGCAGGGAGATGGATTCATTCAATTCACAGAGCTCCCTGCCCGATAGGGAGAAGGGACTGGGGGGAGGGGGGTGGGCCCTCGAGGGGAGCTAGGGCAGAGAGAGGGCAGTGGCAAGGAGAAGATGGGAGTGAGAACGGCCAGATCTCCCACTGCCCCCTGCACACCTCTCTTCCCAAAGCAGAGAAGGAGAGGAGGGAGCTGAGGGGAGGGGCAGGGAGAATCCAAAGGTCAACTGGGTTGGGGGGCGGGGGGGAGGACGAGAGAAATGTGAGCCTGCGTGAAATGTGGATGGTGCAGAGCAGAGAAGGGGGCGCCCTGATGAGATGGGGGGCTCGGAGCAGGGCCAGCCAGAGATGGGACCAGGAAGAACAGTCATGTAGCGTGATGCCTGAAAAGACCCCGCTGCCGAGGGCCACCACTCTCCCCAGGGACACCACCAGGCCCAGCCCTGCCCCAGAGCTTGCTTACTTGTAAGGGATCTCTAAGCTCTCCCCTCCCCACCCCCACACCGCTGCAAGCACATATGGTCCCACTGGGGAGCACAGGCTATACTGCTGAGCCCCGCCCACCCTTTGCGGGAGAGGGTGTTTTCAGGCATGGCAGATCCTCCATCGTTACTTCTCCACAGCTCCAAGGACTGCGAAGCAGTCTGGGCCCCGGCCAGAAGTGTGGGTGGGGGCGCCTGGGAAAAGCCCAGTTTCTTGAGGCATCAAGCCTGGGTTTGGATCCTGGCTTTGCCACCCAAAGGCTGTGCAACCTTGGGCAGGTGGCTTGCTTTCTCTGAAGCTTGGTGTCTGTCGCCCCTGAAAAACGGGGAGAGCAAAAAAGGGTTGGCATGGGATTCAATGGGGCCAGGAGCATTCAGAGGCCACCGCAGGGGCAAGCTGCCTGTCCCCGGGAACAAGAAAGAGGCAAGGAAGTCAGATGAATCCTGAGCCCTCACTGAGTCTGGAAAGGGAAACGCCAGCCTGACCCTCGGCCTACGTAAGCAGCTGGCCCACAGTGCGGGGCACGCGGAGCACCGGGTGGCCTCCAAACATGACCGCCTGTCTAGCACCTGGGGCCATGGCCTGGCCTGGACACAAGGGAGTGGGTGACACCCCGGGGTGCAGGCCTGCCCCTGCCAGGTGTGCCGTGTTCAAGTGCAAGGGCTCAGAGCCCAGAGGGCCCTCCCTCCAGCAGCCTCCTGCTGAGCTTGTTGGGAAAGATTCTGTCTACCACCCGCTGTCACCAGACCCTTCCTTTTCCGGTTCTTCTTTTGAATCTGTGGCCGCTTGAGCTGCGGTCCTGAGAGCCGGGTGCAGGTGCCTCACTCCCACCCTGGCCCAGAGACCCTGCGCTGAGTCTCTTGGGGGAGGGGCTCGCAGTCAAAGAACTTGACCGGCTGTGGGAAGCGTGCCCACTCCGTCTGCCCTCCCACACCCGACACATCACACACACACCCATTCACCCGACGGTCCCCCAGTCCCTGGGCTCTTCTCCCCTACAGCCCGAGACCCACCCGGCCTGCTCCCGAGGGAGCCACAGACCATCCTGTGCCCCCCCAGGGGAGACCCAGGATGGAGTCTGAAGCCAATTCACACGGCGAAGACAGGCAGTTGAAAAAAATAGAATATGAAGCATTTTGTGCATAACAAGGGCACTTTCTGTGAGCTTCCGGTTTCGGTTATGTTCATATAACTGGGTTCAGATGGGCTCACACTATATAATATGCATCCCTTAACTTTGGGCCACCTTTTAAAAATAAAAACCACAGGTCCCTGGATTGGAGGATCCCATCCATGCCTCCAGGCCCTGAGCCGCCCAGCTCAGCTGCCCTCTGCTCACTCCCTCCCACCCCCCACCCACACCAGGCCTGCCAGGCTCTCTCGATGCTCAGAATGTTCTCCTATTCCCCTCCTCGCCCAGGACTGTGTGGTCACTCTCTCAGTCTGCAGGACTTCCTTCCTTCCTGAGCCACTCCAGGGTGCCCACCCCCACTGCTTGGCACAGTTTCTAGGCATTGCTGTCAACCCACGTGATGAGAACATCAATGGCCGGGGTGGGGGAGGCACCCTCCCCTTTTGCAGATGAGAAAACCAAGGCTCTGAGAAAGGAAGAGGTTTGCCCAGCGTCACAGGTAGTCGGTAGTGGGGATGTGATTTTAAGCTGGTGCTTAACCCCACACTCTTTTTTTTTTTCTTTTTTTAAAGAGACAGAGTGAGCAGGGGAGGGTCAGAGAGAGAGGGAGATGCAGAATCTGAAGCAGGCTCCAGGCTCTGAGCTAGCTGTGAGCACAGAGCCCGATGCGGGGTTCGAACCCACAAACCGTGAGATCATGACCTGAGCCGAAGTCGGACACTTAACCGACTGAGCCACCCAGGCGGCCCTCTTTTTTTCTTTTTAATATTTACTTATGGTTTGGGAGAGTGCAAGCGGGGGAGGGGCCGAGAGAGGGAAATGGAGGATCTGAAGCGGGCTCTGCACTGACAAGCTGACAGCAGTGAACCTGACATGGGGCTTGAACTCAACGAACCGCGAGATCATGACGTGAGCCAAAGTTGGACGTTCAACCGACTGAGCCACCCAGGCGCCCCTTAACTCCATACTCTTAACCCCCGGTCTATGCTGCAATTTTAAAATCTGAGAGCAAGAAAAAGAAAATGCTTCTCAAAGGAAAGAGCTGCACCCCTTTATTTATTTTTTTAAATTTTGTTGTTGTTTTTGAAAGAGAGTGCTAGGGGGAGAGGTGCAGAGAAAGATGGGAACAGAGGATCCTAAGGGGGCTCCGCACTGACAGCAGCAAGCCCCGCCTTGGGGCTCGAACCCACGAACCGTGAGATCATGACTTGAGCTGAAGTAGGATGCTCAACCGACTGAGCCACCCAGGTGCCTCAAGAGCTGTACCCCTTTACAGGGAGCTAAAAGTTCAGAGGCCATTTCCCTAGATTTGGGTCATCTAATAGGCAGACGCGTCTGGCAGTGTATGGGGACAGAGGTACTCATCAGAACTGACCCGGCAGCTTAGAGGGGACAGTGACTGCTGTCCAGCTCAAGGAGAGCTTGTGGCTCCCAGACTGAAGCAAGTGGCCCCGGGAGCCGTTCACAGACGAGTCCTGTGGCAGCGCCGGCCAGTGTCCCTCCTTCACTTCAACAATGACATCCCTCCACCCCTAAAATTTGGTGCTCCCACCCCACTCTTTCCCTCTGATCTGATTCACCCACCCCTAGGCCAGGCCTTGACCCCAGATCCCCACTCTGCCCGGAACTCAACGGCCCCCAAGCATCAGCATCTCAACCAAGGGTATGAAAGTCCAGACCTGCTGATCAAAGGGATCCATCCCAACGTAAGTCGATTTTAGAGGAAAACACTTTGATTCCCCAGCTACAGAAGAAAGCCGTTCCCACGGTCTTTATTTTAGGCTTGCAGTTTTCTCCTCCGATTTAATTCTGGCATCTCTCAGGCCATGCCTTTTTTTTTTTCTTCCAAGACCCATCTGAAGGGCTCCTGGGAAGACACAGAAGTGGGGCTGCTGGTTTTATCACAGGGCTCCGGCCATTTGCCCGAGCATGAATCCCCGGATGCCACAGAAAAACGGGTGAGTCTTTCAGGACACGTGCATCAAACACAGCGGCGCGTGGCCAAGTGGTTGATTAGGGAGAAGCGTATAGCAGGCGTTGGAAGGCAACCTTTGAACAGAGAGCGTGTATTATGAAGCTTTTAGTGCTGGTGCCCTCGGAACACTGCCATCAGACTGGCTGTCACATCTTTCAACACCTCCGAATTACAAAGACACAGACGGATGTGGCTTGCCTCAGGGGCCATTTCCACAGCCTGCCTGCGTTCTGTTCTAAAGCCTCCAATCTTTGGACCCCGGCGTGCGCCGTGGCCAGGAGGGGACACAAACCAAGTGTAGAATGTCGAGTGCTCAGTCCCACAAATGTAGAGCTTCGTGGGTATTAATTGGTATTTTTATAGCATCGCCTCTCCTTCGGCTTGTGTGGAAAGGCGAGTTGCTCAAACTTTGGAGCTGTTTTAGACTCAGTTTCTCCCTGAAACCCTCCTCTGCTCCCAAAGAAGGGCATCAGGATGGGGTGGAGACGGTGATGGGACCGAAGGGGAAGGGTGAGGAGGTAGACCCCGCCAGGGCACCCTCGGCACTGTGCTCACCCGAAGTCCTGCTGGGGAGGGACGGGGCCCTGACACTGGGCAGAGCTTACTGGTGAAGTTGGAAAGTAGGGAGATAAAGGTTTCTCAGAGTCTGCAGAGACCCAGAGGAGGGGACCCAACCCAGCCAGGAGGGGGCTGAGGCTTCCTGGAGGGGCGACCCTTGGACTGGGTCCCTTGTGTTTTAAATTATGATTCTTCAGGTCCCTCTTTCCCCGTTATAAAAGCAAACTAGGCTCACTGTAGAAACTGTAGACACTGCAGCCAAAGATCAAGAACATTGAACTTGCCTGCAGTTCTGCCGCCCTGACATGGCTGTGAACCTCGTGATGATTGGTCCACATCACTTTGCCAAGCTGGGCTTTGAAGGAGGAATGGGAGACAACCAGGCCGGGGAGGGGCGCAGAGAGGGGGGAGGTTGATGCAAAAACCTGTTGTATGAAGCTTCTAGAAATCTAGAAACAAGACACCTGTCATGTTGGTAGTTGGGGGACTCAAAAGGCGTGGTGCTGTCGTAGGGTTGAGGGGCTCAGGCAGGCGGGAGGTGGGGGGTGGAAAATGTCATCCGGATCCCCCCGGGGGGAACCTCTGTGGGCTTCTAGATTGGGAACTCACACGATCACATTTTGTTTTAGAAAGACAGCAAGAGAAACACTATAGAGCTCCAGTCTTCCTCAGCTGCCTGAAACCCTCGCATTAGTGATTCGTTCTGAGGGCTTGGGACCCCCTCCCTCTCCAGCCTCCTTTTAAAATATAAATGCTTCTGGCTGTCAACACACTAACTCCTTCCTGTAGACGCCTTCACCAGATCACTTTTATCCTGCATCCTCTTAAATCTCTATCTCCCCAAAGATCCGGTCCCCTCCAGGCACAAAATCACTCACTGCCCTCCACCCTCCCCACCCTCTCCTACTCCGCCAGCCCCGTCCATGCAGCCTGTAGGCTTCCTCCGCTCCCATTGCCAGAGGAGGACCTTGGAAGCTAAGCTGTGGCTCTTGCTGCTTCTGGCCTTGACTCTAACCTGCCTACGCCTCCCTCTTTGACCTTTCCTCCTCCCCCCAGAGCTTCCCAGCCAGCACCTCTCTCTCGGCCCTTCCTCTGGCTTTTCAGACACAGCCCACTTCTGAAGGTTGGGCACCTGTTCCCTGGGGCCATCGGCACCCTCCCCTGCCCAGGTGAGCCCTGTCATGCCCTTCATACCTCTGAGCTCTCGATGCTCAGAACCACAGGTGAACTGCTGGGGCAGGATGGCCCCTGGGTCTGTCGGGGTCAGGGTGAGTGGTCCAGAATGGGCACCACAGAGAAGGTAGCACAGTTTGACTTTGACCGACAGGTTGGAGTCGCCAGGGTGGGGGGGTGAGAGGGCTCCTTCCAGGAAAAGGGAGCAGAAAGAGCCAAAGGGTTAGCAGCAGGCAGTCATCCAGCATGGCTCCAAAGTGGGGTGTGGGTGTGGGAGGCAGGAGCCCCGAGGAAAGAATAGCTTGAGGCCGGTGGGGGGGTGGGGAGGGTCTTATCTAAACCCACCGCAGCCCATGGCAGGGAGGCCGTCGCCGGTGTGCTCTGTGGACCCATGAGCGATCATCCTTGTGCATAAAGCTTGTCTGGTCCAAGAAGGGGAATTGCTGGTTCAAAAGGCACGTCCCCTTTTACATTTTTAAATGTTGCTTTGAGTTGCCAACGGGCCTTCAGAAATAGGCCTTGGACCCCATGGCCAGCGCTGCAGGCAAGGCGTCTGCCGACTGCGGGTAGCACCCTGTGGGTTGTGCTCGCTTGGCATCCCCTTCCCCTGGGCCACGGGAGGCAAGCGCAGATCTGACTCCTGACCTCACCTCCTTCCGCACAGCCCGTGCGGTCCTGGGGGAGCAGACACACACCAGGTCCCCCACGCCGCCTCCCACAGGCACCCCGCCCCCCGGGCCCTTCCTGAGGGCTCCCAGGTGGAGGTCCCTGGGCCACTGGCTGCGTCTTCCTGTCACCCCTGGCGAAAGGTCTGCCTAGGAGGGTGCTGAGTGCCCTGGAGGGGAAGTGGGGGGCTCAGAGTGGTCAGGGCTCCACCTGCAGATTTCACACTCACTCCCTTCCCCTCCCCCTCTCCAGGCTCAGGTCACCTCCTTCCCTTCCTCTGCTTTCCGTGCCCACGCCAGCGCCTGAGGCCCGCACTCCCACCATGGCCCCTGGACCCACAACAAGGGTGAGATCCTATTTCAGGGCCAACGTTGACCCAGAACTCCAGGATCCACACTCTTGTTCCGAAGACGTGAGGGCCTTGTCGCCCCTCCTGGGCCCAGGAGCCGGGGCCCAGGCCCGCCCCACAGCCAGGGCCCCACCTCACACCCGGGACTCAGCTCCCTCTCCTGGCAGCATCCATCTCCACCAGGGCTTCGTGGGACTCCTCCCGGGTCGTCTGTGGCTGACGACTTGAGTGTCCCCTGCTACTGCATCTCCGGGTGCCGGGCACTGCGCGAGGGGTCGAGGACTCGAACCAAGAAAGTCCGCATGCTTCCAGACCCCGAACCTCACAGTCCACATGGGGAGGCACCGCTTGGAACGAAGCAGCCTTAACGGGAACACGTCCCCCAGACGCCCCGAGTGCCTGTTCACAGCCACAGACAGGAAGCGCACGAAGTGTCAATCGCAAACTAAGTAAATTGCAGCGAGTTCGACCAAGGGGACCCTCCACAGTAGGCGCTGACAAACCTGCTCTGTAAAGGGCCACATAGGAAATAGTTTACACTTTGGGGGCCATATGGGCTCTCTCACAACTACTCAACGCTGCCGGCGACGTGCGACGGCAATCACAGATGATCTACGAACAGATGAGTGTGGTTTTGTTCCAATAAAACTTTATTTATGGACCCTGAAATGCGAATATTGTATGATTTTGACGTGTCACGACAGAGTCTTCTTTTGATTTTCTTCCAATTAAAATGAAAAACTAGGGGCGCCTGGGTGGCTTAGTCGGTTAAGCGTCCGACTTTCGCTTAGGTCATGATCTCGCGGTTCGTGGGTTCGAGCCCCGCATCGGGCTCTGTGCTGACTGCTAGCTCAGAGCCTGGAGCCTATTTCAGAGTCTGTATCTCCCTCTCTCTGACCCTCCCTGCTCACGCTGTCTCTCTCTCTCTCTCTCCTAGAAATAAATAAAAAAAAATATTTAAAAAAAAAAAAATAAATAAATAAAATGAAAAAATTTAAAAACCACTCATGACTCTCCAACCGTGCCGAAAGGCAGTGGGCTGGACTTAGCCCTGCTCTTTAGCGATGAGAATAAACAAACCACAGCCACGCCGCCAACTGGATATATCTTCCAAAACATAACCCTGAGTGATGGAAGCAGGTCACAAAAGAATATACGGTATTGTTCTGATTATACCAAGTTCAAAACCAGGCCAGACTAATCTATATCATTCAGGAACACACACGTACTGAAGAATAAAACTATGAAGAAACGCCAGGATACAATCGCCCTAAAAGTCTGGGTGGGAGAGGGGGGTATCTTGGTGGGGGGCCGGAGGGTGCCATGGGCCGTGGGGCCCTGCAGTGCTCTCTGGGTGGGAGCCACACAGGCCTTTATTAAAGAACACTCACTGTACTTTTCCGTATACATATTATAGCTCGCGAGTTAAAAAGAGAAAGCAATGAATGACGGTAGGGCCAACCGGAAGGGCATCTGAACCCCCCCTGACAGGCGCTTAGAATCCACCAGAATAGAGCCCAGTGGGATTCATAACCCACTGCTCCACTGTGAGCCCCTCCTCTGCAGTCGGACCAGACCTCTCCGCCTTCCCTCCCCCTGCCTCTGCCTTCTGGCCCCGCACGCTGTGCCGGCCACCCCACCCACCTGCTCTGCCTCCTCCCCGACTGGGCTCCCTCGCCCCCTCCAGCCCTCCCCCTGCTCCACCTCCAGCCGTTCTCTCCGCCTGCCCTGCACGCTCTTTATTGGGATTAGACAAAGATGAAAAGCAGAGGCCAGTCCTGACAGAGGCTCGGAGCTGCGAGAAAGAAGGCGGGAGGCTCCCGAACCTCTTTAGGACAACAAAGGGAGCCCAGACACCTGAGGCCGGAGCCAAGGTGGGGAGGGGTAAGGTTGCGACGGTGACTCCCTCCTTGGGTCGTGTTCTGTCATGTCCTCTGGGCAGATCTCAGCGTTTCTACCAGGCTGCGAGGTACGGGCTGTTCACCTCCAGGTCCCCGCACCCCCCCCCGCCCCGCAAGTGCCGAACACCGGTCCTCCTGCATGGATATTCGAGAAATCACTATAGCCCAGAGTTCTGGGAAGGCCAAGAAGAGAAAGGGGACTGACATTTGCTGAGGACACAGAAAGGTTAAGTAACTTGCCTAAGGTCACACAGCAGTCAATAGAAGAAGGTAGGACTTGAACCCGGTCTGTCTGTCCCCAGGGCCCTTGTAGGTGACCAAAGAGTCACCGTTGGGGGCGAGCCGTTGCCCATGAGACCGCAGTGGCTGCCAAACCCTTTGAGAAAAGGAGAATTTGCGGAGAACTCAAAGGACCGGAGGAGAGCAGGCTTGAATCCCGCCCCACCTCTGGAGGAGGGTTGGGGGCAATAGCGGTCTGGAGACGCCATTCTATTGGGATGCTGTGCCAGCGGCCGCTGGAAAAGTCAGAGACCCCAAGGAGCCAGGGCGCTCGCTAAGCTACCCAGGGGGCCAACTGAATCTTGAGTTCGATCAGCTCTGCCGGGCTCAGCTAGGACCTTCTCTGAGCCCCAACCGTGTGCCCTAACCACTCAGTCTCCGGGTGTGATACCAGGCAGGCAGTACTATCACACCCATTTAACAGATGAGGCCATTGAGGCACAGAGACATTAGGAGCCTGCCCAGGGTCCTGGGGTGCGTTACAGAGCTCAGATCGGAACTCAGGCTGAATGCCCTAGCGTGTACTTGACCTTGCACTGTTCTGCAGTTCAGGGAAATGGCACACTGACCCTAGGCTTCAGTGACAGAAAGCCAGAGAGCCAGGCACCCCAAGGGGCAGGACCAAGTAATGGGGTGCTCTCGGCCCCTCCAGGAGGAGCGGGAGGACCCCCGGGCTTTTCCACCTCTTGTGAAAGAGCAGAGTTTCTCTTTTGTACAAACTTTGCTGCAATACTGGTGTGGGGGGGTGCTGTTTGCTTACAGTCAAGACAGTCATAGAAGCGCTTCTCACAGCAGCATCCCGCAAAGCATCATCGCCGTCACCCAGACATGCCGGGTCCCTTCTGGGGGGGAGGGGCCGCACAAAAAGAAATGACGGGGAATTTGAAGGAACTTAAGTTAGAAATGACTAAGTGTGAGTCCGACGCATCGTCAGCAACAAGCTGCATTTCCTGGGGCCGCAGCCTCTGGGGGGCAGGAGGGGGTGCAAAGTGCACCAGGTTGAAGAGGCGGATGTCGCAAGGGGCCCAGGAAGCCTGCAGCAGGTACCACAGTCAGCTCTCACCTCCTGGGGGGAGGGGAGAGAGATTTTTTCTATGAGGAATGTTCTTTACAAAGAAAGCTAAGAGGAGCCCCATGAGCCCACTGCCAAAGGTCCTGGCTTGGGGTTCAGGCTGACTCAGGTCTGATCTTGACCTCTCCTCACCCTCTAGGCCTTGGGCAAGCTATCTGACCTCCCTGGGCCTCAGTTTCCCTGGTTTTTTTTTTAACATCTATTTATTTTTGAGAGAGAGAGGGAGGGAGAGAGAATCCCAAGAAGGCTCTGTGCTGTCAGCGCAGAGCCCGCTGTGGGGCCCGAACCACTGAACCACAGGACCCTGGCCAGAGCTGATGTGGGAGGCTCAACGGACCGAGCCACCCAGGTGCCCCTCAATTTCCCTGTTTTTAAGTGGTGCTGGCAGGGACAGTGCCTCAAGGGTGGCTGGGGCCAGGCTGAGTGGGAGAGTAAAGCCCAGATTAAGTGTTCAAAGTGGCTAATTCTCAATAATAAGGGTAGTTGCTCTTGTTTGTGGTATAAAGGAAAGGTGGAGAATGAAGCAGAAGTGGGTGCAGCTCCAGGAAGCCTCACAAACGTCTAGACGAGTAGGAAGAAAGCCTCGGCCGTATAGAGGGGCGGGAGGAGCGTGGGACTTTAAGAGGGGCCTCCGTGTGGGCAGCCCTGGTGAGGCCCACTCCTGGGGGTGGCTTAGATCCGGGCCACCCAGCTTCTGAGGGGACCCGGGGCCAGGAAAGGGAGCGCGGCGCTGGTCCCGGAACGGTATAAGCTCCTGTTGTGAAATAATGCAAGGTGGCCTCCTGTTGTGCTCCGTTAAGTGAGAGTGCCACGCTTTCTGGCAGCGGTGACGGTTTTGTGTCCCAGGGCACAGTGTCCCTGGTGGCCGACCCCTGGCCGCCCCTCGCCTCCCTGGCTAACACGGGGAAGAAGGCAGAGGGTGGCTCTGCGGCTGGGCAGGGTCAACACTGGCTCCACCGTAGGATTCCTTGGGGGTGAGCTGTCCCTCCCCACTGACCCCTCACCTATTCTGACGCCCCTGGATGCCGCCCACCCCCTCGTCTAAGGCCTCGAGGTCAGGCTGTGGGAAGAAGGTTGTTAACACAGCAGGGACACGGAGGGGAGCGCTGTCCCCACCCCTTCAAAAGCCACCTTGGCGGAGGCATTAGCTAAACATCTCCCGGGTCCCTGAAGGCTTCCTCTGTGAAGTCTGCAATGTTCAAACGCAGCGAGCAAACCTCCCGAGATAGGTCCCCAGGAATTAGCTGCACGGGCAGATGAAAGCCACTCTGATGTGCGAGCCAGAGAGCGCGGAAGAAGGAAGGCGGCCCTACCTGCGAGCTGCAGGGTCCAGGGAAACAGGAGCAAACCCAGGAGCCAGGGGCCCGAGCCCGAGTCCAGCGGGGCCCGCCACCACCCCGGAGGCCGCCTCTCCATCGGGGCTTCCTGGTCAGCGTCCCCCTCTTCCTCTCTGGTTCACCGGAGGGGACGGCCTGCTGGTGGCCACAGTTCCCCTTTGAGTCCCCACAAAGCTCCACCCTGGCCACCCTTCTGCTTCCTCAGGGCCTCACTGGGCCTGCTCTTCTCAATAACCCTGGACTTGGGGCACCTGGGTGGCGCAGGCAACTGAGTGTCTGACTTCAGCTCAGGTCAAGATCTCACAGTTCGTGGGTTCAAGCCTCTTGTCGGGCTCTGTGCTGACAGCTCAGAGCCTGGAGCCTGATTCGGATTCCGTGTCTCCTTCTCTCTCTCTGCCCCTCCCCCACTCATGCTCTGTCTCTGTCTCTGTCTCTCTCTCAAAATAAATAAGCATTTTTTAAAAATCTGGACTTTCTGGGGTGCCTGGGTGGCCCAGTCAGTTCAACGTCTGACTCTTGATTTCAGCTCAGGTCATGATCTCATGGTTCATGAGTTCGAGCCCGGTGTTGGGCTCTGCACTGACAGCTCAGAGCCTGCTTGGGATCCTCTCTCTCCCTCTGCCCCTCCCCCACCTTCTCTCTCTCCATCTCAAAATAAATAAATAAACATTTTTTAAAATAAATAAATAAACATTTTTTAAAATGAGGAGAACACCCTAGACTTTCTGAGGAAGTAGTGAGAGCAGCCCCAGGCAGCACGGGCTCCAGGTGAGGAGTCTGGGGCTCACACTCCCCCTCGGCAGAGCCTCTGAACCCGCCCCACGTGGTATGCTCCTCCCCCACTCTAGCGATGATGGCCCCCCCAGAAGGCACTGGTGACGCGGGATTCCCTCCCGCCAGTGAATCCAGGGTTTGCTTTCGCGGCTCACTCACGTCTGAAACGTAAAACGACTGTGTTCCCACAGAACTTCCCCTCAGAGATGGTCCAGGAGCCCCTGATGAATGTGCTCATCCCAGGGCCCGGGTTTTGGGTGGAAAGGGTTGGGAGGGGTGGGGCGGGATGGGCGCCAGATGGAGGAGGGGCAGACAGTGAGGGTGAGGGCAGGAGCTACACATTCCCAGCCCCGAATGGTGCCAGAAGGCCAGCTGCCCACCATCAGCACAGCCAGAGGCCCGCGATGGATGCCTCCTCTCTGACTCCCCTGAGATGTCCTTCCCTCCCCCCCCACCCCCTGCTGAAACGTCCTTCAGCCTGAGCCCACCCCCTCCCCCACCAGGAGACAAATGAATTGCTTCCCCCTCTGGCCTGGAGCCCCAGCCCCTTTCCTCGCCTCCTGCAGGCACTGCCACAGGAACAGTAATTATTCGCTGCCCGCACCCCTCTCCCCTGCCCGCGCCCCTCTTCCCTGACTGCACCCCTCTCCCCAGCAGACCGGAGCCTCTACCCTTGGCGTTCCTGAGCCAGCACTGGGCCAAGCTGGATGAGGCGGAGGGAAGGGGTGTGGGGGCGGTGGGGGGGTGCCCACGTGCCTGAACGCAGAGGAGGCTGGGGTAAATGTAGCCGAGTTTCGGCTCATGCTGGCACTTCCCCTCCTGTCTCCATCAGCGCCCGTGAACCCTCAAGATAGATGTGATGCTCCCAGTTTTACAAAAGAGAAAACTATGCCCCCAAGAGGCAACGCAGCTTGCCCAAGACCAGGGCAGGTGCGCGTGGGGCCAGCATTCAGCGCCGCGCTCTGTGAGAGCTGAGCCTCCCCCCTACCCCGTGCAGCCTCCCGTGATGGCACAGAAGGGGTCCGGTGTTGGTCCCTCTTCCAAATGCTTTCCCCTCGGTGGCTTTGCACACGAACAAGGAAGCCAGTAGATGTTTCCCCACCGACTCCGGCAGCGCCAGGAGCGCGGCCCACGGGAGCAGGGGCTGCCCACCAGGTGAGGAAGACGAATAAACACAAGCCACTTCTACCGGCTGGGGGGCGGCGGGGACCCCAGCGGCATTGACTGTTGATCCATCACAGTGATACATGATCGCATATGTCACAGTGAGACACAGATAATCTGCTTCACACTGTTTCCATCCTCCGGGAGGAGCGGGTTGTCTAAGCACCTCGATGCCATGGTGATAGACGTCGTGTTAATGCCTCCGTGCACGGAGGGGGCATTATAAAGGCATCGGTCTGCGTCTCGAGGAGTCTCTTTACGACTTGGCACTGGGAGGCGGCCGAGTGCCAGGCTGCCTCGGAACACGGACACGGGCTCTGCCTCGGCGCCTGTTTGTCCTCACGGGTGCAGCTCTGCAGCCTGAGCCCCCGGCACACGAAGCCCTCAGCCCCCGGACGCAGCAGCCCTTGATCTTCACCTCTTCCCCCCTGACTCCCCCACGCTCAGTGCAGCGCAGGCACCTAGTACGTGCTCAGTAAATATGGGTGGACGACGGATGGAGGAATGAGCTTAGGATGGGGTATAGCGCTTGAGGTGCTGGGATGACTCAGTCAGTTACGCGTCCGACTTGGGCTCAGGTCATGATCTTGCGGTTCGTGAGTTTGAGTCCCGCGTTGGGCTCTGTGCTGACAGTTTGGAGCCTGGAGTCTGCTTCGGATTCTGTGTCTCCCTCTCTCTTTCTGCCTCTCCCCTGCTCATGCTCTCTCTCTCTCTTAAAAATAAACAATAAAGGGACGCCTGGGTGGCTTAGTCGGTTAAGCGTCCGACTTTCGCTTAGGTCATGATCTCGGGGTTCGTGGGTTCAGGCCCTGCGTCGGGCTCTGTGCTGACTGCCAGCTCAGAGCCTGGAGCCTGTTTCAGTCTGTGACTCTCTCTCTCTCCCCTGCTCATGCTGTCTCTCTCTCTCTCTCTCTCTCTCCTAGAAATAAATAAAACATTTTAAAAAAATAAAATAAACGATAAAATTTTTTTTTAAATTTAAAGATGGGGTACAGTGCCTTCCTCCCAAGCTTGCTGTGAGGGCTGGTGCCAAACCTCAACCCTGGCACAGAGCAGGCTCCCACTGGGCCTCAGTGGGATGGCTGCCCCTGGTGAGAAGCAGGGAGGGGCCCTGGGCAGAGGGCTGGCGGCCCAGGCTGTACTATCAGGCCCTCAGGAACCAGGGGCTGGAAATGAAACCCCAGCTCATCCAGAAACCTCATTTTCACCAGTGTTTTCCACCTGCTCTCACCCACGTGGTCGCCAAGCAGCCAACCTGCTGGATTTGGATCTGATGGCATTTCCTCCCCTCCCAGCCCCTGTGCCCCCCCACCCCCACCCCCTGCACTCTTGGTGGAAACTTTGGGTAAGTGGGGACAGGAGGATAGGGGACACGGGTCGGGGTGGCATCCCCAGTGGGTATCCGTGGGCCAGGCCTCCACAGCTGGGTGTGCAGGTGAGGTCTCTAGGGGACGGCACACTTCAGCACTTGGGCTCATCCAGATGTATGTCCCTGTGTCCGTCCATCCGTCTGTCTATCCCTCCATCCCTTCACAGTTTGCTGAGCGCCATCCTACACTGGGCGCTGACCTCAGCAGGAGGATGCGGAAGTGAAAGATCCAGGCTTCGAGAAGCCCACATGTGGGTGAGGAGCAAACATCCCAGCATAACTAAGCAACAACGTAGAGGTTCAGAGCAGTCACTGAGCACCAGACACTTTTAATCCACAAATCAACTTACTCCTCACCGCAGCGCATAGGTAGGTACTGTAATCAATTCCATTTTACAGATGAGAACAGAGAGGCACAGGGAGGTAATAATGAAATTGGCCTCAGGTCACACAGCTGAGAAATATATCCAGGGGAAGTGACTCTGAGGATAGCCCCAGGGTCTGAGACCCTAACCCCTCTGGCAGCCTGCCTTAATGGCGTAATTGTGTACAGAGTGAAGAGGAAGGCGGGACAAAGTGGGGGGGGGGAGGTTATTTACTTAGGGCGTGGGAAGGAAGGGGTACCAAGGAGGGCTTCATGGAGGAAGTGGCAGCTCTGAAGGAGGAAATGGGAGAGCACAGCTGTCCCCCACGGTCCGGAGGTGCCGTGACCCCACGAAGACTACAGCTTTCTGAACTGGACCACAATTACTGCTCTTTGTTTTCGGTTAGTCCCATGCACTTATTAAGTGCCTACTGTGTGCTGGGCAGTTCAAGCACAGAGCATATGTCACAGTCTTGCCTTCCAGTTGCTCCCTCTCTAGAGAAGAGAACAGAGACCCCCAGGCAGGATTTCCCGCTGCCCTGAGGGAGCAGAGGTGCGTGAGCGAGAGACAGAGAGGCCCCCGGGCTGGCTGCCTTGGTGCCCAGGAGCTGCCCGGCTTCCTGCCCAGGCTGCACTGTGAGCAATAGGTGCTTAGAAAGCAGTAGGGCTGGGGAAACGGGGCCGCTCTCCCCCCTCCCCAGCTGCAGGAAGCCGTCTCCTTCCTCCCCCACAGACTCCAGCACCAGGAGGAGCCCACCAGGCAGAGGGGCCCCTCAAAACTACCCTCTGCACTGGCCTGGTGGCCAAGATGGAGAGCGTCCACTCTTCGGGTCCTCTCCCTCTAGCACCCCCACCCCCGACTGGAGGGGCTGCCACGGGGGGCAGCCTCCCTTCCCTCCTAACACCACCCAGCTGTGCTTTGGGGTCCCCCTTTCTGCCCCATGTACGACCTGACCACTAACAAGGCCAGGGCCGTGGTCCAGCCCGGACTCGGCTGAGGGGACCCATCGCACCACGAGCTGCGCTGGCCTGCAGTAGACCAGCCTCCTTTCTCGGGAGAAAACGAGGTCTTTCTTCCTCGTGTGCAAACCGACCTGGAGGTCATTGTCCCTGCACGCGGCTCGGAGATTCCTGCCCCCGGTGGAGGGTTCACAGGGCCCATTTCCAAAGCGCCTTCTTGGTTCAAGCCGGTATTTTTGCCTGTTGGTTAAGTATTTGTTTCACACCAGGTACGGTTCTAAAGGTTTTTCATGTCTTGACAGCTTCTGTCCTCACAGAAACCTCATGTGCATAGGTATCATTATTGCCTCTATTTTACAGATGAAGAAACTGAAGATCAGAGAGTGTGAGCCACTTGCCTAAGGCCACACAGCGAGTAGGCAGCGGAATAGGGGCATGAGCTCCCGTGATTGCGCTTTTAATCATCATGTTCTCCTGCAATTCGCTTGATTCTCCCAGCAGGGCTGGTATTATAACTCTCATCTTACAGGCTTAGTGACAGAGAAAAATCATGTAAATGGTCGGCTCAAGGTCACAGAGGGGATCAGAGGCGTCCCTGGGACCAGAGGCCGGGGCTTTCCTGACGGACACACACCCAGGGTTAGACAAGGCTCTCTCTGCTGATTCTGTTGGAGGAAGGCAGCAAGGAGGTAGTGCCCCCCCCTTCTCAGCCCCCACCATACTGAAAATAATCCTTAAGATCCGGGGGGAAGAAAATGAAAACCAAAGATGGCATCATTTTTCAACATGTAGTCCACGTTCACCACGTGTCAAGGCCCTGTCAGGCCCAGACCCTTGGTACGCTGTGTGTCCGGGAGAGAGCAGCACCGACGAGGTTAATCACTGCGGGTCCACAGGAAGCAGGCCCCGCAGTCTGGAAGGTCTTGTGCTAATCGTACCCCTCCTGTCCCCAACCCGCCACTAGGGACAGCCGGGGGTTGTCCCGTGCCAATGGCGCCACCTGGTGGCACGTGGGGGGACACCCCGTGTCCCTTACCTTTCTAAGGGTCTTGGGCAGCCAGAGGCCACCTCCTAGCAAGTGTTGGGGGGGGAGGGAAGGCAACGTGATGACGTGGTGGGGGCAGGACGGAGAAGGGGGGTTTTCAGGGGCCCCCAGGACCGGAAGCGTGCCGGGGGTGGTCTGTGGGAACGGAGGGCAGGGCACGCTGGCTGCAGACCCCCCAACCCGCCTCTGCCATCCCCTTCCTCGGTACAGGGGCGTCCTTTAGAGCACCCCCCTTCTGTTCTAACAAGCCGCTCTGCTGGGAACGCTTTGTAAAACCCACTTGGGGAAACTTCTCTGGAGCCATTATTGGCCACCAGGCAAACCAGTCCCACGGCTTTGCAGGGACAACTGGGCTCCCACAGTGAGATCAGCCAATTAAGGAAACAATTAGCCTCCCCTGAGGCTAATTCATGCATTGTCACCCCTCACAGTTCTCGGGTTTTATGAGCCAGAGGGCCCCAGTGTCCTGTGGGGAGAGGGGTGTGTGCGGCAACGGGTCATTGTGTCCAATTTTGGCCCCACCCCAGAGACTCAGCGTTGAGAGGCCAGGAGATCCGCATTTTAACATCCTGTGGTTCTCACACGGGAGAAACTGCCAGATTCTCAAGGGGCCACGGGCAGCTTTCCAGGAGGCCGGTTCTGAAAGGGTCGGGCCGGGCGGGGGCTGGGGGGAGCCCTTCCAAGAGGTCTGGCCCTCCCTCCTCCCCGCTCCTCCTTCCCCCTGCCCTGGAAGGCCAGCAGGTGCCCTGGGGATGTAGAGCAAGCCCCGCCCCCTCCGTGTGCCCCCACCCCCACCCCTTCTTTTCTAAGCCAATGGGGGTAGTGTCTTCATCTACCTCCTGGGGGTGAAAGAGCTGCCTTGTGCGGGCCTGATGACAAATAGTTGGGAGCGACAGAGGGAAAGCGCTTTGCAAAGAGTAAGATGTTGGCTGAAAGTAGCTGTGTCGGTCCCTCAGTGGGGAGGGGGGGCTGGCGGAGAGCCTCAAGGGTCCGGCTAGGGGCGCGCAGGCCTGGAGGCTGTGTGGTTACGGAGGGCCACAGGTCTGGGAGGGGCGGCAGGGAGACTTTCAGGAAGGGGGGGTGGGAACAGGAGGAGGGGCAGGAGAGGAGGTCCCCCCCACCCCTGGAGTCTGCTCTTGCAGCTGGCCCGTGTTAGGCTCCAGAGACGGGGTCAGGGGTCCGGGCAGGAGCAGGGGATTCTCCAGAGACTCTCCCACCAGCCTGGCCTGAGTCCTCAGGAAAGTTCTCCCTCTCCTCTGCCCAGAAAGTTCTCCTCATACCACCTCTCTTCGGCGCACCGTTTCCCTCAGATACTCCATGCCTGAGGGGACCTCGGTCACAGGCAGAAGACCCGAGGTCCACACACAGCAAAGAGCCCCGTCCGGCACCTCTAATTCTTACAGGAACCCAGAAGTGGCTCCCATGACCCCCCCAAGAACTTTGGTTCACATTTTTCATTCCTCCAACAAACCTCTCTGGGGCACTGCTCAGGGCCATCTGTCCCGGATGCCCTCCATCTAGGGACAGAGCCTGACATTCACACAGCTGAGTCACAACCCCGTGGGGACGTGGTGTGTGCAGGGGACTCAAGCGAAGACCAGGCTGAGCCTCCCACGGAAGTCAAGGCCACAGCGTTCACAAAGGCTCAGGAGAAGCTTCTAGAAGTAGGAGAGCGTGAGCTGGCCAGAGGGACTGGGGGGTCAGGTCCTGAGCAGGAGAGGAGCCCCGGGGAGCCGGGCCGGGAAGGCCTCCATCCTCCCCACCCTTCGCTGAAAGTCTCTTTGCTCCCCAGTGACAACGGTCAGATGAATAAAAACCATTTATTTTTCTGTGAAAAGATTACTCGGATCGCCACTGGTATCGATTTCTACAGTTTCCATTTCACGTGTACAGATTTTCAGCCGCGTCTGAGTAGAGCAGCATTCTGGCCATTCCTGGAAGAGCCCGGCATCTTTTGTGCTGGGCTTGCTGGGTGGAAAGACTTTCTCCACAAGACAGCTCATCTGGAAGTGGAGACCCTCCCCACGTTCACGGCGGGGGGCGGGGGGGTGAAAATCCTGGTCTGGACGCAACGCCCTGCAGCCTTGATGGGACACGGCCGCCTTTCTAGGCTCCGAAGGAAAACCGATCAACAATGACCACGTCTGTTCTTCATCCGGAAAAGAGAAGATCAGCTGAGTAGAGACCTTGGGCGCCCTGGACCGTGCATTTCCAGTAGGTCACAGGTGATGTAGCGGGCCAAGGGCCCAGAGAGTTCGCTCAGCCAGAAGCCTCCTCCCCGGGGAAGTCCTCCCGCCCCCACTCAGGGCCGGAGGAAAGTATTTTCAGGCTTTTGCCTCTGACTCGGGAGAAAGTCTTACGAAGCTGCAGCCCTGCCTGGCAGAGAGGGTACCGCTCTGCATCCTGCTGGCCATTCCTTCCTTTCCTCCCGCATCCATCTGCGGATCTTTGTGTCAGCACCATCTGGGGACACTCAGAGGACATGGCCATGCCTGCGCTGCCCACGGACGGGGCTGGGCTCCTTGCTGGGGGTGCAGCTGACCTTTGTCGCCTGGACCCACATAGGGATCCCCTCACTCCTCACCCCCAGCTTCCTGTGACACCACCGCTCATGCCGTGTCCAGCCATCAGCAGCCGGGCCTGACCAGTGTCTGGAGGCGGAGGGAGGGGGCGGGGCAAGTAGCCCAAGGAGGGGGGTGGGTAGGAGGGAGTAGCCCAAGGAGGAAGTGGAAAGTCATCTTTGTCCTGTGCTGGGCTGTGTCCCTCCTCCCAGCCACCCTGCTGGCTCAGCCCCAGGGCAGCCACATCTTGCAGATGAGGAAACTGAGGCTCAGAGACAGGAAGTCACTTTTCTTCTTTTTTTTAAATGTATTTTAAAATGTTTATTTATTTATTTTTGAGAGACACAGAGAGAGAGACAGAGAGAGAGCACGGACAAGTGGGGAGGGGCAGAGAGAAGGAGAGACAGAATCCCAAGCAGGCTCCGGGGCGCCGCAGGCTCCATCCCTCGACAGGGAGACTGTGACCTGAGCTGATATCAAGAGTCAGATGCTTAACCAACTGAGATACCCAGGTGCCCCGGGAAGTCACTTTTCAAAGGCCACACAGCTGGTGAGGGCAGAGCTGGGGTTTAAATCCAGTTTGCCAGCTGGTCCTGCCTTGTGACAATCTTGAGGGGGGTGGTACACTCCCCGGCAGCCTTTCCGACCCATTCCGCCTGCAGCCACCCTCCCTTCCCAGGTGATGACACCTTCATTTAGCAGGTGCTCAGGCCAAGCACATGTACCTCTTGAATGAATGGATGAGAAATTGGCGGGGCCGGGTGGGGATGGGGGTCGGGTGGCTTAGCCGGTTAAGCATCAGATTGAGGCTCAGGTCATGATCTCACGGTTTGTGGGTTGGAGCCCTGCATCAGGCTCTCTGCTGTCAGCACAGAGCCCACTTCAGATCCTCTGTCTCCCTATCTCTCTATGCACCTCCCCGGCTTGTACTCTCTCTCTCTCTCTCTCTTTTTTTAAATTTTATTTATTTCTAGGAGAGAGAGAGAGAGACAGCGTGAGCAGGGGAGGGTCAGAGAGAGAGGGAGTCACAGACTCTGACTCTGGCAGTCAGCACAGAGCCCGACGCGGGGCTCGAACCCACGAACTGCGAGATCATGACCTAAGCGAAAGTCGGACGCTTAACCAACTAAGCCACCCAGGCGCCCCTCTCTCTCTCTCTTAAAAACAAAAAACTAAGGAAGGAAAGAAGGAAGGAAGGAATTGGGAAGAGTCCCTGTGCGAGGCCCTTTCTCTAACACAAGTGAAACGGGCCCCACAGGGAAGTCTAATCACATTAAGAGTCGATAAATGACTTTGGCTATGAACTTGCAGAAAGTGCCCATCAGAGCCTGAAAACAACTGGGGCCAACTTAGGAAAGAACTGATAACGTGTAGAATTATGAAGTTAACAGGGAAGCTGGCTGCAGAACCGAGTTCTTCCTTCAATCCAGTTCTGCAGGTGTTCGAAGCTCGCGGGGGTGGGGGTGGGGGTGCTGATGTTGGTGGTGGGAATACAGGAAAAATCAGATCACGCCCAACCCTTCCCTCCTGTCACGACAGACGCCACTCTCCCTACTGTCGGGGGCACAGTGAGGGAGCTAAGGGGGAGAGGCAGGTAGCCTGGGCTGTTTGGGGAACATGGTGGGAGGAGGGGGGTGAGGGGGTGGACGGGCTCAGTGGGCTTCCTGGGGTCCTGACCTGGGGTTCCTGCCACGCCCCCTCCCTATCCCCTGTCCCTGTCTCGGCCCTCCCCCACCACGCCTCTCTGCTCATGTCCCCAGTGCCTGGAGGCTCGAACCTCAGGAGCAGCTCTGCCCTGGATGAATGGCTTCTCCTTGGGGTTATTACCACAGGCCCCTCTCCCCTTTCTTCCCACAGCAGAGGACAGGGGTGTGTGGCCCCCAGCCTGCCCTCGTGCAAGCCAAGACACGCTTCGTCCCGTCCATTCCCCCCAAGCTGGCTTCCAGACCCTTCCCCACAGAAGGCGCGTCCAGCCTGCACGTCCCTGGTACCCAGGTCAGTAGGACCATGCCCCTCCCTCATTCTGGAGATGCCTCTTGAAAGTGCTTAGCTCCTCTTGGGTCCCCCCTTTCCTCCGAGTTGCTGGTTGACCCCTTTCCTTGTAGGGAAGCCTTTCCTTCCCCCAGGGAACGTGGGAGCCACCCGGACGTGGGTCCTCTTTCCCCGGGGACCCGTGATGCTGACTAACATTAGCTACTCACACAGCAAAGCCCTGTGCTTTCTGGAAGAGGTCCATCAAGATGGCCTGTTGGGGGCGGGACCATTTTGGAAGACCCACCTCCCCGCCCCCTCCGCCCCTCCCCCAGCCCAATGCCTTGCATCAGTGGCTGCGATGGTCTCCTGGGGATTCTGATGTGGAAAAAGGCTCTCTCGGGCTCTGGAACCCTCTCTGTGAGGAAGCTCCGAGGGTAGGCAAGGACAGCCCTCCCACACTTAGACGGCCCACGGGAGGAACTGAAAGCATCTCTGTGGACATCACGAAAGGATTGAGGGAAGGGGACCCAGAATCGGCATCTGTTAAGGATCCAGGACGACAATGAGCACTTTACACGTGTGCCCCCATGAGGGGCATGACTCGCTGATGGGGAAGGAGCTCAGGCTGCGAAAAGCAAGCCAGCCAGAGTCCCGGGGGGAAGACATGGCAGGGGACCAAGCTCCTCTCTTCTCGATAAACCACCTGTGGTCAGCAGAGAGAAAGTTGGGTCTGAGGCTTATACAGGTTTGAGGGAACTCTCATTGAAAAAAGAAAAAGAAAAAAGACCCATAACTACAAAGCTAAAATTAGGTATGACTGTGAATGTCAGCTTCCCTTCTAACGAGATAGAACTCACAAGTTACAATCTCTAAAAGGCTGACAACTACCATAAACAAGCAAACGGCTCAGGATAACAGGATACTTTGTATTAACCCCCTGCCATCGCTGAATTCGTCCACTCTGATCACCTCTTTGTCCAGCAAAGATTTTACGATGCCCTGTTCTGCAGAGAGAATACACACGTCGGCCAAGTTTCCTTCATACGCGAGCACTAAGAATTCAGGGCATGTCATATTTTCTCACCCTGGGACTAACTTTAAAGGCTCCTTGGACGGACGGCACTGGGTACCCAGCGTGGCTTTGACGCCCTCTTTGCAGGGACCTTTAATGACTTTCGTGTTATCTTTGTTTGATGTCACTATTTTGTGTCAAATCAGCAAGAAATGTAAATCTGCCTCTACTGTGTTCGCTGGATTCCCTCTTCTTTTATTCATTAGTGCGAGGGAGTATTCGTGGAAGCCCCCCCATATCCTCAACCCAGTAACTGAACTGTGAATGGAAGTAAACCACATAAAATATCCAATGAGCCCAAGCCAAATGCACTCCCAACTCATCGTCCCCCGAATGCCCGCGGCCAGTCCCACACTACCCACCTGGATGGGAAGTTTGGGAAGGAAGGGAGTCAGATGGAAAGAGGTGGAACTGAGGTTAAAATGGCTCAACATTTGCAAACTTTATAGAAACGTATGACCGTGTGAACACATTGCAATTACATATTGCAATTTGGTGGCCAAAAAATAAGGGGGGGGGGAGTTTGTTTTTACCGAATGGTGCTGACCAAGGGCCATGCCACTCCCTGGCCATTCCAGAGAGGGTGTGTAAAAGAGGCTCCAGCAGCCAAACTCCGGCAAGTTTTTGATCTCACTCATAAGGCCCAGCCTTCGAAACAATGCTTGCAGGTAGCAGTGGCCTCTGCCTGATGGGAAGCTGAGCCTGGACTTGGAGACAGGAGATCTGGGTTCAAGGCCCGAGGCTGCCACTTCCTATCTGAGGGGGCTTGGGCCAGTCTTGAGGGCCCTCTGAGGCTCATCTTCTTCCTAGTTAGTCACTTCCTGAGACCAGTTCATATTTCCCCTGCTGGGCCAGGCTATTGAGGGGAGGAAAGGCTATAAGGAGCAGAAAGAAATGCCCTGAGCCATAAGAGACCTTGGATACCAGGGGGCTCTTCTCCCTATTGAGGCAGCTGCTGGGGCGGGGCCCATCAACCTCCCCAGATATGCAGAAGGGACAGTGTTTCTGAATCAGGATTCTGAGCCCAATCCCAAACTGGACCGTGGTTTACCAGCAAGCCAGACCCCCAGAATCCCCATCATCCTGGCCTTGAACCTGCCCCGGCACAGGCTGGGCGCTCTGCCCTGCCGGCTCATGCCACATTAGCAACCAGGCTCCAAAGAGAGGAGGCCCAGTTTCATTTTCTCTTTCAGGCTTGACAGATGACAAGGGACTCCTCCTCCAGCCGAGGAGAACTCCAGCCCACACTTTACCTCCAGCTCCATCATGCGGGACTGGTCCCTTCATCCTGGCATCAAAGTCTGTTTGATCAGCTTTTCATCCATTTTCCAAAAATGTGGGATTTAGGGATATTCTGAATCTTGCGGGATAACAAATGTTGCACCCTGAGAATAGATCGGCGTGGCCCCAAACTTGACAGGGTAGATGCCCTGCTCTGTGCCAGTCGCCCCCCCCCCTCCACCCTTTGCCTGATCGGAGATGCGGGGGAGCCTGCCCTCACTGGGTGGAGATCTGGTGCCCCCTGGAGGTCAGAGAGGGAGGGGTAGGAGGGGGATTTGGGGTGATGGAGGATGAGGTGGCCTCTGCCCTGACATCCTGGACCCAGAGCTGCCCTACTCAGCCTTCCTGACAGTCAAGGAGACCGACTGAGTGCTGGTTAAGTGCTCTGCACCCTATGTCTTTGATAATAAGCTTTCTCATTTGGTAGCAAATCCCAGTTTTACAGAGCAGTTTTTCAACCATTTTCTCCCTTGAGCACAGAACCCTGTTGGGTGGCAGCCCCCTGCGTTTTCAGAGAAGGAAGCGGGCATGTGCGAAACCGCCAAGTTCTCGAGTCACATCCAGGAGGGCCTTGACCAGGCGGTCAAGTGACAGGAATGGCCCCGGGGCACCTGGTGGGGGCCCACAGGCAACAGGGCCAGGGAGCCAGGGGTTCTGGAAGGCAGGGCTGTGGGTGGCAGGACTCTGGACCAGGGCTCAGGATGACAGCCCCAAAATATTTCCCAAGGGTTAGGAAGGAGGCAGAACAGAGCGGAAAGGACCCCAGGACCCAGCCGGGGCTGCCGCCGGGGCGGAGCGAAGCAGAATCAGAGCTCGGAAAATGCAATCCACAAAGACCTTAAGGAAAAGCTAATCACCCCCACTCTCCCAGTCCCTCTCCCCAAAAGTGTCTACACCCGCAAGCTCGCCTGCAGCCTTCCTCACTCTCCTGACTCTGCAGATAAATAAAGTCACAGGTGGGGGCTCGGCTTGTTTGTTTTTGTTGCAATAGGGGCCGTGCTTGTTCTTTTCACCGGAAGCATCCTGCTTGGGGCTGCGCTGGGCAGGTCAGCCCCCGGGGGGGTGGGGGGGCGGGGGGTGCAGGTAAGGAAGGAGAAGAGGAGGGAGAGGGCAGGGAGTAGGAGCTGAGGGTGGGGGCCGGCCCAGCCCAGCTAAATGACCTTGGGAGGACAGGGGTCCCCACCAGAAAATCTAGGCAGTTTCTGGAGGTTTGGGGGAGGATGTTGGGCAGACAAAACCCGGTAGAACTACCCCCCTCCTAAAAGGATGTTGTGTCAGGCACTTTTCTAATCCATAACCACCTCCCTCCGGGTCTCCGGGTCAGTGATTTCCCCGCAGACATGGCTGGGGAGGTTGCTGGGAGGAGGGAGAAGCAATGCGGTTTATTAGGAAAGGTGAATTTGTGATTCTCTGCTGCTAGGTGGAGGCTCTAGCTCACCCCCCTAGCCGGCCCCCCAGGGTGACAGGAAGGGCCGCAGGCCCCCCAGTGAGCATCGGGGCTCTGCCTTGCCTCTGCCCTCGTTGCATTGGGAAAGTCTCACTGAACCCGGTTAAGTTCGGAAAGATATGTTGAAGTTCTAACCCCTATTCCTGTGATTGTGACCTTATTTGGAGAAAGGGCCTTTGTTTTTTTTTTTTTGTTTTTTTTTTTTTGTTTTTTAAATTCATAGTTTTTTTTTAAAATATTTTTTTATTTATTTCTAGGAGAGAGAGAGACAGCATGAGCAGGGGAGGGTCAGAGAGAGAGGGAGTCACAGACTGAAACAGGCTCCAGGCTCTGAGCTGGCAGTCAGCACAGAGCCCGACGCGGGCTCGAACCCACGAACCGCAAGATCATGACCCAAGCGAAAGTCGGACGCTTAACCGACTAAGCCACCCAGGCGCCCCGAAAGGGCCTTTGAAGAGAGATCTGTGCAGATGGATGAACTCATCTTGGGTTTAGGGTGGGCCCTGAGTCCAATGGCTGCTGTCCCTATTAGAGGGACACACAGAGAGGCAGGAAAGACCACACCACGTGAGGAAGACAGAGGTGTGGGGGATACAGCCTCAGGCCAAGGAGCACGGTGGAGGGGGGCAGGATTCTTCCCCGGAACCTTCAGGAGCACAAACCTGCTGACTCCTTGATCCTGGGCTACCAGCCTCCAGAACCAACCTCCAGAACTGAGAGAGCGAATGTCTCATTTTCTTTCTCATCTTTTAAAATGTTTATTTATTTTTGAGACAGAGAGAGAGACAGACGCAAGCAGAGGAGGGGCAGAGAGAGGGGAGACACAGAACATGAAGCAGGTTCCAGGCTCTGAGCTGTCAGCACAGAGTCCGACACGGGGTTCGAACTCACAAGCTGTGAGACCATGACCTGAGCCGAAGCTGGACGCTTAACTGACTGAGCCACCCAGGTGCCCCTGCTGTTTTCAACCACCCAGTCTGTGGTGCTTTGTTACGGTGGCCTCAGGAAAGGAAAACATTGAATAAAGAAATGAAGAAAAAAGGGTGAATTTCCTAAACAGGAGGCAGGCGAACAATTATAAATACCTCGGAGGCCACAATAGGACCAACTCTCTCACAAGCAACGAGTTATAGGAAGGAAATCAGTAACTTTTTACTGTAAAGCCATGTAACCTTCTGATCAGTCTGACAAATAGAAGACAGGAGGCACCCATTCTCCCGTAACAGCCTCTGGACTCTGCAAGACCCGGGTTCAAATCCCTGCTCCGTCAGCTTCCTTTTGACTTGGGGGTAAGTCACTTCTCTGAGCCTCAGTTTACTTACCCGTAAAGTGGGGATAGTAAGCCACCCTCCCAAATTTGTTAGCATTGAATAAGAAACCCCCCGCAAGTTCCCAGCATGCACCTGGTTACTTGTCAAAACTTACTAAGATGCTCACCCATCCCTAGTTCCTTCACTCGTTCATAAAACAAAAACAAAAACACCTCCAAAATGACGAAATTTGCTTTGTTTTAAAAATCCCCAAGTTTGGATGTATCACAACTCTCTTCTTCCTTTATTTGGAAACAATGATGGTTTTTCCTTTTTGACTTCCGAAATTTTATTTTTTAATTCACATGCAGTACAATGCACCATCTTTGGTGTCATTTTCTGGGTTTTGGCAAATGCAGAGCCACTCCCTGGGTCGATATAAAGAATCCTCTGTCACCACCACCCCCAGGGGCCCTTCTCTGTCCCTTAAGGTCAGCTCCTTCCCCAGCCACTGGCGACCATGGTCTGTTCTCCTGTCTTTTCCACAGGGTCAGAGGAGCGGAATCACATGGCATGTGGCCTTCGGGGTCTGGAGACTTTCTTTTTTTTTTTTTTTTAATTTTTTAAATGTTTTATTTATTTCTAGGAGAGAGAGAGAGACAGCGTGAGCAGGGGAGGGTCAGAGAGAGAGGGAGTCACAGACTGAAACAGGCTCCACGCTCTGAGCTGGCAGTCAGCACAGAGCCCGACGCGGGGCTCGAACCCATGAACCGCGAGATCATGACCCAAGCGAAAGGCGGATGCTTAACCGACTAAGCCACCCAGGCGCCCCTCAGGGTCTGGAGACCTTCACTGAGTGTAATGTTCTGAGGCTCATCGTGTGGTAGCGGGGATCCCCTCGATATCGTATACGATCCCACCATGTTGCAGAGTAAACGGTGTGGCCCACCCACACTGCTCGCCTTTCACCGGGTGAAGGATGGGGGCCGTGTCCCCAGATTCTGGTGATTATGGGCAAAGCTGCTATACGCATTCGTGTCTGGGTTTTCGTGTGAACCTAAGTTTTCGTTCCTCTGGCACAAACACCTGGCCGTGAGGGAGGTCCTGGGTCCCAGTCAGGTTTCCAATGACCTCCAAGTCAGACTGGCTAAAAGGTTAGTTTGGGGAGAACACCGCAGGATCAGCTCCGGGGCCCTGTCAGCACCATGGAGGTGACGAAGGTCAGTCACCAGGTTAGCAGTCACTTCAGCCTCCTCTGATCCTGTGCCTTCTCCCTCAGGACGTAGCATCGTTGTTCTGGTTTTCCTTTCCTTCCACAAACATGAAGAAGTGCCCAAGAGCGGTGAAGGAATGCAAAAGAGCATCAAACCAGCCCAGAAAAGAAGGGTCCATGGCCCCCCGACAAGATGGTCAAATCCCAAGTCACTGGTCACCAACCCTAAAAGCCAAAGAAACAAACAAACACACACAAAAAAGCCCAAAACCAAACAAATAAAAAAGCCTTTAAAAACCTTCATTATACCCTGATTTTTTCTTTATCACAAAACATTATATGCACTTCCGTCCTGCCCTGAACATGGAGGGACTTTCTCACGGCCAAGAGGCCGTGCCCCCGCGTCAGATGAAGGCACAGCATGGTGACAGCAGCGGCCCCGCAGGCTGGGCCGGCCTGACTCGTCACGGGCGAGGAGACTGGGTCCGCCGGGCTCGGAAGCCACAGCCACCTGCCCCCCTGCCCCCCTGCCCCCCAGCCCCGATTCCGCCCCAACGTGCCCTGCCAGGGCTCGAGGCAGGGGCAGCTGGCTTCCCTGAGCGCCTCCTCGGCTCTGGCCATCTTTCCAACCGTTCTCATTGCTAGAAAAGTCTTGGAAACTGTATTAGTCTGGATTCTCCAGAGAAACAGAACCAACGGGGTGTGTGTGTGTGTGTGTGTGTGTGTGTGTGTGTGTGTGTGTGTGTGTGTGAAGAGATGTGTTATAGAAAACTGGCCCACATGACTACGGAGGCTGAGAAGGCCTGAGGCCCGCGGCCAGCGAGCTGGACGCCCACGGGAGCCGGGGGGTGTGAGTTCCAGCCTGAATCTCAGTCCAAAGGCAGGAGAAAAACCAATGTCCCAACTGGAAGGCAGGCAGAGAGAGCAAAGTCCTCCTTCCTTTGCCTTTCTGCTCTATGCGGGCCTTCGATAGATCGGAGGGGACCCTCCTGATCTGCTCTACGCAGGCACCTGATTCAGACCCGAGTCTCATCCGGAAACACCGTCCCAGACACGCCCAGAATCATGGTTGACCAAATATCTGAGCCCCGCCCCCCGCCCGGATCACAGGAACCCAGGGCCCCCACCCTGCTGGTAGGGCACCCACCCCTCCAGGCAGGTCACTGTCACCACGCGCTGCTTCCCCAGGCCTGGCTGCAGGCACTGCGCCTGCGTCCTGTCGCCGGACAGCAGGCCAAGCCGGGGACACGGTATTGGTCAGCCGGTGATGCAGAATCCGTGCATCCAGCCCTGTCCGCTCCGGGAATAAGTGCGTTTTGCAGGGTCGTCCCTTCCATCAGATTCTGCTGCGGCTTCTTGAGGAGACCCACTTGCTCCTGGCCCTGTGCTGCCACCGAGCCTGGAAACAGGACCTGTGCCATCCTTGCTCCTCAGTGCTGCTTCTAGAATATTCTCCTCCCTCCTCCCATGAAGCCGACATCTGAACCTCCTGCTACCTGCTACCTCTCCTCACCCCGGCCACCTACAGACCTCCAGTCCACTTACTCTCAATCCTGGAAGATTTTATTTTATTTAAAACATTTTTTAATGTTTTATTTATTTTTGAGAGACGGGGGGCAGGGAAGGGCAGAGAGAGAGGGAGACACAGAATCCGAAGCAGCTCCAGGCTCTGAGCCCTGATGTGGGGCTCGAACCCATGAACCATGAGATCATGACCTGAGCTGAGGTCGGATGCTCAACGTCCTGAACCCTCTGGGCGCCCCCCAATCCTGGAAGACTTTAGTGCTGGGTCTCCTGGCCCCTTGCACCTGCTCACTCCTTGGTGACTCCAGCGTTCATGCAGATGGTCTTTTGGCCTCCGTCCCTCCCCTCCCCTCCTCCAACGGCATGGCCCTCCTCACAGCTCAAAAATTGGTTCCTGAGGACACACACTAGAGCTGGCAGGTGTACCCAGATCCGTCAGACCCCCACTTGCGGCACTCTCGGGCCACCGCCTCCTACCATCCATTTCTCGCTCCTAGATTCCTGCCGCCCAACAATCCTCGACCACCTCGGCAGCTGCGAACCACAGTCCTATGGTGCTGTCACCCAGTCCTCACTCCGGGACCCCTGTCTCCACTTCATCCCATCACCTGGGGGACCTGCTCCCCCACCCTCCGCTCTGCGCTCCTGAAAGTGGCTGGAGACACACACATTCGCGCTGACAAGTCTCCTTCACAATCAGAAATGCTCACCTGGGTGCCCTCCACCCCAGGGCTGCCTTCCTTCCTGGAACCCACTGCCTCCTGGCCCAGTCCCTGTCCCGCTCCTCGGAGAATGTTCCCTCCTGCCCCAGCCTGCTTCTGTCGCACTGAAGAAAAGGGGGCCCATCAGCAAAGAGCTCCCGCCGGCTCTCCTGACCACATTTCTCTGTCTGTCGAGAGGAGCCTTGGACCGTCTCTCACATAGGCGCCTCTGCCTGCAAAATGTCACCGGGATACAGCCCCTCTGCGCCCCTGCCTGCCACCTCCTGCGAGGCTCCCTGTCTCTGCCTCTGAGTCCTTCCCCGTCCCGTTCAACACATCAGCCAGAGGGATGGGGTTAAACACAAGCCGGGTCACATCACGTCTGCAAACCCTTATAATGGCTTCTCTTCTCTTTGGGGGTCAAAGCGCCCTCGGGCCACCTGCCAGTGCCGCGACCAGATTACCTTCTGCCCAGTCCCTCCCCCTTCTCTCTCAGGCTCACCTACTGGTCAGCCAGCCTGCTTACTGGTTCACCGGCCAGGCGCCCCCATCTGAGCCTTGCTATTCCTTTGCCTGGAGCCCTGCCCCAGCCTCATACTCAAGAGTGTCCCTCCCGTCACTGTTTGTGCAGTTTTTTGAAAAAAAATTTTTTAATGTCAATTTATTTTTGAGAGAGAGGGAGGGAGGGAGAGAGATAGCATGGGTGGGAGGGGGGTGGGTCGAGGAGAGAGGAAGACTAAGGATCTGAGAGCAGAGAGCCGGATGCAGGGTTCGAACTCACAAACCAAGAGATCATGACCTGAGCCGAAGTCAGGCACCTAACCAACTGAGCCACCCAGGCGCCCCTGTTTGCCCAGCTTTTATAAAATGTTACCCTCCTTGGGGGGCCTTTCCTGGCCGCCCCATCTCAAATGCATCCCTCCCTAAACCCAGCATCTCCCTCCCTGCACCGGGCTCTTCCTGGCACTTAGGGCCCCGTCTTTGTAAATCTTTAATTGCTTTGGGTCCATCTCCCCATACGGAAGCTCTGTGAGAGCAGACAGTTTTCATTTCATTTATTCATAATCATTAATTCATTTATTCATATTCATTTCATTTATTCATATTCATTCCTTTCATTCATTTATTCTATTCACTCATTCATTTATTCATATTCATGCATTTCATTTATTCTATTCATTCATTCATTTATTCATAATTCATTCCATCTATTTAATTATTTATTCATTATAATTGAGGTTTTGAGTAGGACACTGGGCCTTCAAGTCCAGAGTCAGGGCAAGGTCCTGGCCAAAAGTAATAAATAAATGAATAAATATGATTTATTTAATATTTATTCATTTATTTATTCATAATAATTTATTCATTTATTCATAGTCAATCATTTATTCATAGTCATTCATTCATTTCACTTATTCATTTATTTTATTCATTCATTTCATTTATTCATTTATTCATATTCCTTCATTCATTTCATTTATTCATTTATTTCACTATTTTCATTGACCTAACAAACAAATGTATTATTTCACTTCTGGGCCCTCCAGGCTTTAATGGGGCCTGGCTCCTGCTGGGGGCTCAGTGAGACTCGGTGTCCCTGCCCACCCAGCCCCTCCACTGGGGTCAAGACCCCACCCCTTCCTGCGCCGTTTCCCCCTCGCTTCCCATCAGTGTGCCAACATGCAGACACCCCATCATCTCCCTGCCTAAAAACAACAACCAAAGACCCCACAAAAGCCTCTCTTGACTTTCCAAGAAGTGTGCCGTTCCTCTGATCTAGAAAATTCCTTGAAAGAATGTCTGCATTGCCTGTGTCGCTTCGCTTCCTCCCACTCTCTCCAGATCTCTCTGATGGGCTCTCAGCCTCTGCTCTCTCCGAAATGCCCTTGGCAGAGTGCAATGATCTTGGGGCTGTGACCCAGCGGCTCTGTCCCAGGCCACACCCCACTTGGCACAGGGGTCCCCTCCTGCCTGGTTTGTGCTCCTTCTCATCACCCCAACCTCCAAATGGGAGCAAGTCCAAGCGCGCTCTGTCTACACTCACTCCCGTGATAAATCTCACTGGAGGGCTTGGACTCTCGGCCTCAGACTTCTGGCCAGGACCTCGCCCTGACTCCGGACTTGAAGGCCCAGTGTCCTACTCGAAACCTCCAACTGGGGTCCAGTGGGCTCCTGAGACCTTCCACTGCCAAGCCCATGGCCCTCCCTCACCAACCTGCTCTTCCCTCCCAGCCACCCCATGTCAGCAAAGGACAAGGCTCTTCTTTCCAGTCAGGCCAAACACTTTCTTCAGCATTTTCCAGCCACACCCTCCTCACTGGGTTGGAACACACCAGACACTGCTGCTTCTGGGCTTTTGCACGGGCCGTTCCCATTTCTGGAATGCTCTCCACCCACCCCACCCCACCCCACCCCCCGGCTGTATCTGCACAGCTTGCTCCCACCTCTCTTTGATGTATTTCCTCCATGGCAGCTGCCACCACCTTTTACACTATATATTTGATTGATTGATTGATTGATTGATTGATTGATGTCTGTCTCCCCCTACTAGAATGTGCCAGAATGACGTCTCCTTTGTTCACTACCAGAACCATATTTAGTACATACGGTACTAAATAGTTTAGTACCGTACTAAATAGTATTTAGTACATAGAACATAATAAGTTCTCACAAAGATGTGCTAGGTGAAGAAAAAATGACTACAACTGCACTTGAGAATTTCATGTAAATGCTTTAAAAAGTTTAAATGCCATACATCTCTGCAGGTACATGGGAAAGGCAAAGTTTTGTCTTTTCGGACTGAGAAATGAGAGCTCCAGAAAACACCACCCGCTGCGAGTCTCTGCATCCCTGGTGGGGATGATGGGGACCAATGGCTCCTGATGGAAATCTAGAACCGAACATAAATCACAGAAAAATGGAGACTTGGGTGGGAGCTCAACCAAGTCAGATACTCTGAGAGAGGCGATCTGGGTCAAAATTCCAAGATACTTTTATTGAAGTGGCTGACACGGAGCATCTCTATGATCCTTGCTGGTACCTTCCTGGAGCCAGGTTGCTGGTTAACCCAGTCCACCCTCTCCCAGCTCTGGGATGCTGCATAAATTGCCCATGCTCTCCATGCCTCATTTTTCTCATCTACAAAGTGGGGATAGTTAAAAATTTAAAAAAAAGAAAAAAAGGATTCAAATCAGACATCGTATGCTCTCTAACCACACTGGAATTAAATTAGAAATTGAAAACAGAGGGGCGCCTGGGTGACTCAGTCAGTTAAACGTCTGACTTTGGCTCATGATCTAATGGTTTGTGAGTTCAAGCCCTGCGTTGGGTTCTGTGCTGACTGTTCAGAGCCTGAGCCTGCTTCAGATTGTACGTCTCATTCTCTCTCTGCCTCTCTCCAACTTGTGCTCTGTCTCTCTCTGTCTCTCAAAAATAAATAAATGTAAAAAAGAATATTTTTAAGAAGCTGAAAACAGAAAGATGTCTGAAAATTAAATAGCATACTTCTTTTTCCTTTTTTAGCATTTATTTACTTTTGAGAGACAGAGACAAGCATGAGTGGGGGAGGGACAGAGAGAGGGAGACAGAATCGGAACCCACAAAATGTGAAATCATAACCTGAGATGAATTCAGCTGCTTAACCTACTGAGCCACCCAGGTGCCCCTAAGTAGCACACCCCTTTTTAAAAATTTTTTTTTTTTACTTATTTCTGAGAGAGAGAGAGAGAGAGACAGCATGAACAGGGGAGGGTTAGAGAGAGAGGGAGATACAGAATCCGAAGCAGGCTCCAGGCTCCGAGCTAGCTCGCAGCACAGAGACCGACGCGGGGCTCGAACCCACAAACTATGAGATCATGACCTGAGCTGAAGTCGGACACTTAACCAACTGAGCACACTTCTAAATAACTCATGGGTCAAAAAATAAGTCAAAGGGAAATTTCAAAGTATTTTGAACTGACTGAAAAGTAAATCATGATAAACTAAAATTCGTGGGAGTATTAGCTATCAACTTTTTGTAGATGATCTTTATCAAAATATCCCTCCTATTCTCAGTTTGCTGAGAGTTTGGGGTTATCTTAAATTATGAATGGGTGTTAGATTTTATCAAATGCTTTCTCTGTGTTAATTAATATGATCAGAGGCACCTGGGTGGCTCAATTGGTTGAACACCTGACTTCGGCTCAGGTCATGATCTCACAATTCATGAGTTTGAGCCCCGCATTGGGCTCTGTGCTGACAGCTCAGAGCCTGGAGCCTTCTTCAGATTCTGTGTCTCCTTTCTCTCTGCCCCTCCCCTGCTCATGCTCTGTCTCTCTCCCTCAAAAATAAACATTTTTTAAAAATTAATTAATATGATCATATGATTTTTCTTCTTCAGCCCATTGACCTGGTAGTTTACATTAATTAATTTTTGAATAGAGACAGCCTTGCACACATAGAATGTGACCCATTTGGTTGTGGTATGTAATTCTTTTTTATATATTGCTGAATTTGATTTGTTAACATTTTGTTGAGGATTTCCGTAAGCTCATGAGGAATTTTGGACTATAGTTTTCCTTTCTTTATGCTATCTTTGATTTTGATATCAGGGTAATACTGGCCTCATAAAATGAGTTGAGAAGTGTTATTTCTCCTGTTTTCAAGAAGACATTGTATAATACTGGTGCTATTTTTTCATTAAATGTTTGGTATAATCCTCTGTTGAACTCAGCTGGACATAGAGACTTTTTTAAGGAAGATCTGAAATTATGAATTCAATTTCCTTAATGGTTATAGGACTTTTCAGATTATGTATCTCACTTTGCCTGGGTTTTGGTAGTCTGTGGTTTTAAGGAATTGGTCCATTTCATTTAAATGATCAAGTTACAGGGGCGCCTGGGTGGCTCAGTCAGTTGAGCATCTGACTTTTGATTTCGGCTCAGGTGATGATCCCAGGGTCTTGGGATCAAGCCCTAAGTTGGGCTCCATGCTGAGTGTGGAGCCTGCTTAAGACTCTCTCTCTCTCTCTCAAATAAAAAATCATATAATAAATGATCAAGTTACAAGTGTAAAGTTGTTCACAGTATTCTTTTATTATCCTTTTAATGGCTGTTGGATCTGTAGTGATACTCCTTGTTTCATTCCTGATATTGGTGATATGTGTTTTCTGTCCTGGTACTTTGTCAGTCATTCTGGAGGTTTATAACATGTTATTCTCTTTTTCCCCTAAAGAACCAGTTTTTGTTTCATTGATTTTTCTCTCTTGTTTTCCTGTTTTCAATTTCAGTGATTTCTACTCTTTATCATTCTTTCCTAGTGCTTGCTTTGGATTTATTTTATTCTTTTTTTTTCTAGTTTTTTGCAGTAGGAATTTAAAGTTATTGATTTGAGACTTCCCCTTTTCAAACATAAATGCTTATGTTAAATATCTCCCTCTCAGCTCTACTTCACCTACATCCCACCAATTGCTGTATATTTTCATTTTCAGTACTATGGAGGGGGGTATTTTTGAAAGAGGTTTCAAGAGATGCTTGGGGGCGACAAACACAGCTTTCTACCAAAAGGCACACTCCAACCTTCAATGGCATAGACATGTTGCCAGGAAGCGGCTGCCCCTGTTTCCAAGTTGTCCTTACCTCTGGTGAGGAAAGACGAACAGTTCTTGCCAATGGAGTGTGAGAAGTATTGTATGTTACTTCCAAGCCAAAATAGATAAGAAGCAAGTATTATTATTATTTTTTTAACATTTATTTATTTTTTGAGAGACAGAGACAGAGCATGAGTGAGGAAGGGGGAGAGACAGAGGGAGACCCAGAATCTGAAGCAGGCTCCAGGCTCCGAGCTGCCAGCACAGAGCCCGACGCAGGGCTCGAATTCATGAACTGTAAGATCATGACCTGAGCTAGGTCTCTTTAAAAAAATTTTAATGTTTCTTTATTTTTGAGAGAGACAGAGAGACAGAGCACGAGCAGAGGAGGAGCAGAGATGGAGGAAACACAGAATCCAGAACATGCTTCAGGCTCCGAGCTGTCAGCACAGAGCCTGACGTAGGCCTTGAACTGTGAGATCATGGTCTGAGCCGAAGTCAGATGCTCAACCCACTGAGCCACAGGGGTGCCCGATGAGTCTCTTAAGTTGGTAAGATACATGTCTTTTGAATCAAGCCATCAGTAGTTTGGAATGTATGTGCTAACAATAGCTAGCATTTCTTTGCTGTTAACCTCAAAATTCAGCAGTGTAACTTGAAAGATGCTTGCTAATAACACATTAAGGACATGGCATCTCTGAACGTACTTGAACTTACTGATTTTATCCAGAATCAATTCTTGGGTATTAAAGGCCTTACGTTTATTGCCTTGTTATACCTACTATACTGAGAACATTAGAAGAAAGAAGGAAAGAAAGAAGGAAAGAAAGAAAGAAAGAAAGAAAGAAAGAAAGAAAGAAAGAAAGAAAGAAAGAAAGAAAAAGGAAAGGAAAGAAAAGAAAAGAAAAGAAAAGAAAAGAAAAGAAAAGAAAAGAAAAGAAAAGAAAAGAAAAGAAAAAGAACATGTTGGACATGAGGCCTCCTCAGAACTCCCAGCTCAAAACCATTTGGGAGCGATTCAGAAAAGCACAGCTCCAGAGTGATCATCTCCGACAGCACCAGCCTGGACCTCTCCCCTGCCCCCCCGCCCCCCACGTCTGCTCAAGACAAACATCTGTAGAACTGAGGATCCCTGAGGTGTCTCACCAGATTGTTTCTGTTTCCTGCGTCCCCACCCTGGGCATGGAGATGCCTGGGGAAGGAGATGACGCCCTTAGGCACTGAGCCTGTCCTTGCAACTTTGTGCTTCATTTCTATAAATCCAAGAAGACAGGATCCAGAATTGTATACAAAACAGGACCCCAACCTGCCTCTCTGTGTGTTTGCAATGAAAACAACCTGCTCTGGGAAGCTCTTGGCGGGGCTCTGAGGGTTAATCATCCAACGTCCGACTCAGGTCATATCTCATGGTTCTTGAGTTCGAGCCCCTTGTCGGGCTCTGTGCTGAGAGTGTGGAACCTGCTTGGGACTCTCTCTCTCTCTCTCTCTCTCTCTCTCTCTCTCTCTCTCTCTCTCCCCTTCTCTCTTTTCCTTCCCCACTTGTGTTCTCTCTCAAAATAAATAAATAAACTTAAAAAAAAAACACCTGCTCAGGTCTTAGATCTCTTTTGTATCACTTGCTGTATCTGTCTGATTGTCTGATTTATTTAGCAAAGTGTATCACATTTAAAATAGAAAGGGATGGGTTATACGTTTAAAAGAGAAATCTCTTCCCTGCCAGGCCAAATGAAGAGGTTGCCCCCATCTTTTCTCTCTGCACCTCCTCTCATATGAAAGCTATTGAATTTGAGCTCTATTAGCTCCTCTCTGGTTTATAAGCTCTGATTTATAGGACAAATTACCAACGCGGCACTCAAGAAGGAACTCGCCCGCCTGGATAGGGCGGGAGTTTGATTTCAGCGCCCTGCCCCCACGCCCGGTTATCCGTTGCCGGCGTGGAGAGATCCAGAGGGCCGGAGCAATTTCATCAGCCCTTGGAATTCACGTACTGTGAGCCTCCTCTCCCCAGACCGAACCGCTACCGTAAATAGACATCACGTGGCTTCCTTTTATGATAAGGTCAGAGAAAACGAGTGCACAGGGAGAAGCGATCGGAGAGTCAGAGCTCTGAGCTGCGGCTTAAAGCCTGAACAGCGCTAAGTCCTCACGCCTGGGGGCTGGATCAGAGGAAGGGGCAGGGGCCAGGGATGCGGTTCACCTCCCGAGGCGACGCCCCTGGATGCCTGAGCCACTCGCTGACTCCCAGCAGCCCTCAGTCTTCTTCACCGCGGGGGGTGGGGGGTGGGTGGGGGAGTGAGGCCGCCAGACTGGCTCCCCTCCCCACCTGCCTCCCGGGCTCTGGGGCTCCCAGGTTCATTTTCTGATAAAGCTGTCAGTTTTTATTGCTGATAGGAGAAATCATTTTCTCTCTTAGCTGAATGTTAATTGGCCTTTCCCCTCTTTCATTCAGTTGGTACTCGCAATCTCCCCTGCTCCCCGCCCCAAGCAGAGGAGCATTCCAGAAAGACAGGGAAGGTGGTTCTTTCAAAATTTCTAAGCCAGAGGCTTAGAAGAAACCAGACAGGAGTAGGCAGAGGGGGTTTTACCCACGCACTCAGCTCCTCACGAGCTCTTCCCTTCACAGGCTAAGCTTATTCGTACAGCAGGGGCCTCAGATTTAATGGGGGGACCCGCAGAGCCTGCTGGGTGTAGGCAAAGCCTCCGCTGAGCATGTTGGAGGGTCCAGGCACCAACATGGGTCCTAGACAGGCAGAATGACTAAGGGGTTCTGGGACACCAAAGAATGTGCTGGAGCCAACGGCTTGATGTGACCGGAGCAGTGGTGGAGGTGAGCCAGGGCACCAGGGACTCACAGAGGCTCAGAGAGGCTCACTGGAGAAAGCCCACCCTACAGAATAAGGTTCAGGAGGAGGGGTGTCCCGGGTGGAGGGGACAGTTTCTGCAGTCACCAGTGCACCGAGCAGGATGGTGCCCGGGGGAGGGGGGAGCTTGGTTTGGCCCAAGGTTAAGGTCATGTGGAGGACCAGGTCACAGCAGGGCTTGGGTACCCAAGCAGGTCTCTTCCCCCATATAATATCATGCACTTAAAATAAAATAGCGTTTCTCATGAGTTCGAGCCCCGCGTCAGGCTCTGTGCTGACAGCTCAGAGCCTGGAGCCTGCTTCCGATTCTGTCTCTCTCTCTCTCTCTCTCTCTCTCTGCCCCTCCCCTGCTCACGCTCTGTCTCTCTCTCCTTCAGAAATAAATAAACATTAAAATAATTTAAGGGGCACCTGGGGGGCTCAGTCGATTAAGCCTCTGACTTTAGCTCAGGTCATAATCTCACGGGTTGTGAGTTCTAGTCCTGCATCGGGCTCTGTGCTGACAGCTCAGAGCCTGGAGCCTGGAGCTGCTTTGGATTCTGTGTCTCCCTCTCTCTCTGCCCTTCCACGGCTCCTGCTCTGTCTCTGTCTCTCAAAAATAAACATTAAACTTTTTTTTAAGAAATAGCCTTATTGAGACTTAACTTCCATAGTATTAAATTCACTGGCTTAAACCATACAATTCAATGGTGTTTAGTGTATCAGAGTCAGGCATCTATAATCTATAATCTCGTTTTACAGTATTTTCATCATCCCCCAAAGAAAAACTTTCTGAGCAGGGTTTTTGACAGAGGCCCGGCCCGGCCGAATTACACCACCCATCAGCTTGGCAGCAGAGCAGAGAGGGGCTTGGAGAGCAAGCCCGGCCCCCTTCGTAGCGCCTAGGACATAGCGATGCACAGTAGCAGCTGCGCACAGGGGTTCAGAACTGTGGCAGCAGCGGGGGGAAATTCAGTCTATCTTTTAGGCTCTTATTCCTTGGCAGGAGGAGAACCGGGTTCTGAACACTCAGGCCATTTTTTTTGCTGGCTGGCTATTTAGTGGCAGTGATATAAATCAGTATCAGAGATGGATGTTACCCATTGACAAAGAAAAATGGACAGAGAGGCCATATCGCAGCAAAATCCAGAATTCTGAAGTTTCTGCAATGTGGGAATGGCATAGAGCATGAGATCCATGTGATTTATGCAGCAAAACCCACAGCCAGTCTGTCACAAGGGAAGAGCAGGGGCCCTGTCCTCAAAGACCTTGTAGGGTGACCAGAGCGTGGTGCCCGTGAACCAGGGCGATGACCAGGCCTGCCTCTGGGGAGCCCTGGTGGCCCATTCAAACCCAAAGTCCTTAGCAAGGCAAGGGCCAGTGAGAACGAGGACTTGTGTGCAGTGGCTTTGGGGACAGTGGGTCTGATCTGAGCACGATGCTATGGTAATTGTATCAGTTACTTTTTTTTTTTCATTGCATGTCAGAAACAAAAGCACAAGCAAATGAAACCAGCTTTCATGGTAAAGGGAACCCAGTTCTTTTTTTTTTTTAATTTTTTAATGTTTTTATTTATTTCTGAGAGAGAGAGAGAGAGACAACGTGAGGAAGGGAGGGTCAGAGAAAGAGGGAGACACAAAATCTGAAACAGGCTCCAGGCTCTGAGCTGTCAGCACAGAGCCCGACGTGGGGCTCGAACCCATGAACCATGAGATCATGACATGAGCCGAAGTTGGATCCTTAACCAACTGAGCCACCAGGTGCCCCAAGGGGACTCAGTTCTGACAAAATCTTGACTAGGGTAATCTCAAAAAAACTCTCCCTACAAAAACAGAAATACGTAAAAACAATATAACGATGTGAAGAAATTGTAATTATGCAGCCGAGCAAGAAAGGGATATCCCCAGGGGCCAGAACAGAAGGCAAAAACCAGAGCTGTAATCCTGTGATCTGACCCCACAGCTCCCTGGGGGAGGGCTGTGAGAGGGGCGCAAGGGCATCAGAGCCAGTGACCCGGGTCCCCAGCTTTGGCCTCCACGTTGAGATGAAGGTAGAGACGGGAAGGAAGATCTCCAGCTGACAGGAGGTAGAGAGTTGAAACCACAACTTTTTGTGAAATCAGGCTTCTTAGAGATCCTCTAGGGACTGATGGCTCAGTGATGGGGGGAGGGGAAAGGAGGGGGGAGGGGCTAGGAAAACCCTATGACGGGCACAGGGGACAACAGGGGGCTTGTCCACCCCAGAGCCGCGGGCACCTTCCAGAAGGACCCTCTGCAAACTGCAAACTGCAAACTGCCATCTGCTCTGAGTGGGTTGAGGTCCAGACTTAGATCGCATGCGTGGTCTGGGATTCTTACATTGAGAGAAAAAAAAAATTGATCCCAAGCTGGTCATAATCCTCGAGCACCTGGTAAAGCAGATGCAGGATGGCTTTAGAGGGCCCCTCTGACACCTCAGGTAGCAGTCCCCAAGTCCCGCGGAAGAAACGAGCTCCTCCAAAGGTGAGCTCACATCAAATCCCAGGACAGGTGGAGAGGTCGTCCTGAATGTGGCTGCAGGGCCACAAACGTGAGGATCAGAGCCCCAGGACGTGGGCCGAATGGAAGGGCTGGCAAAGGAGAGGATGTGAGCCGCACGTTTATGGTGATTGAAGGCCCAAACAGAAGAGTCAGACTCTCAAGAAAATAACAAGAAATGAAGGCAAGAACAAACAGGTTTTTTTTTTTAATTTTTTAAATGTTTTATTTATTTCTAGGAGAGAGGGATAGACAGCATGAGCAGAGGAGGGTCAGAGAGAGAGGGAGTCACAGACTGAAACAGGCTCCAGGCTCTGAGCGGGCAGTCAGCACAGAGCCCGACGCGGGGCTCGAACCCACGAACCGCGAGATCATGACCCAAGCGAAAGTCGGACGCTTAACCGACTAAGCCACCCAGGCGCCCCAAGAACAAACAGGTTTGAACAACATGTACAGATGCAGCGTCTGAGATGCGCCCCCAGATACTCTCCGGGCAGGGTGCTGTGGGGAGGGGTAGGTTCACAACAGAAACCCGGCCACGGGCTGGTATGTGTCGAAGGTGCATAGGGGCTTTTTATTCTATTGTTTCTCATCTTATATACATTTGAAAAGACCCACAATAAAAATTAAAAAGCAAACAAAATGCAAATCTCCAGATAGAATTTCTAGAAATGAACAATAGAAATAACGAAATGCAAAACTCAGAATAGGTCTGGATGGCAGACTGTACACAGACAAAGAGAGAATTGAGGGGCACCTGGGTGCCTCAGACAATTAAGCATCTGACTCTTGATTTCAGCATAAATAATGATCTCATGGTGTGTGAGTTCGAGTCCAAGTCCACATCGGGGCTTGGGATTCTCTCTCTCCCCCTCCTGTGCGTGTGCTCTCTCTCTGTCTCTCTCTCTCTCTCAAAATAAGTAAATAAACTTTTTAAAAAATACTTTAAAAAGTTATCAGAATTCCATCTTTAAAAAGAGAGAGAGAGAGGGGCACCTGGGTGGCTCAGTCAGTAAAGCATCCGGCTTTGGCTCAGGTCATGATCTCATGGTCTGTGGGTTTGAGCCCCGCGTCGGGCTCTGTGCTGGCAGCTCAGAGCCTGGAGCCTGTCTTCGGATTCTGTGACTCCCTCTCTCTCTGACCCTCCCCTGCTCATGCTGTCTCTATCTCTCTCTCAAAAATAAATAAAAAAACATTTAAAAAATAAAAATAAACAAATAGAGAGAGAATTGATGAACCAGAAGATATTTAAAAATATCCAGAATGCAGGGCACCTGGGTGGCTCAGTCGGGTGAGCGTCCACCTCTTGATTTCAGCTCAGGTCATGATTTCATGGTTTGTGACTTTGAGCCCCATGTTGGGCCCTGCACTGACAGTGTGGAGCCTGCTTGGGATTCTCTCTCTCTCTACCTCTCTCTGTCCCTCCCCACCTCTCTCAAAGTAAATAAATAAACTAAAAAATATATATCCAGAATGTAGAGAGATAAATATATGAAGAGCTTCAAGAGAGATGAAAAGAGGGGCACCTGGGTGGCTCAGTCGGTTGGGCATCCGACTTCGGCTCAGGTCATGATCTCACAGTTCGTGGGTTTGAGCCCCGCGTCGGGCTCTGTGCTGACAGCTAGCTAGGAGCCTGGAGCCTGCTTCGGATTCTGTATCTCCCTCTCTCTCTAACCCTCCCCTGCTCACGCTGTCTCTCTCTCTCTCTCTCTCTCTCTCTCAGAAATAAATAAGACATTTAAAAAAATATTTTTAAAAAGAGAGAGAGATGAAAAGACACAGAAGAGAGACTGCCACATAAGGGAGCAATTTGACATTATTGGGGTGCCTGGATGGCTCAGTCGGTAGAGCATCCAACTCCTGATCTCAAGGTCATGAGTTCAAGCCCCATTTTAGGTGTGGAGCCTACTTAAAAAATTTTTTGACATTATCTAGTGACCCATAAGTTTTACTTCTAGGCAAGTATCCTATGGAAGCTTATGTAGGAGCCCAGACTGTGTGTAAGAACATTCCCAGCAGCACTATGTGTAATCAATCGAGAAAAGATGGGAATAAGTCAAATGTCCTTCAGAGGTAGAGAAGATAAATCGATTGCATTTTCTTCATATAACCAAGCACTATAGAGCAGTAACAATAAACTGCAGTCACATGTATCTACATGGATATATCTCAAAAAGAGCAGAGGGATACTTCAGAATGATAGCTTTTACCTAACGTTTAAAACACATAGGGGTGCCTGGGTGCCTCAGTCGGTTAAGCGTCCGACTTCGGCTCAGGTCATGATCTCACGGTTCGTGGGTTCAAGCCCCGCGTCGGGCTCTGTGCTGACAGCTCAGAGCCCAGAGCCTGTTTCAAATTCTGTGTCTCCCTCTCTCTCTCTGCCCCTCCCCCATGCGTACTCTGTCTCTCTGTCTCTCTCAAAAACAAACATTTAAAAAATAAATAAATAAAAATAAAAAACAAAGTTTAAAAAATGTAAAATAATACTACATATTGTTCAGGGATGCAGACACTTCCAATAAAATGTACTATAAATAAATGGGCTTGTTGCATATGGTAAAAGGAACGTCAAGAAGACATAAGCAGTCTGAAACCCTGTGCGCCCAACAGCAGGTCAGGAAGTGTCAGAATTACGTGGAGAAGTTGACAAATCGATTGTGCTAGTTTGGATCACCTAAGAAACACGCCCAGACGGAGTTACATGCGTAAGAGATTTGTTGGGGGAAACATCTGGTAAGGACCACAGGGAGCAGGTGCACGGGCAGGCAGGGAGCGCCTCAGCCCGCTTCCTGAGGGAAGGACGCAGCCTCAGGCCGCAGTGACTCCGAGGACACTTCGTCCAGGCAGGTGGGTTGTCCCCAGCAAAGTCTGGGGCAGAAATGGCCCCCACTCACGCTCTTGTAGCCCCTGGTGATTAGTCACTGGCAGGGAGCAGCTCAGAGAGGTGCAAGGTGGGAATGTGGTTTGGGCTTCAGGTGTGGTTGGAAGCTTCTAGATGGACCCCACTTCCTGCGGCAGGTTCCTCTGAAGGGGAATCTGAGCGGCATTCGTCCAGGGATGCCACAGGTACCATCACAGTAGGCTATCACACAATACATGATATACGGCCCTCAGTCACTGCTAGATCAAGCAGGCAAAAATAGAGATATTCTCCTAAAGACGAACGGACAATAAGAGACACCCATATCCAGGACTTAGGCAACGGGCCTTTCAAAGAAGAGCACACGGGACCTTTATAAAAATCACACACAGGGGCACCTGGGTGGCTAAGTCGGTTAAGCATCCGGCTTCGGCTCAGGTCATGATCTCACAGTTCATGGGTTCAAGCCCCGTGTTGGGCTCTGTGCTGACAGCTCAGAGCCTGGAGCCTGCTTCAGATTCTGTGTCTCTCTCTCTCTCTCTGCCCCTACCCTGCTCACGCTGCCTCTCTCTCTCAGAAATAAAGAAAGCATTAAAAAAAATTTTTTAATCACACACATAGTAGGTCACTAAGCCACTTGCAACCCATAGGAAGAACTGAGAGTTGGCCATGATAAAATAAGATTAGAAATAAATCATAAAAAAAGTTTGTAACCTGAATGTTTTGAAATTTAAATTCATGGATCATCCTATAGAAGGGTCAAAGATATGTGGGAAATCAGCAAATATTTAGAATGAAAGATAATTAGATCATCGTGGGCTGAAAGTAGACAGGCGCCACTAAAGGAATGTGCGCAGGGAGATTTATAGCCCTGCCCTCCATACACACACACGAAAAGAAGGAACATTCAACATGAGCAAGCTGAATGTCTAGTTCCAGAAAAGAAAGAGACAAACTCAGAAGCAGAAGGAAAGAAATAAGGCAATAATAAAGAACAGAAATTCGTGGGGGAAATGAAGGGAAGAAAACCATAGCCAGACCACTGAGAAGGCGGGCCCGCCAGCCAGAGCTCTGGCAAGAGTGGAGGACATAAAGAAGGTACCAGGCATGTTAGGAACTAACAAAAAGAACCTAACACAGCGAGAGCAGAGATTCAAAAACAAGGATAGCTCAGGGGCACCCGGGTGGCTCCATGGGTTAAGCATCTGACTCTTAATCTCGGCTCAGGTCATGATCTCATGGTTCGGGAGATCGAGCCCCACATCAGGCTCTGTGCTGGGGGTGTGGAACCTGCTTGGGATTCTCTCTTTCCTTCTCTTTCTGCTCTTCCTCCACTCGCTCTCTTTCTCTCTCTCTCAAAATAAATAAACTGAAAAGTAAATGAGGACTGGGGCACCTGGGTGGCTCAATTGCTTAAGCATCCGACTTTGGCTCAGGTCATGATCTCGTGGTTCGTGAGTTCGACCGCCGCATCGGGCTCTGTGCTGACAGCTCAGAGCCCGGAGTCTCCTTCAGATTCTGTGTGTCCTCTCTCTGCCCCTCCCCCACTTGCGCTCTGTCTCTCTCTCAAAAATAAACATTTAAATGTTTTTAAAAAAATAAATGAGGACAGCTCATATGTATGGTCTTTCACAACTCATTCTATAACACAATATTTATTTATAGTTTAGGTTAAAATACAAACCTTTTCTACAGCAGCTTCTGCCTGGGTAGGAACAGCAGCGGAATAGCATTTATGCAGAACTTACTACAAGCCATTCCCTGCACCTGCCAGCTTCTTTCTGGCCACCATATCTTTGGTTAGGCTGTTTCCTTGGCTCAAAACACCCTTCCCTTCTTATGTCTCCTGCAAGGTGCAGCTAAAATGCAAATCCTCTGGCTGTTGCTGCCTGCGGCATGCCCACTATCCACTCTGTCCTTCTTCCTTACCAAGAGAAACATAATTTTCTTCAGGATAATAAGATGCCCTGTTTAAAATGACCCCAAAGAGGGGCACCTGGGTGTTTCAGCTGGTTAAGCATCTGACTTTTGGTTTCAACTCAGGTCGTGATCTCACAGTTCATGAGTTCGAGAGCTGCATCGGGCTCTGCACTGACAGCACAGAGCCTGCCTGGGATTCTCTCTCTGCCCCTTCTCTGCTCTCTCTGTCTCTCAAAATAAATAAACTTAAAAGAAATGTTTTTAAATGACCACAACTACAATAATATATGTACAGGTTCGCCTGCATCTCCGGGTGGCATGTGACACAGTTTTGGCCAATGAGATATAAATAGACATTTGCTAGGCATTTTTTTGAAGACTTTTTAATTTATCCACCCATCCGTCTATACACTGATCTTACCCGTCCATCCATCCACTCATCCACCCGCACATCCATCTATCCACTCACCCTTCCCTCCCTCCCTCCTTCCATCTACCACCCACCTGTCCATTCATCCATCATTTCTGAGAGCCTATAAAGTGCCAGGCACAATATTTAGGTACGTTACATAGAAAATGAGTGATATTTGTCCCCTGCCTTTAAGTAACTACACTATTTGGGAAGACAGATAAAGAAACCATTTCAATACATTAGTGGCAAGTAAGTGCCACGCTAGCGGTAAAAAAGGAATCACTTTTTAATGTCTTAATATTTTTTCATTCTCTTATTCAACCAGAGGGATCTGTTTGCCTCAGGGAGGATTGTGATTTCCATGGAATGAATGTAACAAGAGGGTGGAGAAAATGACCTTTTTGCCTTTTGAGCGTTGGAGCAACTCTGAGCTCACAATAGTCTTAAACTGAGCTTGTTTCAGAGAAGAAAGGGACTTTCTAAATTCCAAAGGCTTCCCTTTAAGAAATGACAATGAGTCTTGGGGCGCCTGGGTGGCTTAGTCGGTTAAGCGTCCGACTTTCGCTTAGGTCATGATCTCGCGGTTTGTGGGTTCGAGCCCCGTGTCGGGCTCTGTGCTAACTGCCAGCTCAGAGCCTGGAGCCCGTTTCAGTCTGTGACTCCCTCTCTCTCTGATCCTCCCCTGCTCACGCTGTCTCTCTCTCTGTCTCTCTCCTAGAAATAAATAAAACATTTAAAAAAAAAAAGAAATGACAATGAGTCTGGCCTACTTGGACATAAGCAGGGTACAGGGCCAGAGAATGGGACTTGGGGAAGTACCCATCAGGTAGGAGGAGACAGGAGATCTGATGGGAGGATCCAAACAGCAGTGGGAAGGCCCAGCACGAACGCAGCGCCAGAACACGGGGCTGCCCGGGGAGTGGTTTTCAAGGACACTGGCGGGAACCCAAGAACCAGGCAGGACAGTGGGGACAGGACAGGCAGCCAGGAACCACCCCAGCCAGATGTCTCAGAGCCAGGAGCCTAGAGCCTGGACCCCGTCTTGGGAAGAAGCAGAAGGAACCCTAACAGGGGCGCCCGGGTGGCTCAGTCGGTTAAGCGTCTGACTTCGGCTCAGGTCATGATCTCGAGGTTTGCGGGTTCTAGCCCCGCATCGGGCTCTGTGCTGACAGCTCAGAGCCCAGATCCTGCTTCGGATTCTGTGTCTCCCTCTGTCTCTGCCCCTCCCCCACTCACACTCTATCAGTCTGTCTCTCTCATAAACAAACAAACAAATAAAAAGAAGGAGCCTTAACAGGGAACCTGAACCTGAATGTAGCTATCATCTTGATGCATCTGAGTTAATGCAAGAGTTTTTGAAGCCTGAAAAGACAGTTAGCTTTGATCAGCAAGTTCATGGTATTTTAATTTTTTTTTCTTTTTCTGCCCTTGGTGGGAGTGGGGACTTGTGAGCAAGACAGAGTCAGTTACAGATCATTTTCAGTTACATGTCTGCATTCCTCAGTTTACAGCATGAAGATTTTTATCCCACGATGGAGGCGTGAGCGGCATGTAAGGAGCCGGAGGGGCTGGGTGTGCAAGGAGCCGGAGGGGCTGGGGGTCAGGGTGCCAGCTTCATGGGCGAACAGCCATGCAGGGCCCCAGGCTCAGAAAGGCCTGTATTTAGAGTTTCGTGCTCCATGGTGACTATCTTAAAATTCTTAATAATGTCACCTTTGAATTTATGTCTTATACGTGAAGTCTAATGGGACAATGGAAGTGTGGGGGCCTGGGAGCCTGGCTCAAGGGCAGTCCCACATCCTGTCACCTCTCTGGACTAGACAGTTCTCAGCCACCTGCCCCCTGGCCTCCCCCCTCCCCACCCCAGCTTGCTCTGCTCTCAGCCCAGGCGGGGGATGCAGTCGTGTTGATGGAAGTGGGGGCGTAGGGGAGCCCAGTGTGCTGATCTAGCCCTCTATTCCCAGAAGAGGCCTCAGGACAGACGTGGTGGCAGCTGTCCTTGCCCTGGGGTTCCCCTGCCGTGGTTCGAGTCGGTGTGGACACACATCCGCCCAGCCCCTTATCTTTGCACCAAGTTGCATTCCCTTGGGCTTCCCCATCCACCAGGAGCTGGGGTGGCAGGTCCGGGGGGGGAAAAGGAGATTGACTTCCGGCCCCCTGGGGGCACTTTGGTCCCCCGCTAGGGCAAGAGTGGGTCCTGGCACAGCCTCTGAGGGTCGGCACTTCCTAGCTGAGCACCTCCATGCCCGAGAGGGCACGATATTAAGCAGCAATCAGAAAGCATCCCGACAGGCCTCGGAGGAAAAGGGAAAGCTTTGCATGTTAGTATCTCCCATGGCACCTTTTTTTACTTTCTGAACGTGAGGCCTGCATTTCCAGTGCCCACTAGACCCAGAATTCATGCTGGGCCCTTGGCTGGGCCGGCCCATCACTAATGAGCAGGCGGCCGCTTTGACAGCCAGAACACAAAAGGCGCTGCCCTGTCTCCTAGGCTACCCCAGCGTCACAGTCAAAGTGGGGCCACCGTTTCAGAAATGCTGAGGCCAGATCCCAGGGCTGGCCAGTTACATCTCCGAGGCCTCCCCGGGCAGCCCGTGAGCCCCGAGGGAGTCTGGCACCGCTGCCACCGCCGGGCGCCTCCATCCCCATCTGTGCTAACAGCTTGGTATATGAATAGCTAAGATGTCTGCTGTGGCTACTGTGTGCCTGGCGCCCCGCTAAGCACTGATTCTTTTTTTTTTTTTTTTAATGTTTTTATTTATTTCTGAGAAAGAGAGAGAGACAGCATGAGCAGGGGAGGGTCAGAGAGGGAGACACAGAATCCAAAGCAGGCTCCAGGCTCTGAGCTGGCTGTCAGCACAGAGCCCGATGTGGGGTTTGAACTCACCAACCATGAGATCATGACCTGAGCCGAAGTTGGACGCTTAACTGACTGAGCCACCCAGGCGCCCCAGCACTGACTCATTTAAGCCTCTCATCTCCCTGGCGAAGTTTGCACTTAGCTCTGCCATTCTGCACAAGGACGGTGTGGATGAGTAAGGGGTGGAGTCAGGATTTGAACCCCAGCAGGGAAGATGGAAATTTAAAAAAAATTTTTTTAATGTTTATTTTTGAGAGAGAGACAGAGCGCTAGTGGGGGAGGAGCAGAGAGAGGAGGACCTAGAATCCGAAGCAGGCTAGAGGCTCCGAGCTGTCAGCACAGAGCCCAACACGGGGCTCGAACCCACGAATGGCGAGATCATGACCTGAGCTGAAGTCAGACGCTTCACCGACTTGAGCCACCAGGTGTCCTGAAAATGGCAATTTTAATAATGAAACACAGGAGTTCACACACTCTTGAAATCAGATGCTGGAAATCTGAATGTGAGGGCTGAGCACAGAGTTTCACCTGCCCCCCAAAATTGTACCACCAAAAGGAAACACTGAGTCACTAACATTATGGTGACAAAGCACCCAATCCGAAGAGCTTTGGTGAGGTTGGGCACCTGCCCCGGGATGGAGAGGGGCAGGGAGGGTGTCTGGGACAGAGGGACACGGGGTGGGACCCACGGGGTGGTGTCAGACGGCTGGTGGCACAGACACATCCCAAAGCATCAGATCGCTCACCTCGGTCCCAGGTCCTAAGGATTCCAATGCACATAAGCCCAGGCAGCAGCCCCCCCTTCCCCGCCCCTCCCTGCCCCCCCCCACTCCCCATCTCCGCTGCCCATCACTGCCAGACTCTGACTCTAAGCGGGCAAGGCCAGTCTCAGGAAGTCATAATGCTAAATCTGGTTGGCTTAGAGGCCGGAGTGAGAGTTTAGATTTTTAATAAAAATGTTATGTACTTGGCCGTAGCTGGTTTATTGGAAGGCTACCTCTATTTCTTGCAGTCACGGGGGCCCAGGTCCATTTTCAAGGTTGACTAATTCCCCACTCCCTCCACCTCCACCAGCAACTACCACCTCACCCGGTCTTCTCTTTCCCCATCTGACCCCCCCACATCCCTCTCCGTGTTTCTTTCTCTGTAGTACCTGGAGCCTTGGGGTTTTCTGCCCACCTGTGGTTTGTCACAGCCATTAAGCCTGCAGAGGAGAAGTGGAGGGGCGGGGTGGGAGTGGGGGTTCAGCCCTTGGTTCACCACTCAGGTCCAGGCCCAGCCCCTCCCTCCCCGCCACTCATTTGCCAACAAAGCAGAGGTCACACTTTTAAGATAACTCTGCAAAGTTAGAACCACGACATTTGGAGAACAGCAGTTCCTGGAAAAAGCCTGCATTTTGTTGAGACAAATTTTTACAGCGATCTTTGCCAAAGAATCCTGGAATTAAAATTCGGTTATTGGCAAATTAAAACTGATTTTTATTAAAAAAAATTTTCTTAATGTTTATTTATTGCTGAGAATGAGAGGCAGAAGGTGAGTGGGATGAAGACAGAGAGAGAGAGAGGGAGACACAGTTTCTGAAGCAGGTTCCAGGCTCTGAGCTGTGAGCACAGAGCCCGATGCGGGGCTCGAACCCACGAACCGTGAGATCATGACCTGAGCCGAGGTCGGACGCTTAACCAACTGAGCCGCCCAGACGCCCCAAAACTGATTTTTAAAGTAATATCTAACTCAGTGCTGCCTGTTTGTGTGTATGCATGCATTCACACATACACATTTCACGCACGCGTGCATGTGTATTTAAGCCTCATTAGCCCTCTGCTCACCGTGGAAATAAACAAAGACCAACCACAGGAGAAAAGCAAAGGTCATTTCTCCTGAACTTGCTACAAAGGAGTGGGCCAGTGTCACTTGCATTTTGGCAGAGATTCAAAGGCAGGCAGAGTGGGGAAGGTTTATAGTGGGAAAGGGGAAGGCTTCAGGAATGACTAACAACAAGGGGTGTCCTATGTGATTGGTTAGGGGAACATTCTTGGCTTTCTCCGGTGGGTCCTAAATTGGAAGGGGGGGGTGACAAAAATTAAGGAAGCTGTCAGTTATTCATCTAGATCTGGCCATTTGGGGTCAATTGTTATGGAAGCTGTTTAGCTTCGTGGATTGCCACCAGAGATCGGAATCTGACTCCCTGCAAGTCTGATTTACAGCAGCCTGGCTTCCTGGTTTGTTTATTGCAGGTAAGGGGGTTGGTTTCCTGGGCAGGCTGCCGCAGCCTGTGACTCAAAGTTCTATTTTTATATGTGCTCCGGCCATTGCCCATTTTTATATTCAGTGTCTCAGGATAATTATGTAAGAATTGGTCGAATACGTCCATCCCTTCTCTCTGAAGTGTAAATCTGTCCATTCAGCAAGTTTAAAAGGTGACCTTACCCGTGAGTAGCAGTTATTGGCCTAATACTGTCATATTGGGGTACCTGGGTGGCTCAGTCGGTTGAGCATCCAACTTGGGCTGGGGTCACGATCTTGCAGTTTGTGAGTTTGAGCCCCACATCGAGCTCTCTGCTGTCAGCGCAGAGCCTGCTTCAGATCCTCCGTCTCCCTCTCTCTCTGCCCCTCCCCTGCTTGCACTCTCTCTAAAAAAAAAAAAGATACTGTCAGATCTCAAACAACTTCATAAAGCAAATCCACAAAAGTCACCGTTCCTTAAAGTGCAGCTGCCGCACAGACATAACCAAGCTTGTGTTTGGCAAGCGTGCAGAAACCGTACATGAACTGGACGGGGACAGACAATCATGGAATCTCCTCCTAAAGCTGCCGCCGGCTCCTGGCTTCCCGCCCTCCCTGCCGGGGCTCCGTGGTGTCTCACCAGGCAGCACTGCTGGCTGAGGTCTGATGGAGGACGGAGAATTAAGGAAAGAAAAACAGCAGCTTGTTAATGCAAGCTCGGGAAAATTCATGCTTTCCTGCTAAATTATTAGGACAGAGAACTTGGCCAGACTGCCCTTGTGCGATCGGGATGAAGTCGGAGCTTTGGAAGACCATCCTCAGGCTCTGCCTGTCTCGATGCCCCTGACTGAGGTCAGGGCCCTTTCTCCCATCAGGAGCTCTTAGAGCTTTTCTCTGGGAGATCAACTCCCCGTCACTGGTGCCTCCGCCTTCTAGCCCGGGCACCCCCAAGGCCACTACTTCGCTATGGCGTCAAATTACAGACAAAGACAAGGAAACCAAGGATGTGACATTCAGAGGCCTCTGGCCGGGAGGCAGGCAGTGCAGAGGTGGAATCGGGGCACCCAGACTGAGGCCCTGCTTTGCCCCTGAGCCCATAATGACCTTGGGCAAATCATTTGTTTAATTCATTTCGTTTCAGGTTTCCTACTGGCGCACTGACAATTAAAATACCAGTTCCCGGGGCGCCTGCATGGCTCTGTCGGTTGAGCGTCCAATTCTTGATTTCAGCTCAGGTCGTGATCTCACGGTCATGAGATCGAGTCCCATGTCGGGCTGAGTGTGGAGCCTGCTTGAGATTCTCTCTCTCCGTCTCTCCTGTCAGACCCACCAGCACCCTCTCTGACGCCGTCCTACTTCCTTCCTTCATTCGCTGTGGTCTAGCCGGCTGGTGCCCCGCTGGCCAAGGACCCTGCCGTTGAGAGAGGACCTGGGTCCAGCCATGTGGCCATTGGTCTGGCACAGTTATTAACGGGGCCACTTTCCCTCTCAAAGACCCTGGTTTTGGGGCGCCTGGGTGGCTTAGTCGGTTGAGCGTCCGACTTTCGCTGGGTCATGATCTCGCGGTTCGTGGGTTCGAGCCCCGCATCGGGCTCTGTGCTGACTGCCAGCTCAGAGCCTGGAGCCTGTTTCAGTCTGTGACTCCCTCTCTCTCTGACCCTCCCTGCTCACGCTGTCTCTCTCTCTCTCTCTCCTAGAAAAAAAAAAAAAAAAAAGACCCTGGTTTGGATGAGGGACGAGGCGGCCGGGCCGGCCTCTGCGTGTGCCGTTCTCTCTCCTCAGCTGTGCTCCTTCTGTTACCACAGTGGGGCTGCTACTTTGGAAAGGGCGATCCGGAAGGGCTTCTCTGAAGAGCTGGCACTGAAGACAAGGTAAGAAGGCCAAGAAGGAGCCGCGATGTGAAGGGCCAGAAGAGCATTTCAGACAGAGGGAGTAACATGTGCCAAGACCCTGGGGCAGGGGGAGCTTGACGTCTCAAGAAGCAGGAAGTAGCCCAGAGTAGCTGCAGTGTCTTGACTACCGAGGACAGTGGTCCCTGGTGAGGCTGGGGAGCAAGACAGGAACCAGATAGTGCAGACGTTCTGGCTTTCTCTCCCGGTCTAGGTCATGTACGATTCCCGCGCTGGTGCCTTGGTTCTGTGCGCGAAGCGGCTGCATTTTAATAATGCGCGGTTCTTGTGGGCTTGCTCTCGAGGTTGTTTGTGATGCTGGGGTCTAAAGCAGGTACGGCTTCTGCACGGATAAGGCCGCCTTTTACGTGTGCCGAATGGATGGGTTTACCTTTAAAGAGAAGGGGTGGGTTTATTTTCAAACCCATCAGGACGCGGGGAAACAAACAGAACAAGATCTGGGATGATGATGGGTAGGTCACCGGAAAACGTCCACACAGCTCTTACGATGAAATGTCCGCTTGCTCCGGATGAGAAGGTTTCCATCAGGCATCGACTTCAAAACATGCCCTGTCTCCTAGCTGCTGCCACCCTTCTCTGTGAGCAGCTAGGGTCTGGGTACTTGCACCCAGAAAGCAGGTGAGGTCCTGTGTGTGAAGTCCGTGAGGGAGTCCCCCCTGGGGGGGCTGCAGCTGGGTGGCCCATAGACCCTGGTGGAAGAGGATGGAGAGGGAAGGAGACCCCGGCAGCGACAGAGGTGGAGCTCACTCCAAAGACTCCTTTCCTTCCGTATTAGCTTCCTCCAGTGGCCTTGGTGACGGATGACCGCAGACCAGGTGGTTGAAAGCATTTATTCTCGGGGTGCCTGGGTGGCTCAGTCGGTTAAGCGTCCGACTTCGGCTCAGGTCATGATCTCACAGTTCGTGGGTTCAAGCCTCACGTCAGGCTCTGTGCTGACAGCCCAGAGCCTGGAGCCTGCTTCTGATTCTGTGTCTCCCTCTCTCTCTGCCCCTCCCTTGTTCACTCTGTCTCTGACTCTCTCTCTCTCAGAAATAAATAAAACATTTAAAAAAATAAAGAAAAGAAAACATTTATTCTCTCACAGTTCTGGAAGTCAGAGTCCCAAATCAAGGTTTCGATAGGGCTATGCTCCCTCTCAGGCTCTGGGAGGAGCTCCTTCCTTGCCCCTTCTAGGTGGTTTCTGGGGCCGATATGGATGAAATGTCTGTGCCTTCCCCCCATAAGCTGAAACCCCAACCCCCAGTGTGATGGTATTAGGAGGTGGGGCCTCTGGGAAGTACTTACTTAGATTTAGTTGAGGACATGTGGGTGGAAGCCCATGATGAGAGAGATTAGTGCCCCCACTTAAAAAAATTTTTTTTAATGCTTATTCATTTTCGAGAGAGAGAGAGCATGAGCAGGGGAAGAGCAGAGAGAGAGGGAGACACAGAATCCGAAGCAGGCTCCAAGCTCTGAGCTGTCAGCACAGAGCCCAACGCGGGGCTCGAACTCACAGACCTCAAGATCACTACCTGAGTTGAAGTCTGACCCTTAACCAACTGAGCCGCCCAGGCGTCCCCAAGATCAGTGCCCTTATAAGAAAAGACAAGAGTGACGTTGAGGACAGAGCAAGAAGACGGCCTGAAAAGCAGGAAGAAAGCCTTTACCACACACCTAACCTGCCAGCACCTTGATCTTGAACTTCCCAGCCTCCAGAAGGTGACAGATGTGTATGTAAGCTGCTAGTCTGAAGTGTTTAATTACAGCAGCAAAGGCAGATGAGGCACCAGCAGTCCTTGGCCTGTGGGAGCCTCAGTCTGATCTCTGCCTCTATCTTCACACGGACTTCTTCTCTTGTGTCAGAGTCTCTGTGTCTAAATTTCCTTCCTTTTTTTTTTAAGTTTTTTTATTTTGAGAGAGATTGAGATAGCATGAGTGAGAGTGGGCTAGAGAGAGGGGGAGAGAGAGAATCCCAAGCAGGCTCCATGCCGCCAGCATAGAACCAGATGTGGGGCTCGAACTCACGAAACCGTGAGATTGTGACCTCAGCCGAAACCAAGAGTCAGATGCCTCACCAACTGAGCCATTCAAGAGCCCCCGAAATTTTCTTCTTATAAAAACACCAGGCATTGGATTGGGAACCCCCCCAGTTCCAGCCAGACCTCATTATTAACTTGCAAAGATCCTATTTCTAAACAAGGTCACTTTTGCAGGTTCATGGTAGACATGTATATTTGCTTTTTGTTTTGTTTTGTTTTTAAAGTTTATTTATTTTGAGAGAGAGAGAGAGAGAGAGAATGAGGGAGGGGCAGAGAGAGAGAGAGGGAGAGAGAGAATCCCAAGCAGGCTCTGCACTGTCAGCACAGAGCCCAACACGGGGCTCGAACTCCCAAAACACGAGATCACAACCTGAGCCCAAATCAAGAGTCAGATGCTTAATCGACCAAGCCACCCAGGCACCCCAAGACATGCATATTTGAGGGACACTGTCCAACCCAGTGCACTTTCAGTTCCCTTTGACCCCTCTTACTAGGCTCTCCGGCCCACCCCACCCTCTGGAGCTGCCCTACCCTGGAGCCACCTTCTCAGACCGACTTTTCTTGGTTGTGTGTCTGCACGTAAGCTGTCCCTCCTCTTCATCCCCATGCCCCTTCGCCCAGACTGTGACTGCGGTCACAACGATTTTTATCAATAAGTCTTTCTGAGATGCGGTTTCCCAGCAGACTGGACGCAGGGACCTCCTTTCTGGGTCATTCTCCCTGTAAAGTGCTTCTCTTAGAAAATCAGGGTAGAATCGGGGCGCCCGGGTGGCTTAGTCGGTTGAGCGTCCGACTTTCGCTCAGGTCATGACCTTGCGGTTCGTGGGTTCGAGCCCCGCGTCGGGCTCTGTGCTGACTGCCAGCTCAGAGCCTGGAGCCTGTTTCAGTCTGTGACTCCCTCTCTCTCTGACCCTCCCCTGCTCACGCTGTCTCTCTCTCTCCCAAAATAAAATAAAAAAAAAAAAAAAAAAAAAAAGAAAAGAAAATCAGGGTAGAATCGGAGTTTGATCTTTGTACCAACTAATTAATATACACACAGACTCACCCTACCAAATGGTTACGCCCCAAGCTGCTGGCTGACTTCAGGCCGAAGGGCAAAGGAGGCTCCAGGAAGAGGGGAGACACTGAATATTCAGTTTTGTACTGTCATCCGCCGGGGACACTCACTGCTGCGTCCTGTTAGTCAGAAAGGCCTAGAACCCAGGGAAGCCACTGGCCACCCTCCATTGGAAGAGGAGGCAAGTGGGGCCTTGAAAAGAAATTTTTTAAGATTTTGTTTTCGGGCTACCGGGGTGGCTCCGTCGGATAAGCGTCTGACTTCAGCTCAGGTCATGATCTCGTAGCTTGTGGGTTCGAGCCCTGCGCCAGGCTCTGTCCTGACGGCTCAGAGCCTGGAGCCTGCTTTGGATTCTGTGTCTCCCTCTCTCTCTACTCCTCCATCTCCCCCTCAAAAAGGAAGTTTAGAGGACTTCCTCCAGGCCACAACAAGTATGTGATTAAAGGAAGACTCTGGAATCATGCCTCTATTGTCTTTCTAATTAATCTCCCACCCTGCCTGAGCCAGGCTGTCTGCACCCAAGTCTTAGAAGGACTTCCCACCAGCTAGTGGGTCTACTTTGGTCTTGAAGCAAGCAAGGGTCCCACGTCCAGGTAGCCCTAAAGTGCCAATCCAGGGCCCAGGGGGTGCGGGATCACTGCCCTGGGGTGGGCGGCGGACAGCGAAGAGAAGAAGTTCCCAGACGTTTAAAGCAGGTTGCACACCTGCGAACACTGCCCGCTTGGCCTGGTAGCTCGGTTAGCGGCGAGTTCCTATCCTTCCGGCCTCCTGAACTTGCAAATGAACTGCGTGGCGCCAAGTTCCTCCACCGTCAAAGCCACGATTTCCTCAGCAGGTGGATGCACAGCGCGCGGAGAGCCTATAATAGTCAGCGCTTTGCAAGGAGCACTTTTTCTTCTTTCGTTTCCTTCTTACTCGTTATCTCCGCGCTTTAAGAGGAGAAGGGGTGCCGCCCTCCCGTGGTTACACAGAGTCACTTGGAAACCGGCTGCGGTGCTGCTGTGGGAGGCCACTCTGTCACTTGGAAAGACAATGGAATACATTTTAAATGTCTTTCCTGGTGCTCTGCTGAGCGAAAGCGTGGGAGCCCTTTGGGGAATTCACTTTACAGGGAAAGAAAATGAGCCCGGGGCCCAGGCCGAGCCGGCCTTAGGCAGCAGGTGCTTTCCCTCTGCTCAGTCCCCCTCTCCTTTCCAAGGTCTCCTGGCTCCTGAGATGGCAGAGGCAGGCCTCAGAAGGGGGACACGGAGGGGTTTCACTGTCACCATACGCTCACAAAACGCAATTGTTCTCTTCAATTGGCCTCATGCCCCTTTCTGTCTGCAAAGCGCGTCTGTTTATTCCCACTGAGCCCGCACTCCATGATTACAAAATCCCCAGCGCGCTGTATGTCACTCTCCTTTCTTCCCCGCTGGACGGGCCCTGAAGGCTCCGGGTCCCCCTGGCGCTCCGCGGAGGACCTGGGCGCTTCAGGGATCCCCACCGATGATGCTCCTCGAGAGATGGCTTCCTACACTGCCTCCAGCCTGAAGTCCCCCAGGGAATGTCCATTTCTCATGCTTTACGAATTCCTCTTGGAAACAACAAAAAATAAGCCACCGAAGGTTCCAGCCAGCAGGAACTTTAGAAACAGAGAGCTTGAAATTATTTGCTCTGAACGTACTGCGAACCCAGCACAGCCATTCTGATCATTGAGCTGCAAACCGGCTGGGTCAGGAATTAATGCTCCCCCACACGCTGGGACTCAGGACCATGGTGTCCCCGGATCTGGCGATCCGGCTTTAGGGAAAAGGGTGAGTCATGGGAAGTCTGAATTAAACAAAGTGTAACAAAATGTAACCATTTGATTTTTTTAATTTGTTTAATATTTATTCATTTTTGAGGGGGAGATGGAGAGGCAGAGAGAGAGGGAGACAGAGAATCTGAAGCAGGCTCCAGGCTCCGAGCTGTCAGCACAGAGCCTGACGTGGGGCTCAACCCTACGAACGATGAGATCACGACCTGACCCAAAGTCAGATGCTTAATCAATTGAGCCACCCGGGCGCCCCAAAATCATTTTAAATGACCTCTTTCCAATCTTATTCGAAACTACTAGTGTAAACTGTAAAGAACAACTTTGTTAGGGTAAATTTGAGGCCCCTGGTACCTATCTCTCAGAACTGCATGAAATGTTTTCACTCATGCTATAAATACGTTTAAGGACCAAAATAAACCATTTCAACTTCTATCATTTCTATCACCCAGGAGAAATGAAGATGCAGTATTTAGCATCCCACACTCAAGTAAAGGGCGTTTTACTTTCATTCACTAAACTTATAAGGCAAAGGATTATAACTTATAATAAAAGATCTGTGAAAACATGACCAAATGAGATATATATATATATAAATGTTATTTTTTTTCAGATTGGTATTTGGCTCTTTAGAAGCCAAAGTATCCTTTCCTACCCAGAAGATAAAGTTTCAAACACCAGAAAAATCATTTTAACCATGATCTTTGACCATCTCTTACTAAATGTTCTCTGCAGGTAGGACTTTCTGACAATGTTTAGCTCTGGATCTAACTTGTATTTTTCAGGCTTCTTGCAGAAAGAGTTTACAAAGGCAAAAGCCAATCCTGAGTTAACACCAGGACTCGTTCCAAGACTGAGCTCCCCTCCATGAGATGCAAAATATTTATTAATGAGTGAATATCAATATTTATTATTAGTTATTCTTATTTTCTATATTATGTATATTTATTATTACTAAATAAATACTAAATAAAAGGGAAAATCTTTAACTCCACTGACATGCACTACAGACAAACTATATGGGATGTATGTTTGTGGGGTTTTTTTGGTTTTTTTAAAATATTTTTATTTATTTCTAGGAGAGAGAGAGAGAGACAGCGTGAGCAGGGGAGGGTCAGAGAGAGAGGGAGACACAGACTCTGAAACAGGCTCCAGGCTCTGAGCTGGCAGTCAGCACAGAGCCCGATGTGGGGCTCGAACCCACGAACCGGGAGATCATGACCAAAGCGAAAGTCGGACACTTAACTGACTAAGCCACCCACGCGCCATGTTTGTGTTTTTTAAAGTTTACTTATTGATGTATTTTTGGTAATCTCTACACCCATCATGGGACCCAAACCCACGACCCCAAAATCAAGAGTCACACTCTCTTCTGATGGAGCCAGCCAGGTGTCCCTGTTTGTGCTTTTAAATTTCAAAAATATTCAGATGCAAAAGAAACATTTTCCAGAATCTTTGTGCCTCTGATGATTGTGTAATTACAGAAAATGGGGGCCAAACCCTGCTTAAAACTGTTATCTTCAGAAGACGTTTGGTGGGAAGATTACAGGATAGCTCATAATATTTTTTTTTAGTATTTTTATTTATTTCTAGGAGAGAGAGACAGCGTGAGCAGGGGAGGGTCAGAGAGAGAGGGAGACACAGACTCTGAAACAGGCTCCAGGCTCAGAGCTGGCAGTCAGCACAGAGCCCGACGCGGGGCTCGAACCCACGAACCGCAAGATCACGACCTAAGTGAAAGTCGGACGCTTAACCGACTAAGCCACCCAGGAAAGGATAGCTCATATCTCAATATCTTAACTATCCCCAGGTTGGGTTTAGGGTCCCTTTTGCTTTCTATTTTCAAAGTTTTTCGTCAGTACCCAGTTTATAGAGGAAAGACCTGGAATACAGAAGGCCACGCAGTGAGCCAGGGACAGACATTGTCGTGGCCACATAAGCTGTCTTTTCCTCTGTGATGCCACAAGCCTTCAGGGCTCTACACTCACCCACTCATCTGTCTGTAGAACTAAATTAGAAACATGGAGAGCTGAACAATTCAGGAACTACACACAAGCTTCTCTTAAAAGGCTGACTAAGATTGTATCTAGTTTTTTTTTTTTTTAAGTTTTAAACATTTTATTTATTTTCTTAAAACAGAGTGCAGCAGGGGAGGGGCAGAGAGAGGGAGACACAGAATCTGAGTCAGGATCCAGACTCCAAGCTGTCAGTACAGAGCCTGATGCAGGGCTCGAACCCACAAGCCATGAGATTATGGCCTGAGCCAAAGTTGGACAGAATTTTTTAAATCGAGAATACATAATAATATCTCACAGGACTAAAATTTCATGGTATGCATGTTGGGAAATGGCATTTTCACATAAATCCAATGAGTTTTAAGGGTATGAAAATTTTACTTTTCTCCCAAATTAAAAATTATATTTTCTAATGCTTATTTACTTTTTGAGAGAGAGAAACAGAAGCATGAGTGAAGGAGGGGCAAAAAGGGAGGGAGACACAGAATCCGAAGCAGGCTCCAGGCTGTCAGCACAGAACCCGACTCGGGGTTCGAACCCACTAACTGTGAGATCACGACCTGAGCTGAAGTCTGATGCTCAGCCGACTGAGCCACCTAGGCGCCCCTCCTCCAAATCGTAAAACATTGCATCAAGAATTCAGCAGGCATGGTCTAAACGGATAAACCTCCAGGCGAACATCAGGAGACCCTGGACAAATCATTTCATTCCTCGAGGCCTTCACTTATTCCCCAGGGTCCAGGGCTCAGCTCACACCGGGATCCACGACCTCACCTTCCGCTGAGCCTTTTTGTCTAACCCCCAAGCCTCACCTGGGAAAGCCCATTCAAAATTACCATCCCCTTCTGCGTAAGGTCAGCCTCACGCTATGGGCCTCCTCTGCAGCAACAGCCTGCTCCGCGTGGGCTCGAAGCACTTTCGCTAAATGAATCGGCCGCCCTAAAAGCACACACAAATTACTCTGATGTGGCAAGCAGTGCGGCATCGTGAGGCAGAGGGAACAGGCATCTATGTAGAGCACTCCCATAAAGAGAACGTTTGCCACACTTTTAAAGCAATTCACCCTTCCTGTCTTCTCTCTCCCCGTTAATGCATTTTGCAGTCTCTGACTCGAGTTTGCTAGGAGCAAAGGAGAGAGGGAGAGTGGGGGGTGAGAGCGCGTATAGCTTACACACGTGCTTCTGCTGACACCAAAGGGTTACTCGGGGGCGGACATCGGAGCCCAGTCTCCGCTTGTCACAGCATGGTGAAGCCACACCCGCTCGGGCTGTCTGAGAAAGGCACACGAGGAGCTATCTTTAATAGGAAAACGGGGCGTAAAGCCCTCCATCAAAGTTGATTCCTCGCTGTTTCTGGCCTGTGTCTAATTTTGCAGGTATGTATTAGAAAAATATACCAGCACTCACAACATCCCCATCTTGAACTTTCAAGAGCTATAAAGGAGAAAAGGAATGAATTATGCTGAAAGGTGGAGCCATAAACCCTCAACGGGGATGGCAGGAGGGGCCCAGGACAATCTATTAAGTTCCAACAGGTACCTTCAGCCTTCTATCTAAAACCGTATATGTAACCATATATGCAACCATATATGTGCCATATATATAACAGCCACAATTTATTTCTTTTTTTAAATATTTTTTATTTATTTCTAGGAGAGAGAGAGAGAGAGAGACAGCGTGAGCAGGGGAGGGTCAGAGAGAGAGGAAGACACAGACTCTGAAATAGGCTCCAGGCTCCGAGCTGGCAGTCAGCACAGAGCCCGACGCGGGGCTCGAACCCGCGAACTGCGAGATCGTGACCTAAGCGAAAGTCGGATGCTTAACCGACTAAGCCACCCAGGCGCCCCAACAGCCACAAGTTAAAAATGTAACAACAGGGGCACCTGGGTGGCTCAGTCGGTTAAGTGACCGACTGTTGGTTTCGGCTCAGTTCATGATCTCCTGGTTTTGTGGGTTCGACCCCCTCGTCCAGCTCGGGGCTGGCAGCCCGCTTTGGATTCACGGTCTCCCTCCCTCCCTGCCCCTCCCCCACTCACACTCTCTCTGTCTCTCTCAAAGTAAATAAGAAAACTTTAAAAACAATTTGTAAATAAAACAATAGCCCATGGGGCGCCTGGGGGGCGCTCAGTTGGTTGAGTGTCTGACTCTTGATTTTGGTTCAGGTCATGATCTCACAGTTCATAGGATTACATCCTGAGTTGGGCTCTGTGGTGACAGCATGGAGCCTGCTTAGGACTCTCTCTCTCTCTCTCTCTCTCTCTCTCTCAAAAATAAATAAGAAAAATTAGAATATTATATATATATTAATATGTATATTATATATACATGCATATGTATATTAAATGTACATTAGAATATACACACACATACCTGTGTGTACACACACACACACACACAAACACGTATATGTGACAATGCCAAAAGCAAGGCCCGGAACATTCTACAAAGGGCACTAATGTGGCGGGGTGTCCCAGCAAGCAAGTGGTTGCTGAGACAAAGAAGCCCGCCTCGGGTGCGCTCTCTGGCCCAGGGCGCGTGTCTTGGGTCAGCAGGTCCCTTCTCCCACACAGGCGAAAGGCCACAGCTCCAGTCCTCCTGCCGCCAAGGCCCTGGCCCGGCCTGGGGCTCACTTACGCCCCCAGCTCAGTGGACACAGCTGTTCTGAGTTGTTTCCACAACCCTTTCCAGAAGCCTCAGCAGACAGGCAGCCAGAGCACGGATAGCCCCTCTGGAAGGAAGTGCAGAGGATAAGGGGGGCGGAGGGTACCCACCACCCACTGCGGCTAATGGGCAGGTCTGAGGAGGAAGTCGCCCTTGGCACATGGCCTTCTGTGTCTCTGATCTGGGGCAGGTGGGGGGGTGGGGGGTGGATTGAGCTCTGCAGTGGGGGCACCACCTCTCTCCCGGGCTCACTGAGAGCGGACACAGGACCCCCCACCACACCCCGCCAGTGACTGAGACTAGGCACCTCTGCACGGGCAGCCCCCTGCGGGGTGTACCTGACCCTATCAGCAATGCTGATATCTGAGCACACAGTGACTATGCTGAGGACCCTGGCACCTTTTCTTTAAATTTTACTGGAGTGTAACTTAGACTCCCCCCAAAATGTGTGCTCGTTTTTCAGTATACCACTTGGTGAGTTTTGGTAAATTTATACACTTAGGAAGCCACCCCAGGGCGTATTTTTTTTTAATGTTTTATTATTTTTTTTAATGTTTTATTTATTTCTAGGAGAGAGAGAGAGAGACAGCGTGAGCAGGGGAGGGTCAGAGAGAGAGGGAGTCACAGACTGAAACAGGCTCCAGGCTCTGAGCTGGCAGTCAGCACAGAGCCCGACGCGGGGCTCGAACCCACGAACCGCGAGATCATGACCTGAGCGAAAGTCGGACGCTTAACCGAATTAAGCCACCCAGCGCCCCCCCCCCCGGGCGTATTTTTAACTGTCCTCAATGGTGCCACGTTTTCATCTTTGGGAGCTGAATTTAATTTCTGGAAATATGCAAAAGTCATTCCAACCTAGTCTGATTGCTGAGCATACTGACCTAAATAACACATACCATTTAAGACCAAAAACAAAACAAACTGCAAACATGGTCAGAAAGTAGTTCATTTGCTGTGTAGTTTGAACTACCTTGGAGGGTTTTTTTTTTGTTGTTTATTTATTTTTGAGAGAGACAGAGACAGAGACAGAGCATGAGTGGGGGAGGGGCAGAGAGAGAGGGAGACACAGAATCCAAAGCAGGAGCTAGGCTCCGAGCTGTCAGCACAGAGACTGACGTGGGGCTAAAACCCACAAACCGTGAGATCATGACCTGAGCCGACGTCAGACGCTTAACCAACTGAGCCACCAGGTGCCGGGAGAGTTCTTTTTAAGAGAAGTTCCAGGGGCACCTGGGTGGCTTAGTCGGTTAAGCGTCCGACTTTCGCTTAGGTCATGATCTCGCGGTTCGTGGGTTCGAGCCCCGTGTCGGGCTCTGTGCTGACTGCCAGCTCAGAGCCTAGAGCCTGTTTCAGTCTGTGACTCCCTCTCTCTCTGACCCTCCCCTGCTCACGCTGTCCCTCTCTCTCTCCTAGAAATAAATGAAACATTAAAAGAAAAAAAAATTTTTACATAAAAAAATAAAAAATAAATAAAAAGAGAAGTTCCAAAAGTATTCCTTCATCAATGATTTGACCAATGTAAATATTTAAAAATCACTGATAAAGGTTTGTACTTTATATTTTACACCTCCTTCCATCCAATTTTTTTTAAATTTATTTTTGAGAAAATGAGAGCGAGCAGGGGAGGGGCAGGGAGAGTGGGGGTCAGAGGATCTCTGCGTTGACAGCAAGGGGCTCGGACTCAGGAACCGTGAGATCACGTCCTGAGCCGAAGTCAGACATTTAACTGACTGAGCCACCCAGGCGCCCCGTCCTTCTACCTAATTCTTTTTTTTTTTTTTTTTACAAATAGTTTATTGTCAAGTTGGTTTCCATACTCTTTCAGTGCTCATCCCACGGCCCCTCCTCCATGCCCCTCTCCCCCTCCCCCCACATCCATCAGTCCTCAGTTTTTGTCAGCATTCAAGAGTCTCTCATGGTTTGCCTCTCTCCCTTTCCCCCACCATTTCAGCCCTTCTTCTCCCCCTTGGTCCTCTGTTAAGTTCCTCCTAATCCTCCTATACGTGCACACATATGGTATTTGTCCTTCTCTGCCTGACTTATTTCGCTCAGCATAACACCCTCAAGGTCCATCCACATTGCCACACATGGCCAGATGTCATTCTTTCTCATTGCCATGTAGGATTCCATCGTAGAGATGAACCACATCTTCTTGATCCATTCGTCCGTTGATGGACACTTAGGCTTTTTTCATGATTTGGCTATTGTTGAGAGTGCTGCTATGAACATTGGGGTACATGTGCCCCTATGCATCAGCACTCCTGTGTCCCTTGGGTAAATTCCCAGCACTGCTATTGCTGGGTCATAGGGGAGTTCTAGTGTTAATTTTTTGAGGAACCTCCACACTGTTTTCCAGAGGGGCTGTACCAGTTTACATTCCCACCAACAGTGTAGGAGGGTGCCCGTTTCTCCACATCCTCGCCAGCATCTAGAGTTCTCTGATTTGCTCATTTTAGCCACTCTGAGTGGCGTGAGGTGGTATCTCAGTGTGGTTTTGATTTGTATTTCCCTGATGAGGAGGGATGCTGAGCATCGTTTCATGTGTCTGTGGCCATCTGGATGTCCTCTTTGGAGAAGTGTCTGTTCATATCTTCTGCCCATTTCTTCGCTGGGTTGTTTGTTTTTCGGGTGTGGAGTTTGGTGAGTTCCTTATAGATTTTGGATATTAACCCTTTATCTGATCGAATTTGCGTGTCATCCTTGTGCAGGGACCAGGCTAATCTTCTCTGTATCGTTCCAATTTTAGTATATGTGCTGCCGAAGCGAGCACTCCTTCTACCTAATTCTCTCTTTTTTTTTTTTTTTAAATTTCTAGGAGAGAGAGACAGCGTGAGCAGGGAGGGTCAGAGAGAGGGAGACACAGACTCTGAAACAGGCTCCAGGCTCTGAGCTGGCAGTCAGCACAGAGCACGACGCGGCTCGAACCCACGAACCGCGAGATCATGACCTAAGAGAAAGTCGGTCGCTTAACCGACTAAGCCACCCAGGCGCCCCTCCTTCTACCTAATTCTTAACAGCTTTCCAGGAACCAAATCTTCCGTGTCAGTTACACACTCAAGTGTAAACTCCTGGGGTTTGATGTTGGCACAGCCTCTGTCACAGTGTGGATTCATGGTAGTTTCCAGAACCGAGGCCGGTGCGTTCTTGAGTGGGCCCTTCCCACTCCGGGCTCTCGTGCAACATCCAGTCACCTTTCGGGATGAACACAAACCCTTTCTATGGGACATTTAGCCTCAGTATCGTATTATTAGTAAAGGAGGCTCCTGATGCCTATGGTCACACCTCCCACGTGGCCAGGGGACGCCTACATCTTCACGTGAATTCCCGGGTGCACGTGGCTCACCCCCACACGACGGGAAGGACCAGAGGCTCCCAGAGGCGAGGTGGCTCGTCCAGAGCCACACCACAGGCACCACCGGACCAGGGTCCAACCCCGGGCACTCCAGCGCACATCCATGCTGTGCCCTCACAAGAAGGCTTTCAGTTCCTGAACTGCCTCAAAGTGGGGCAACCGGGACACCAGCCCACAGCAACGCTCCTGGGTGCCAAGGAGGCAGGGGTCAGCAGCCCTCAGTAGGCACATTTGGGTCTCCCCTGACTCAGGGCTCCTAACCTTCTGTGGGCGACAGGTCCTCGGGCTATAGTGAGGGTTCTGGAACACTCTCTGCAAACACGCACATGGAACACACATGGGACTTGGCACAGGCCAGACTGTCTAAAGTGCATGGGACCAGCGCCTGGGTGGCTCGGTCGGTAAAGTGCACGGGACCCTAAGAATATATCCTGCTCCCCTCCCCCACCCTGCAGGCATTTCTCTTTATCCAAAGGCTTAGAAAAAAATTTTTTAAGTTAATTTATTTATTTTTGGGGCACCAGGGTGGCTCAGTTGGTTAAGGGTCTGACTTCGGCTCAGGTCACGATATCACGGTTCGTGGGTTCGAGCCCCATGGCTTAAGCTGGAGCCTGCTTCAGATTCTGTGTCTCCTCTCTCTCTGCCCCTCCCCCGCTCATGCTCTCTCTCTCTCGCTCTCTCTCTCGCTCTCTCTCAAAAATAAATAAATAAACATTTTTAAAGTTTATTTATTTATTTTTGAGAAAATGCATCAGAGGCGGGAGGGGCAGAGAGACAAGGAGAGAGAGAATCCCAAGCAGGCTCCTCAGTCAGCACCGAGCCCAGTGAGGGGCTCGAACCCACGCCATGAACCGTGAGATCATGACCTGAGCTGAAATCAAGAGTTAACCCACTTAACCGCCCGAGCTACCCAGGCGCCCCCAGGTTTTAGAATTCTTGATTCCCTAATTCCAATAACCAAACGTTTGGAAAAAGAAATCACTGTTTTCTTCAAGACCAAATGTCCCGTGCAAAATCCTGCCTCCTTCTATGCCACCCACTCCACCCCAATAAAAAACTGAAAGTCTGAGAATAAATCTGCCTGAAACGCAGGCGTGGACCCAGTAAGGAGCTGGTGCTGAAAGCAGGTGGGAGAGCGTGAGCTGATGGGCTGGGAGCATTATTCATTTGTTCACTCACCTTATTAAGGGCCTACTAGGTGCCGGGGGCTTAGAAAACACTGGGAATGAATCCAAGACCCCTTCCCTCGTAGGGCTTCCATTCCAGCAGAGGGAGACAAACAGCAAATAATAGACATGAAACGTCATTAAAATCGGATCTGCAGCGATAACACAAAGTGATAATACGAAGAAGAAAGAAAAACTCAAGGGGGAGTGAAGGGGACCCAGATGTCAGGGTGCAGAGCAATTCTGAGTCAGGTCGTCAGGGTAGACCAGGTTGAGGAGGTGACATTGAGGCAAAGCCTCGAAGCAGGTGGTGGAGCTGGTCATTTGGGTAACGAGAAAGGACAAGCTTCCCTTCTAGGGGTCCTCAGTGTAAGGATAGAAGCCGGGCATGTTCCCTGAGACCAACATGGCTGGAGAACAAGGAACAAGGTCAAGGTCAGCAGATGAGCTCAGAGAGGTACTGGGGCCTCAAAAGCGACTCGAGAAACCACTGTTTAAGAACACTGGTGGCTCACCTCACGCCAGTCAGAGTGGCTAAAATGAGCCAATCAGAGAACTCTAGATGCTGGCGAGGATGTGGAGAAACGGGCACCCTCCTACACTGTTGGTGGGAATGTAAACTGGTACAGCCCCTCTGGAAAACAGTGTGGAGGTTCCTCAGGAAACTAACAATAGAACTCCCCTATGACCCAGCAATAGCACTGCTAGGAATTTACCCAAGGGATACAGAAATGCTGATGCATAGGAGCACATGTACCCCAATGTTCATAGCAGCACTCTCCACAATAGCTAAAACATGGAAAGAGCCTAAGTGTCCATCAACAGATGAATGGATCAAGAAGATGTGGTTTATCTATACCATGGAATACTACATGGCAATGAGAAACAATGAATCTGGCCATGTGTAGCAACATGGATGGACCTTGAGGGTGTTATGCTGAGCGAAATAAGTCAGGCAGAGAAGGACAAATATCATATGTGTGCACGTATAGGAGGATTAGGAGGAACTTAACAGAGGACCAAGGGGGAGAAGAAGGGCGGAAATGGTGGGGGAAAGGGAGAGAGGCAAACCATGAGAGACTCTTGAATGCTGACAAAAACTGAGGACTGATGGATGTGGGGGAGGGGGAGATGGGCATGGAGGAGGACACTTGTGGGGATGAGCACTGGGTGTTATGTGGAAACTAATTTGACAATAAACTATTTGTAAAAAAAAAAAAAAAAAAAAAAAAAAAAAAGAACACTGGTGGCTCAGTCGGTTAAGCATCCAACTTAGGCTCAGGCCATGATCTCGAGGTTCGTGAGTTTGATCCCCGCATCAGGCTCTGTGCTGACAGTGCGAAGCCTGCTTGGGATACTCTCTCTCTCAAAATAAATGAATAAACCTGAAAAAGAGAGAGAGCATACTGGCATTATGGAGGGAAAAGAGGAGCTGCTACAAGGTTTTGAACCCCAGCTGCTGTGTTGAGAATAGATTCTAAGAGACACAGGAGGAGGAGGCTGACAGGTTGAGGCACCGTGGTGAGTTTCAGAGGGGGGATGTGGGTGCTGTCCGGCAGCACTGAGATGACTGGGGTCAGACAGCCACATCAGACTGCACTGATTTTAACGCCGAGCCAGCGGTGCCTCACAGCAGGTTGGCCCTGGGGTGACAGAGGGCAGAAGGATGGATGACCGTGGGGCTCTGGCCTGAGGAGAGCTGCAGCCGACTGAGTGGGGAAGACTGAGAGCTGAGCAGGCCTGTGGACAAGATGAGGCGCGGGGATGGGGACAGCGTGAGATGCACGTGCCGGAGGGGATGCTGGGAAGGCACCCAAGTGCGCAAGGGCGTTCGGGAGAGAAGTTCCTGCCAGAGGGGTGCTGTCGGGCGTAGGTGGCAAAGCTCTGAGAAAGTGCTGGAGAGAAAAGGTGAAATAAAGAATTAATCTCTGGTTCATGCCGAAATGTTAATTTCAGGGGCGCCTGGGTGGCTCAGCCGGTTAAGCGTCCAACTTCAGCTCTGGTCATGATCTTAGTTTATGAGTTCAAGCGCCACGTCAGGCTCTGTGCTGACAGCTCAGAGCCTGGAGCCTGCTTCCGATTCTGTGTCTCCTTCTCTCTCTGACCCTCCCCACTTGTGCTCTCTCTATCAAAAATAAACATTAAAATAAAAAAAAAAAAGAAATGTTAATTTCATCCAGAGGAAGAGAAGGCCATAAACACAGTCATTAGGACTTTACAGAAAATCCAGTTATTGCGTACAAATGTGGTACCATCTGTAATGGGGTAGGTGAAACTTTCAGCTCTTTGCTGACCCTCCTTTCCTTGATTCTGTTCGTATCAGTGTTTAGGAAAGAGTCAAACTTTATGTAGCATCTGAGATGGCCTCGGCTTCTGGGATTATCTGTCCAATCGATTCAGTTGAGAATTACACTGGCCTCTTCAAATAACCAAAAAGTCAGTAAAATTAAAAAAAAATTGTTTTAGGGGCGCCTGGGTGGCTTAGTCGGTTAAGCGTCCAACTTTCGCTTAGGTCATGATCTTGCGGTTCGTGGGTTTGAGCCCCGCGTCGGGCTCTGTGCTGACTGCCAGCTCAGAGCCTGGAGCCTGTTTCAGTCTGTGACCCCCTCTCTTTCTGACCCTCCCCTGCTCACGCTGTCTCTCTCTCTCTCCTAAAAATAAATTTAAAAAAACATTAAAAAAAATTTTTTTTTAATTGTTTTAATGTTTATTTATTTTTGAGAAAGAGACAGAGACAGAGTACAAGCAGGGGAGGGGCAGAGAGAGAGGCAGACACAGAATCGGAAGCAGGTTCCAGACTCAGAGTTGTCAGCACTGAGCCTGACGTGGGGCTTGAACCCAAGGACCGCGAGATCATGACCTGAGCCGAAGTCGGATGCTTAACCGACTGAGCCACCCAGGTGCCCCAAAGGTTGGTAAATTTTTGACATCGAATCAGGGAAGATGAATATAATCTATTTTAAGATAAACCTACATTCTTGTAGCATTTAATGGTTTACACCCATGATCCGATCTGATGCTGAAAACACCCGTGAATTGAATAGGAAAGCATCCTCGCTGAATGCCTGCCCCGCTTTCCTGGGTAACGGAGGATTTGGGGACCTGCCCAGGCAGCCTCTGACAGCTCCAGCCAGGCTCCCTGGCTCTGGGCCCAGGTCTCTCATTTCTTGTGATTCTTCTTGAATAAAAAGGAGAAACAGATCAACTTGAAGAGAGCTAGAAAAGATGGAGAGAGCCTGGGGAAGGAACAAAAGCATCAAGAGAAAAAACACATTTTCCAGGCCACTAAAAAGAGCAACAAAGAAAAAGCAAGAACAGTAGCCCTTAAGCTCCCTCCCCTCGAGGCCCCAGATCAGATCATTGGTCACCCGAGCTGCAGTTTGGCGCATATTGAAAACATTTTCCCTTTGAAAGGGTATTACCTCTGGAAGCTTCGATGGCCTATTTGAGAGCAAGCAGCCTCCATCTTTGAACTGTTCTTCGGCTTCCCTTGAAGCTTGAATGGCACTTTGGACTGAGCCTCGGTTAGAAGGGAAGCAAAGCCAAGGTTCCCATGTATTTACTGCTCAGACCCAGGAAACACTTCTTCGCAAGAGCCGGGGGTGTGGAGCGTTGCCCCACAGGTCAGAAGACCTGGACCCGCCCTGCATGTGACGGTGACGCTGGAGAAGTCCTTCACCCTCATCAGATGGTGATGCAATTTTTCCCATCTGCCTCAAAGGGATGCTGTGACCCAGTGAGGACATCCCTTCACTCAGCAAATCTCTGGGAAGTTGTGCAGGTAGCAACGCTGCGTACATTGTGAAACAGGGGAGGAATGGAAGATATTGTTACCTTGCAGCAAAACGTGACGAACATGCACCCTACGGCTCCCCAAGTTCTCCAAGGCCCCCGGCACGCTGAGTCGTCGGTGGAAAGGGGAACAGCCACATACAAGTCCTGCCAAGGCTTTAGGTACATACTAGCTAGATTTTTCTTTCTTTCTTTTATTTTTTTAAGTAAGCTCTATGCCCAATATGAGGCTTGAACTACTACCCCGAGATCAAAAGTCACGCATGCTATATTGATTGGGCCAGCCAGGTGCTCCCATACTTTCCAGTTTTTTATTTTTTATTTATTTTTAATTTTTTAAGTGTTTATTTATTTTTGAAGGGGAGAGAGACAGAGCGTGAGCGGGGGAGGGGCAGAGAGAGAGGGAGACACAGAATCCCAAGCAGGCTCCAGGCTCTGTCTGAGCTGTCAGCAGAGAGCCCAACACGGGGGTGGAACTCATGAATCCAGAGATCATGACCTGAGCTGAAGCTGGATGCTTAACTGACTGAGCCACCCAGGGGCCCCCAAGTTTATTTATTTTGAGAAAGAGCAAGCAAGCAGGTGAGGGGCAGAGAGAGAGGGAGAGAGAGAGAGAGAGAGAGTGCAGAGCCCAATTCGGGGCTCGTACTCAAGAACTGTGAGATCATGACCTGAGCCGAAGTCAAGAGTGGGACACTTAACCGACCGAGCCACCCAGGCGCCCCCCTAACGTGACTGAACGGTTCTCTACGCTACTCAACGCACGTCACGAAAAGTGTGTTCTCCAACCCGTTCACCTGTTTCACCCAGGCCCCCGCCCTCCCCGCTCCGCCTCTTGTCTGTTCCCTTCGCTGCTGGATTCCAGCACTTTGGACAGAATCTGACACACGTGTTCCATCACATCTAAGATGCCTTTGATTGTAAAATGCGCCATTAATTTATGTACCACTCAGAAAGATAAAAGGCTGATGACTGAACTATGATAACCATTGATAGTGACATTCATCCCAATTTGAGAGACGCTAAACCGTGAAAAAAAAAATGTGCAATGTGCATTTTGCAATCAATGAAAAAAAGACAATAAGTATTTTCTTTTTTTTTTAATGTTTTATTTTTATTTATTTTGAGAGAGAGAGAGAGAGAGAGAGTGCCCACATGTGCTCGCATCAGGGGGGGATGGGCAGTCAACAAGTATTTTCTGAACGAACACACACTTTCACATAAGTTCCATTTTATCGTATGTTCCTGTCTGGCTAAAACTAAGCGACCTGAGGGCAGAGTGTGTCCTCTGTGTCATGTGTCCCTGCACCAGGCCACACACGGATGGCATTCAAAATGTCGCCTTTTGGTGATGCCAACGGTAGATACTAACTAAGGGGAAGGGAAAACTGTTCCGGGAAGTGGAGAGCCGGTTCTATTATTTGGACCAGAGTACAAGCAAAGGAGGGGCGGGAGCACAGGGAGCTGGTGTGTAACTGGGGGCAGAGATTCAATCTGAAATGTTCTGGAGATGGATGGTGGTGGCAGTTGCACAAGAGTGGCACGGACATAGTGCCACGGACATGCCCACTTACAACTGCTTAAAACAGGGGCGCCTGGGTGGCTCAGTCAGTTAAGTGTCTGACTTCGGCTCCCGTCATGATCTCACGGTTCGTGGGTTGGACCCGCAGTGGGCTCTGCTGTCAGCGTGATCCGCTTCGGATCCTCTGCCCCCCTCTCTCTCTGACCCTCCCCACTCTCTGACCCCCAAATAAATACACGTCTAAGAAAATGGTTAAAACAATAAGGCACTGACAGGTAAGGAATATGTCTTATCAACTTTGTGTCTTTAGAACCAGACAGAGACTTTTGTTTTGGAGAATACCTGTTCTTCATAAGAATATGCTATTTATGTTAACATTTAACGGGCCTATTGTAATTTTCAAATGCATTAATAACATATTTTTTTAATTTCTCAGCTTTAGGGGTGCCTGGGTGGCTCAGTCAATACAGCATGCAACTCTTGATCTTGGGGTTGTAATTTCGAGCCCCACGTTGGGTGTAGAGATTTCTTAAAATAAAATCTTAAAATAAAAAGCCACCTGGGTGGCTTTGTCAATAAAGCGTCTGACTTTGGCTCAGGTCATGATCTCGTGGTTTGTGGGTTCAAGCTCGCATCATGTCGGGGGAGGTAGGGATTCTCCGTCCCTCTCTGCCCCTCCTCCACTCTCGCTTTCTCCCTCTCTTTCAAAAATAAATAAATGAATCTTAAAAAAAATTAAATCAAATTAAATTTTAAAAAAAACTACAGGGCACCTGGGTAGCTCAGTCAGTTAAGGGTACAACTTAGGCTCAGGTCATTATCTCATGGTTTGTGAGTTCGAGCCGCACGTCGGGCTCTGTGCTGACAGCTCAGAGCCTGGAGCTGCTTTGGATTCTGTGTCTCCCTCTCTTTCTGCTCCTCCCCTGCTCATGCTCTGTCTCACTCCGTTTCTCAAAAATGAATAAATGTTAAAAAAAATTTTTTTAAAGAAAAAATATTTTAGCTTTCATATCAATAGAGGTAATCTCCATAAACCAAAGCTCTTTGAGGTCCTCAATATTCACTAGTATAAAGATGTCCTAATACCAAAATGCTTAGAAACACCGGCTTAGTGGAAGAGACAAGCAAATAGATAAATGAGTAATCAGGGAACATCCAGGGCCACACATATGTTGACAGAAAGGGAGTCACCAGGAAGCTGAGCCCCGAGGACAGGAAGGCCAGCACAGCAGAGGCCACGTGGGGTTGCAGGACAGGGTGCTTGGTGATCTGTCAGGCCTGATGAACGAAAACAAAACACCCCAAAATACAAATCCCGGGCAATTGCATGGCCGTAAGCAGGAGAGGAACAGCCCACGAGGAAGGTCGTGCAGAGGGGGATGCGGAGCGGGGAGACAGGTCACGGGAGAACACAGAACATGCTAGAAGGGGGGTGGCGCCCCGAGTTACAGGTGCAGGAGATCAGATTACAGACGGGGGGGGGGATTGGGAGGGACAGAGATGCCAGCTGGGTGCCCCTGACATCTGTACTCACCCAGAGCCATGTCTTCTGGGGAGTCACGCTGCCCAGGTTCCCTGTGCGCCCCCTGCCGCAGGGTGGATTACTCCAGGTTAGTAGTCGTATCTGCTACTCAGCTCCCCCGCCGGGTGGCACACTCCTAAGCAGGAAGAACTACATTCTCACCCCAGTACTTCACTATCTGGAAAAGTCACACGTGGCAGTCACAGTACTTACAGTAATTCTAGCAAACTCTGTGTGCCAGGCACGGCTCTCAGTGCTCCTCGGACACTAACTTATTTAAGCCTCACAACAAATAGGTAGCGTAAATACGATTCATGTGCCCACTTTCCAGATGAGGCAACTGAGGGACAGAGTGGTGAAGAACTTGTCTGAATTCACACTCCTGGTAGCAGCGGATGCAGGACTCAGCCTAGGATTTCCGGCCTGAGTCGCCCCCTCTCCCCAGCAGGTACTCAATAACCATTTGCTATGGGAATGAATGTGTTGATAAACACAACAGTGTGTTTTGAAATCAATAAGCCCACGGAATCAGCGAAATGAATCGCGGTCGGCACTCCGGATTATTGTGGAGCCGCGATACACTCTTTATCCACTGGATGTTTTCGACCAGCTCAGTCTGATCAGCACAACCCCACCTAGAATAACTGCAGAAAACAAATATTTCACTGAGCACCCATCTGGCACAGTGCAAGGCACTGAGGATGCGGGAATGAAACAGGCAACAAAGTCTGCAGACTCAAGAAGCTTCCATTCTCGCAGGGAGACAGACAGGAAATCCAGGCAGGGGCCAGTAAAAGAGGCCCTTGCATCCGGGAAGTGCTGAGAAGAGGGATGGGGGTGCAGAGGGTGCTGCCTTCGATGGAATGGTCCAGAAGCTAGAGTGGCAAGCTGGAAACCTTGGTGAAGAGCTGGACTTAATTCCAAGCTGCTGGGAAGCCAGTGAAGGAATATGAGGGGGGGAGGGGGGCAGCCTGGTCTCACATTTTATTAGGATCATTCCATTTTGCTCTGGGAAGAATAGACTAGAAGCACAGAGACTGGGGAGAGGCTACTTCCTTCGTCCAGGGGCGAGGCCGTGGCAGTGGCCAGTGGCTTAGAACAGCCTGACTCTGGATCGATTCTGAAGATAAGGCCAGTGGATTTGCTGCTGGACTCGAACCCGCTTATACCCTGTTTTATTCCTGCCCTGCCTTATCTACCATACTGGGTGCTTGCTGACTCTGGGAGTCAAAGTCAACCCGCACTTTTCCACCCCTAATGTGAGTGGTCAGGGCGGCCCCTCCCATGGGCGGCTCTGCTCTCCAGACCTCCATCGGGCACCAGCTGGCAGGCTTGCATGAGCCAAGTCCCGAGCCTGCCATCTGCTGCAGGGGTCCACTGTGCAGCGGCTGGGTAGTTACCGCAGCGTTGTTTAAAATGCCAGGGCGCCTGGGTGGCTCCCTCGGTTGAGTGTCACACTTCAGCTCAGGTCGTGATCTCGCGGTTTGTGAGTTCAAGCCCCGCGTGGGGCTCTGTGCTGACAGCTCGGAGCCCAGAGCCTGCTTCCCATTCTGTGTCTCCCACTCTCTCTGCCCCTCCCCTGCTCTCACTCTGTCTCTTTCTCAAAACTAAAATAAAACATTAAAAAAAGTCGGGGCGCCTGGGTGGCTTAGTCGGTTAAGCGTCCAACTTTCACTTAGGTCATGATCTCGCGGTTCGTGGGTTCGAGCCCTGCGTCGGGCTCTGTGCTGACTGCCAGCTCGGAGCCTGGAGCCTGTTTCAGTCTGTGACTCCCTCTCTCTCTGACCCTCCCCTGCTCACGCTGTCTCTCTCTCTCTCTCCTAGAAATAAATAAAACATTAAAAAAAAATTAACAAAAAAAAAAACATTAAAAAAAGAAAAAAAGAAAGAAAAAGTCCAACAGATGCTGGCAACCTACATGCTTGGCAGGAGGGAATGGGTCCATAAATTACGTGCCCCGTCCAGCCCCCACGGTGCCCTGCAGGCCATGTCTCTGGCTCCCAGCTTCTGGCTTCACTCCCTGGACTCCATCCGAAGGCTCGCTCGTTTCGAGCAGTGCCCACGGCGCCGCGTGGGGACAGCCCACAGCCCAGTTCTCACGCCGCCAGCCCAACCGCCCACCAAGTGTTCCCGTGCCCCCTTCTCTCACCTGCCCTCTCTGCCCCTGCTTGCACTCCGCGTCTGTATAAAATACGGAGCGGCTTTGAATCACTTCCCTGCTGGGCAGCTTCTAAGGCTTCGATTGCCTCCGAATAAAATCCACTCTGGCTCGGCAGTAAAAGCCTTTCGCAAAACTTGGCTCGAGGTCCCTGCCCGCTTGCCACCTCCGTCCCCATTTCCCACACTGGAGCTGCACCCAAGTGGCAGGTCCAGACACCACGCCCTTCAGGCCCGTGACCTTGTGCCTTGGCTCAAGCAGCCTGCGGCTCGGCACCCACTTGTCCTTCTCTCCCCACCCCCCTTCAACTGGCCTCATGCAATCAAGGACTTAACTCTCAAAACCTGTGTACAATTCGTCTCCTTCTGGAACCATCCTCTGCGCCTACCTCGGTCCTGCAGGAAACGTGAGCCTCGGCCGGCCATGTGTTCTTTGCATGTCATACCTCCGTCCGCCACTGTTCTTTCGAGGCGCCGACAGACGCTGGCCCAGGGCCTGAATCTGCTCTGCCAACCGGTTTTAATGTGGCCCGTGAGTGAGGGATGGTTTTTATATTGCTAAATGGTTGACAAAAAATCCAAAGGAGAGTATTTTGTGACCCATGGAAATTGTATGAAATGGCTACGGAATTACGTGAAAATTATACCGAAATCGCAGCATTCGTGATTATACCCACCCCTGCACGTGCTTGGGTATATTGCCTAGGGAGGCTTTGCATGCTTCGGTGACAGAGCTGAATGTCCGCAAAGGAGACCGTGACCTCAAAGCCTAAAATGTTTACTATCTGGCCTTTTACTATTTTTACTCACAAAGTTTGCCTTCCTCTGGCCTACCCTAGCGACCTATTTATAGGTCAGTTTTCAACTAGACGTAAGCCCACAAAAACAAGAACATATTGGAATTCCCTGTTTATCTGTTGCCCTCAATGCTGCATCCAGCACGGAGGAGGATTTCCACACTCGTGGCGCAAATGCCTAGCTGTTGAGTAACGGCAGTGTGTGATTGAAAGGTTAAACGCGCTGGGTTCCTGCTTAATGGAGGAGACTCCGCCACAGAAGAAAGCCCAATGTCAGATGTCACTGGGGTCAGGAGGTTAGCACTTTTTTCATGGAGAGGAGAGTAAAACATGTCACAATCTCAATTTTACTCACAATTCCTCCTGACCGAGGACCCAGATTGAGACCTCAGTCAACACTTAAAAGGAAATTTCCTTCTCCTGAAAAATTCCCAGGCCCCCGATTCCATGAATCTTATTTATTATCCTAATACAGATGCTGGTAGTAGGAGGCTGTGATTACCCAGGACTTTGCTTAAGATACACAGGGGCTCTTTCCTCTCTTGTTTTTGTTTTTGTTTTTTAATGTTTATTTCTTTTTGAGAGGGGAGGAGGGGCAGAGAGAGAGAGAGAGAGACAGAATAGGAAGCAGGGTCCAGGCTCTGAGCTGTCAGCACAGAGCCCGATGTGGGGCTCGAACCCACGAACCACGAGATCATGACCTGAGCCGAAGTCGGACACTCGACCCACTGAGTTACCCAGGCGCCCCACCTCTTGTCATTTCCAAAGAGGTGTTTAGTGTCTAAACTTCCACCTAATTTGTTTTTTTTGTTTTTTTTTGTTTTTTTTAATTTATTTCTAGGAGAGAGAGAGACAGCGTGAGCAGGGGAGGGTCAGAGAGACAGGGAGACACAGACTCTGAAACAGGCTCCAGGCTCTGAGCCGGCAGTCAGCACAGAGCCCGACGCGGGGCTCGAACCCACGAACCGCGAGATCATGACCTAAGCGAAAGTCGGACGCTTAACCGACTAAGCCACCCAGGCGCCCCAACTTCCACCTAATTTGGTTCCACCCCACCCCTCCGACCCCAAAGAGGAATTCTCTCCCACAGGCAAATGTGGCTCCTCATTCTCCTGGGGCACCTGTCTTCTGTAAAGGCCACCTATAAGCTCCAAGCATCCTTGCTGACCTACCTCAAACCCACTCCTCGTTTCTGGAAGATTCGGACTCCTCCAGCTGTGTAGGGCACGTATTAGAATCAAAGCCATTACCTGTGCTCTCCCTTTACCTTTCAACACTTGATGGAGATCTGGAAGCCCCAATGGAACTGTGTACTGGGCATAAGGAAACTCCATTTTACCCGGTCTGTGTATCCCACACAGGACCAGACCCTCAGCAAGTGCTTAAAGGTTTACTGGGTGACGGAATCAAAGAGATGATGGGGGATCATGAAAAGGGGAAAGATATTCCAGACTGAAGGTATGAAAGTGTAACAGTCGTAGAGGCGCCCTGGAGGCTCAGGTGGTTAAGCGTCCAACTTCTGCTCAGGTCATGATCTCTTAGTGAGTTCAAGCCCCACATCAGGCTTGTTGTTCTCAGTGCAGAGCTCGCTTCGGATACTGTTTCCCTCTCTTTCTGTCCCTACCCCACTTGTGTGCACTCTCTCAAAAATAAGTAAACATTATAAAAAAAGAAAGTATAACACTTCTATCCTTGAACCTTCCTGACACTCCCCTAGGCCTGGGTGTGGGAGGTAAGAAAGATTTGTTTTAAACTGGTTAACAATTATTAAGGGCTTGACATGGATCAACTAACTTAATTTCCACAATAACCCTATGACATCATTACTCCTTTTATGGGTTTGGGCATCTAGACACAGAGAGGGTGTAAGTATACAGCCAACTAATCTTTGACAAAGAAAAGAATATCCAATGGAAAACAGACAGTCTCCTCAGCAAATAGTGTTGGGAAAACTGGACAACAACGTGCAGAAGAATCAACTTGGACCATTTTCTTACACCATGCACACAAAGAAACTCAAAATGGATGAAAGACCTAAATGTAAGACAGGAAGCCATCAAAATCCTAGAGGAGAAAGCAGGCAATAACCTCTTTGACTTTGGCTGCAGCAACTTCTTACTCGACATGTCTCCAGAGGCAAGGGAAACAAAAGCAAAAATGCGCTATTGCATTTTTATATAAAATATCCTCATCAGGATAAAAAGCTTCTGAACAGCAAAGGAAACAATCAGCTAAACTAAAACACAACCGGGGCGCCGCCTGGGTGGCTCAGTCGGTTAAGCACCCGATTTCGGCTCAGGTCATGATCTTGCGGTTCGTGGGTTCGAGCCCCGCGTCAGGGTCTGTGAAGGCGGCTCAGAGCCTGGAGCCGGTTTCTGATTCCGTGCCTCCCTCTCTCTCTGCCCCTCCCCCTCTCATGCTCTGTCTCTCTCTGTCTCAAAAATAAATAAACTATAAAATATTTTTTTAAAAAAACCTAAAATAACCAGTGGAATGGGAGAAGATATTTGCAAATAAAATATCAGATAAAGGGTTAGTATCCAAAAATCTATCAAGAACTTATTAAACTCAGCACCCAAAAAACAAATAATCTAGTGAAGACACGAATAGACACCTCTCCAAAGAAGATACCCAGAAGGCTAACAGACACATGAAAAAATGCTCAACGTCACTCATCATCAGGGAAACACAAATCAAAGCCACAATGAGATACCACCTCACACCCATGAGAATGACTAAAACTAACAACTCAGGCAACAGCAGATGTTGGCAAGGATGCAGAGGAAGGATCTCTTTGGCACTGCTGGTGGGAATGCAAACTGGTGCAGCCGCTCTGGAAAACAGTACGGAGGTTCCTCAAAAAATTAAAAATAGAACTACCCTACGACCCTGCAACCGCACTACTATTTGTTCAAAGAATACAGGTGTGCTGTTTCAAAGGGGCGCATGCACCCCAGTGTTTATGGCAGCACTATCGACAGTAGCCAAAGTATGGAAAGAGCCCAAATGTCCATCAACGGACAAACGGATAAAGAAGATGTGGTGTGTATGTACAATGGAATATTACTCAGCGATCAAAAAGTATGGAATCTTGCCATTTGCAACTATGTGGATGGAACTAGAGGGTATTATGCTGAGCGAAATTAGTCAGAGAAAGACAAATATACGACTTCACTCATATGTGGAATTCTAGACACAAAACAGATGAACATAAAGGAAGGGAAGCAAACATAATATAAAAAAACGAGGAGGGAGACAAACCATAAGAGACTCTTAGATATAGAGAACAAGCTGAGGGTTGCTCAAAGGGAGGTGGGTGGGGGGATGGGTTAAGTGGGCGATGGGCATTAAGGAGGGCACATTTTAGGATGGGCACTGGACATCATATGTAAGCAATATATCACTGGGTTCTACTCTTGAAGCCAAGACTACACCGTATGTTAACTAACTTGAATTTAAATAATAACATAAAATAATGATCCAAAAACAAAGAAAGATTGATACCATTTCAGTAAGTAAAGAGGGCTAATTTGATTTATGATTTTGTAGTCCTCTAATTTTGGGATCTGTTTGAATCTTTATGAGCGATGTTTAACTATAACTGGATTGAGATCATACTAAATGTTTATATCCAGTGAATTACTATATATACCAAAAGTTTGACTGATGTGTCTAATGTAGAAAATTCAGAAGAAAAAATTTACAAGAGGTAAATTTACAAACCTACCTTTTTTTTTTTTCAATCTGAGACTTACTTCAACTTTGATTAATTGTTGGAGGTCAAAGTCAGATATCAGATATAAACAGAAAATATTTTACACTTCAATATTTTTATGTATCCAAGTATATTACCTGAACTTAGAAATAAATACTAAATCAAATGAAAAAGAAAAAAAGAGAGAGGGTATAAGTAGAAAGAGTTAGGGGTCCCCCGGAAAAGGAAGACAAGATATAGCTTTCTTGACATAAGAAGAGTCATTGTAGGGGCCCCGGGGGGGCTCAGTCAGTTAAGTGTCCGGCTTCGGCTCAGGTCATGATCTCACGGCTCGCAAGTTCGAGCCCCCACCCCCACCCCACCCTCCCGCCGTGGGCTCTGTGCTGACAGCTCAGAGCCTGGAGCCTGCTTCGGATTCCGTGTCTCCCTCTCCCTGGCTCTTCCCTGCTCACACTCTGTGTCTCCGTCTCTCTCAAAAATAAATAAACATTAAAAAAAATTTTTTTAATAATAATAAAGTGAAGACTTGAGCTATCTTTGCAAGATCTAAACCCCCCTGAGCGCTCACATGCTGGCCTGAAGGCACCTGGGGCCAGAGGATGAACGATGCTGACCCCTGCCAACCCAGGGGACTTTGACCTGGACTCCGCCACCGCCACCTTAGATGACTTTTTTCCCAGTTCTTGGCTCTATTCTCTGTTGCTCAAGCCCCTTCGTGAATATGCTTGCATCCTCAGCTTAAAACGTCCCCATTTTGTTAAAACGTCTGCTAGGGGAAATATTCCCAGGGGTCTCCATAGCTGTTGTAGGTAAAACTCTCCCTTTTTTTAATCTTTGGCTCCGTGCATCTTTTGGCTGCCTCCCACCAAGAGGCGAACCCAGTTTCAGGTAACGAGGGTTAGAGTAACTTGTCACAAGCACACAGGTCATCAGTGTCAGCACGAGGATTTAAACCCAAGCAGAAGGGCCCAGAGCATGAGGTAATAACCAGTTCACTGCACACGTGCTTATGAGGTTAATCCTGGGATGAGGAGAACAGCTCAGGAGCCTTAGAAAGAACTCAGCCTCCAATTGACTATGATCCCATTTCTTGACATTAATCATTTTTGAAAAATCAATTTCCATTTAATATTTGTTTTCTTGAAAATAGCTGGGGTCTATGAAAGCTTCCGCACACGATACCCACGTGTCCGTCAATAGGGGACCAGCAGCCATGAAAAGGACCGAGGTGGCTCTGCTGGTCGCTATAGAATGTGACTCTGGCGGGGGTCTGCTAATCCCTCTTCTCCACTAGGCTTTGACCTTGGCCTACAAGAACCGTAGCTTTCAGCATAGTCCCTTTCAACCCACCCCACACTAAAAGACTTGAACAAACACAGGCTCAGTTCCCAGCTGCCCAGGCCGCCCCTGGCCATGAGGACCTCAGCCCCCTTCAAATGCTCACCCTCCCCGCCAGCACTGCAGACAGACCTCTGGACCCCCAGAGAGCAGTTACTGGGGAAAGTTTACAATTGTAAGTCCTTCCTCTGTCCCTCTGAGACGAATATGTACCTCCCACACCCCAGGAGTGTCATTCTCAAGGACTGAAGGCCATTCCTTTGAAATGTAATCATTCGGAGGGATAAGTCCCCTCTCCCAGGCTCTGTGGGAGGCTAATCACCAGTGAGCCAGCCTAATCGCATTGGCATTGACCAACCCTCTCACTCACTTGGTAATTTTTCATGTCTGACTCTCTCCCTCTCCCTCTCCCTGCTCCCTCATTCTCCCTTTAAAACGCCCTGCACCCCTGAACAAGTTGGAATGGAGCTCGGCTCTTCCACCCCATGCAGTGGATACTGAATGAAACCTGTTTTTACCATATTAACAAATGCCCGGCTTCATCTTTGACAAGGGGTCACTGAGATACGCTGTGGCTGTGGACTGAAAGATGCAAGGTGTGGCACGGTGGCTGGGGACAGCGCGGGGGTGGCCACACGTCCCCAAGTGCCCCTTCATGCTTGTCAGTTTTAAAGCATCATGCTCAGCCATGCTTTCCAAAGTCAAGGCACAAACGCTGCAAATAATTTCAGGTAATATTTATTGAACACAAGGAGCTGCCAGATTAACTCACTCCATGCTCATGGCTCCACAGACTGCTACTTTTATCAAACCCATTTTACAGATGAGAATCTAAGAAAGGTGGGGTACCTTGCTCAAGATATACAGAGCTAGTGAGTGGCTGAGCCAGGCCCGAACGCCACATAGCCTCTAGCAGAGCAAGCTTGCTCTTAAGGACACGGGGACAGCCTCTACAGCCACTTGGTAACAAATGTGTTAAGTTTGAAACAAATAAAGTATGGCGTGCCTAGTCATTTTAAACCAAATATAGAACATCCATTGTGGGGGCGCCTGGGGGGCTCAGTCGGTTGAGCATCCGACTCTTGATTTCGGCTCACGTCATGATCCCAGGGCTGTGGGATTCGGCCCTGCATCGGGCTCCTCACTGCTAAGTGTGAAGCCTGCTTAAGATTCTCTCTCCCTCTCCCTGGCTCATGCTCTCTCTCCTTCTCTCTAAAGTAAAATTTTTAAAAAAGCCATCGCTTAAGCTTCTGTAGGTATACTTCTACACAAAGAATATGAACCCCAAAAAAATATAAAGGGGAAGAAGGGAGGGGGAAGACAGTAAGGAGGGAGGGAGAGGGAGAGGACTGGAGGAGATGGAGGGAGATAAAGGAAGGGGGAGGGGCAGACAAACCGCACAGGTTTCCCCCACAGGCTGCCTGTTGAAGATTCCAGAAATTTCTCTTTCTAACAAAAGAAAGCTAAATAAAAATGCAAAGTCATGGAAACTGGATACACTTGGCACTGAAGTAAACATACTTCCTTTGTCGTGATTAGATCTATTTTTCATTATGAAATTTGTTAATTAACAGAAGTAAAGCAGCCATAAAACCAGTTCATTCCACCCTGCAAAATATTAACTAACCTTTACTTCACAGATAGAGATAGACTTCTTGCCTTCGCAAAGTTTACAATCCTGCAAGCCTCGCCCTACGTTCTTAAGAGTAACATACATTTTGAAGCGTTTCTGATTACTTAGTTCAAATAATGTTTAAACACACAAAAAGCCTGGGCCGTGCTAAGACAAAACATGCAAAGGGCCCTGGTCTTGCACGAAACATGCAAAGTCCAAGAAGTAGCAAACCTCTTCCCAGCTGTACCGGAGAACATTACCACCTTCGGAAAGCAGTTAGATGCACCTCTTTCAGTACTGTTTTGGGTTGTTTTTTTTTAAAACGTTTATTTTTGAGAAACAGAGAGAGACAGAGTGTGAGCGGGGAAGGGGCAGAGAGAGAGAGAGGGAGACACAGAATGCAGAGCAGGCTCCAGGCTAAGCTGTCAGCACAGAGCCTGATGCGGGGCTCGAACCCACAAACCGTGAGATCATGACTGGAGTCGAGGTCAGGCGCTTAACCGACTGAGCCACCCAGGCACCCCAGTACTGTTTTATATTGAATGCCATGCGAGCTAGTGTTTCCTAGTTCATGTTTCACCATTTGCTCACTGGTACTAACTAATTCAAGAATATTTTATTTTTTTTAATATTTTTATTTATTTCTAGGAGAGAGAGAGAGAGAGAGAGCGTGAGCAGGGGAGGGTCAGAGAGAGAGGGAGTCACAGACTCTGAAATAGGCTCCAGGCTCTGAGCTGGCAGTCAGCACAGAGCCCGACGCGGGGCTCGAACCCACGAACCGCGAGATCATGACCTAAGCGAAAGTCGGACGCTTAACCGACTAAGCCACCCAGGCGCCCCAAGAATATTTTTAAATAAGTTGTATATCTCCTGGATATTTTTCTTTTGACTGTTTACTTCAGAGGTCAAACTAACAACAATAATAATAGTAGCTGCCACATATTAAGCACACACTATATCAAAACTGTGCTAAATACTGTATACAGGTTAGAAAATTATTGCATATTAAAATAAATTAATAAAAATTAAATAATTATTTTGTTTAATCCTACAGTCGGTTTTAGGTATTTAGCTTAATTTATTTTTTTTAATTTTTAAAAAATGTTTTATTTATTTCTGAGAGAGAGAGACAGCATGAGCAGAGGAGGGTCAGAGAGAGAGGGAGTCACAGAATCCGAAGACAGGCTCCAGGTTCTGAGCTGTCAGCACAGAGACCGACGCGAAGTTCAAACCCACGAACTGCGAGATCATGACCTGAGCCGAAGTCGGATGCTTAACCGACTGAGCCACCCAGGCGCCCCAGTATTTAGCTTAATTTAGAAAATACCTATGCAGGGGCGCCTGGGTGGCTTAGTCGGTTAAGTGTTCAACTTTCGCTCAGGTCATGGTCTCGCGGTTCGTGGGTTCGGGCCCCGCGTCAGGCTCTGTGCTGACTGCCAGCTCAGAGCCTGGAGCCTGTTTCAGTCTGTGACTCCCTCTCTCTCTGACCCTTCCGTCCTCACGCTGTCTCTCTCTCTCCTAGAAATAAATAAAAATATTAAAAAAAAAAAAAAGAAAGAAAATACCTATGCATTATAGAATCAATTATGCCAAGACATAAATATTCACATGAGAGGTATACAGCTTACCATAAAAACAACATATTCTTAAAATATATCACACCAAGAAGTTTAAAAAGCAGTTAAAAATGCATTTTGAACATTGTACGTCAGTTTTCTTCTACGTAGGAAATGTCAGTAAAACGGAAGTGTTTTGACTGGGTGAATAAGCATTGCTGCCAACAGGCTAATGTGATCACAAAGACATTTTTTATCCATAATCTTTCTCCTTGAATAATTTTTTTTAAAGGAGCCCCCATCACAGTGGGAGTAATTGACCCAGATCAGGAAAAGGTAGGGTTGCTTTTCTTTTTTTTTTTTTTTCTTTTTTTTTAATGTTTATGCTTTTTTTGAGAGACAGAGCACGAGCAGGGGAAGAGCAGAGAGAGAGGGAGACACAGAATCCAAAGCAGGCTCCAGGCTCTGAACTGTCAGCACAGAGCCCGATGCGGGGCTTGAACCCACGAACCACGAGATCATGACCTAAGCCAAAGTCAGATGCTTAACCAACTGAGCCACCCAGCCACCCCTGAATAATTTTTAAAAACCTATTTTTATCATTCATTATATGTCGGTCACTGAGCCAGGCACCTTAGTGGCATTATCATATTGATTTAATGATTCAACACCCACAAATTTCTACGAACCCTGCTGGACGTAGCAAGTGCTCAGTAAACGTTGGCTCTTATATTCTCAATCTTCACATACTTATAATTCCTAATGAGGGAAGGATTATTCCACCCTGCCACAAAGGAAGACGTGGTGCTCTGTCCAGAGTGACCCGGATGGTCAATGGCAAAGCCCAGCGGAGGTCAGGTCTGTCTCTTCTAATTCTTGGTGGCTTGTCAGAAAATACAGGCGCCGAAACTAAGTCCAGTTCAGACCGATGGTGTAATGTAGAGTCCATGTGGTCTGGAGAAGTCATTCCCTCTGGGAATTGGAGGTGATGGGAGAGAGGGGACACCGAGTGTAGAAACTGCCAGAAAACCCAGGAAAACTGGTTGTACCTTGCACACAGCCTCTGAGAGGCTCTTGCCTCCACCCCCCCATTTGCTCAGAGGCAGCTCTGCGCCAGGCACGGCATTGAGGCTGGAGAACCAGGCAGTGGTTGCTGACTGACTCCAAGACATCTGACAGCCAAGTGACAAACTGGACATCTGCAAACTGGGACAAGAAAACAGGGCGCTGAGCCAAGGACTAGGGTTATAACTTCAGATGTTCTGAATGCAGTTTCTTACAGTTTTCCTGTTTTCTTATTAAATCTTATATAATCGAATATATGGACAGGAGAAGAGATGCGCTCTCCTTTCCTATCTACCTGGTAATTTCCATAACGGTAAACTGGATGGATAAGACCAAGGACATAGAAATCGATTTCTATCTAGCCTTTACCGACCAACCAGTAAGTACGTTCCTCTAAGTGATAAACGTAAGGTGGGTCTTACCACTAAATGGGTTACAATCGGAAGTCCCTTTCTGTCTCACTTTACTTTGATGAAGCTTAGTCTATCAACTATGTGTCCAACTTGGACAAAGTTCCAGAAAAATCAGAGATCCCAGGACCGGCAGGGGCTGCAGTAAGGCAAGTGCCGCTGGTCCTCCTGGAAGGGGGTCATCGCCGGCGCCTTAGGTCCCCGCCGCCCGAGGTCTGCTCAGTACCGCGCGCCCGGGGTCCCCCGGTGCCCCTGACCGTCGCGGACTGTCCAGCGGCCCCTTGCCGCCGCATCTTTCCCCTTTTGGCTCGCATGCACCCTAAACCCCGCGGCTCCCGCCTACAGCCTCGAACCCGGGAACAGCCTGCCCGGTCCGAGCCGCTTAACAGAGCTACGAATCCCCGAGGGCAACGAGCCACCAGCAGACGCCGCCCCGCCATCCTCATTTCAGGAGGCTCTTTCGCCAAAAAAGAGTTGCACAAATCTCGACCAGCACGGAGATGGGCCCCGCGCGCGAAGTTCTAGAAGGAGGAAGACCGGGGAAGGGGCGGCGCGGCGAGGGCGCGTCTACACACACACGCCACGGACGCTCCGGGCCCGCGCCCGCCCGCCCGCTCTCCTTCCGCCACGCCCTCACCCCCCGGGGCGCGTGCCCGGCAGCGCGCTCCGCTCTGGCCACGCCCCTCCGACCGCCTCCTTGGGGCGCGTGCCCGCCCGCGCGTTCTCGTCCGGCCACGCCCCCAGGGGCGCGTCCCCGCGCGCACGCTCTCGCCGCGCTTCCCCGCGCCCCTTGCTCACCGGGAGGCCGATCAGAGCCGCAGAACCGTCCAAAGGGCCAGAGGCGGATGGTGAAGAGTGGCGGGAAAATTGAAATGAATTGAGTCAGACCTCAGCCGGTGGGAAGCGTTCCCCCCCCCGCCCGCCCCGAGGCTGCAGGATGCGTTCAAATACTCACCCCTGCTTCCTCACTTGCAACCCGAGGGCCTTGGTTGAAGTTTTTTTCTGGAGCCCGTCTGAGGGCCTCTGCGCGTCTACGCCGCCTTCAGCCCGGAGACTTTTGCAGACGACGTGGCGGCTGCGCGGCCGTTTCAGCCGAGAGACGAGGACCAGGCGCGAGGCGCAAGGGCCGAGGGTCCGCCGCAGCCGGCGGTGGTTACCGCACGTGTGCGGCGCTGACCCGAGGGGCCCGGACGGGGGCGCCCGAGGGATCCGAGCCCGCACCGCCTGGGCCCGCAGCGCTTGCTGAACGAATGGAGCGGGGGCGGGGCGGAGGGCACCTGACACAGGGGCCCAGGGCAGCGGGGACAGACCTGACCTCTGTGGGAGGGAGAGTCCAAAAAAGGAGGAAGTGCCAGGGCCCAACTGTAAGGTGTTGCTCCGCCCCTGTGCCCGAGGCCATCACGACCACCACCCTGCCCTCCACGCAACTTTCGTTTAGTAAACGCTAATTCAGGGAGGCTGGCGGCTAGGGCCCGCAGGGAAGCCGAGACGCGCCCCGGGAATCATTGCCGGCATCGTCATAGCAACCGCCAGTCGTTAGGCCAGCAGCCCCTTTCAGCTGTAGCCTCTCGTCTTTGCTTGGGTTCCCCGGGAAACCGAATCGGAGCCTCGGAGATGCCGGCGGGCAGGGCTCTCGGGAAGCAGCGCGGGAGCGGGTGGGAGAAGCTGGACGGGCAGATGGGAGCCTTAGGCAATTCCATAGGGAGCTCAGCCTCGGAGATGGTCCCTGAGGGTTGGTGCTGAATCAAAGTAAGGGGGGGTCAGCCCTTGTTAACCCTGTAGGGACCGGTCAGGGCGGAGAACTGCCCCGAGGAGGGCATACTCCAGGGCGGGGCGGCTCCCTTCCGTGAAGGGCAGGCCTCAGGGAAGAACTCAGCTACACTTGACCTGTCACAACCAACACTGGACCGTGCAAGCAATCCTCTGCCCTTAGGAAGATTCTGGTGGCACAGCAGGGCACCCACTATGCTCCTTGAGGGCAGCCTTTTGCATTCTCTGCTGCTCTTTAAACACCTTTTTTTCAGGGGCGCCTGGATGGCTCAGTCAGTTAAGCCACCGCCTTTGGCTCAGGTCCTGATTTTATCATTCGAGACTTCAAACCCCACGTGACGCTCGTGCTGACACCCCAGAGCCTGGAGCTGCTTCAGATTCTGTGTCTCCCTCTCTCTCTGACCCTCCCCCACTCGCACTCTGTCTCTCACTCTCAGAAATAAATAAACATTAAAAAAAATAAATAAAAAATAGGAGCGTCTGGTGGCTCAGTTGGTTAAGCATTCAACTTAGTCTCAGGTCATGATCTCATGGGTCCTTGGGTTCAAGCCCCACGTTGGGCTCTGTATTGACAGCTCAGAACCTGGAGCCTGTTTCAGATTCTGTGTCTCCCTCTCTCTCTGCCCCTCCCCCACTCACACTCTATCTCTCTCTCTCTCAAAAAATTTTTTAAAAATTAAAAAATAGGGGCGCCTGGGTGGCTTAGTCGGTTAAGCGTCCGACTTTCGCTTAGGTCATGATCTCGCGGTTCGTGGGTTCGAGCCCCGCGTCGGGCTCTGTGCTGACTGCCAGCTCAGAGCCTGGAGCCTGTTTCAGTCTGTGACTCCCTCTCTCTCTGACCCTCCCCTGCTCATGCTGTCCCTCTCTCTCTCCTAGAAATAAATAAAAATATTTTTAAAAATAAATAAATAAATAAATAAAGTCCATCGAATCCATATACCACAATTTATTTATCCATGTCTTTGTTGATGGCATTTAGATCATTTCAGCACTTGGCTTTCTTGAGCAATACTACTTGCAAATATTATCTTGATGCTCGTTTCTTCAGGTTCTATACCTCGGCACGGAACCTCTGGGTCACAGCGTTTCCACTTTCAACTTAAACAATTGACGCCAAACTGTTTCTCAGACGGTCTCCAGTCAGATCTCCCACCAGCACTTGCAATTGCTCCGTACCTTACCGTTAGTTGGTGTTACCAGACTTTTTCTCTTTCGCCAATTGGGTAGGTATGTAAGGGTATCAACCAGTTTCTGATTAAGCAAGCAGAAAAACTTGAGGTTTTTCTTTTTCTTTTTTTTTTTTTAATGTTTTATTTATTTCCAGGAGAGAGAGAGAGACAGCGTGAGCAGGGGAGGGTCAGAGAGGGAGTCACAGACTGAAGCAGGCTCCAGGCTCTGAGCTGGCAGTCAGCACAGAGCCCGACGCGGGGCTCAAACCCACAAACCGCGAGATCATGACCTAAGCGAAAGTCGGACGCTCAACCAACTAAGCCACCCAGGCGCCCCAAAACTTGAGGTTTTTCAACAGGAGGAATTTAATAATGGAAATGAACTAAGGGCTCAGGGCAATGTTGGCATGGAAGAGAGAGCACACTTAAGGAGGACTGCAGGATTCGTAATTGCAAGAAATCAACACGGTTCCTAGGGCTACAGCAACAAAAGAGAGGAAGACTTATCTTCTTCTCTGACACAGGCTGCTGAGAGCTAAGAGAAGCACACTTACTAGTCTCTGGGAACACAGAAGGGGGCTCCTCCCCTGGCACAGTTACTACAATTATGGAAGTACAGTACTCTTTCTGGTACATTCACTCTGGCTTCTGAGAGTACCTCTTTGTAGCCTGTGGCTCAGTGATTTTTTTTTACCTCTAGGCTCCTAGCTCTTTCTTCCATTGTCCTCATTCTGAGAGCGCACACCAGTACCCACCCAGTCACCCGGGGTCAGAATCCTGGAGTCACCATCCTCTTCCAGACTCCTCCCTCCACCTCTGAGCCTCTCCTCCCTCCTGTCACACAGCCCTGCCAGAGGACAGACACGCCTTTCTAGTCTAGCTCCCAGCACGTGATATCATACAAACTACCGCCTCAGGAAATGTTTCTTTAATGACTGAAAACATAAGGGTTTGGGGACAAGATGAACCAAAAGATCCCCTCGAGTGGCAGGGTGCCCGGCTGGCTCGTCAGTTCAGCATGCAACTGTTGACCTCAAGGGTTGTAAGTTCAAACCCCACACTGGGTGTCCACACTGGGTGTAGAGATTACTTAAAAATAAAACCTTAAAAAAAAGGGGGGGGGGAGGGAGAGAGAGAAAGTGGCTTCCCTTTCTAACCCGAGGCAACGGGAGGACAAGTGGCTGTGCCGACAGCGTGGCTGTACCAGCCGCTGAACCCCTGAAATGGACCCAGACCTGAAGGTACAGAGCCTCCCCATGCTCCTCCCAGGGACTCCCTGGCAACATGGGGCTAGCCCACTCCCTGGCCTGGCAGGTGGCTGCACATTTTGTTTTAAATCCTTATTTATTTATTTTGAGAGAGATAGAGAAAGCCAGCACAGGAAGTACAGAGAGAGAGAGAGAGAGAGAGAGAGAACCCCAAGCAGGCTCCACGCTGTCAGCTCAGTGCCAGATATGGGGCTCAAGCCCACAGACCGTGAGCCGAAATCAACAGGTGGACGCTTAACGGACGGAGCCATCCAGGCACCCCACATTTCGAATATGACTCCAGAAGGGTGAGTTTGGGGTGGAGAGAGCCGGTTTCACTGAGTCAAGATCTGTTGGTTTAGGTGAACGCTATTTTGTGACTTTCAAGATCTCATTGAAACCCACTGCATACCGAATGTCTCTGGGCCCAAAGGCGGCGAAGCTATGGGTATTCTCAGGACGAGCGATTCGCTTTTTTGTTTGATTAAAAGAAATATAGAGTTATCTCCCTCTGCCAGATCAGTCCCTGTAGGGCTCTAAGAAAAAGGGGTCAGGGAAGGGCGTGAAGGGAACAGGAAAAGGGAACAGCTGACCTGGCAAAGGGCACTTAGGCCACTGTGCCTTGTTAAGCACAGTAGGACAGGGTGGCCACAGGCCAGCAGTCAGTTCAGCCTGAGGACAGTGGAGCTCAGAGAGCTTCCAGATGCAGGATGGCGAGCCAGCAGAGTCATTTTAGGCTGAGCCACCACCCAGTCACTGTTTCAGGTAGCTCTGGCCGCACCCTGTCCCCTCACTCACCAGCAGCGGTCCTGAATCTGTGCCCAAATAAAAGAGGGTCTGCTCCGCCCCGAAGCCTCAGGAATGCACTGAGCTCACTAGCGCCCACCATGCAGGGCATTTGCCTGGAGCTCAGTCCAGGCTTGGGGGGTGGGGGTGGGGACAAGGGGACTGTCTGGAGGCTGAGCCAAGGTCCGGAGGCTGGGCCCTTTGTCAGGGCCCCTATGACCAGGTGTACATTTGTGTAGAGTAGTGACCTCTCTGTGTGATTCCCCGAGGAAGTAAAACCAGAGCTGCCACTGTGCTGTTGGGGGCGGGGGGGTGGGGTGGGGGGAGGTTGGTGGCAGTAGAAGGAATATGAGGGTCAGGACAAATGATTTCTCTTGTCTTCCTGGGGTGACAAACACCCAGCCCAGGGGGTCACTGATGTGGAAGGGGAGGGAGGCAGAGGCAGTCAGGGAAAGGCTTCTGTGGGAGGAGAAAGCAGGCGCGGGGGGGGGTGACTGAGGTGAGCATGCTGGTGGGGGAGGGGGAGGGAGGAGGGAGCAGATGATGATCAACCGGGTTGAGGGAGGTTGAGGTCCGATGTGCTAGAGGGCCCCCCTAGAGGTCAGACTGGAGCGGTGCCAGGTATAAATGAAGCGTCATCCATGAAGAAGAGGTGGCAGTGTGGGGTCCCCAAGGCAGAGGAGGAAAGAGCCTCTTCAAAGGAGTCATTATTTCTGTCACCCCACAATCTGGGACCCCCTGCATAATATATCAAGGAAGCCAAAGCATTTCCGGAACTACGACACCACGGTGCCTGTACCCATCATAGAAACCATCTCATCACCCCTAGCTTCCAAGCCCCTCTCCCGGACCCCCAGATAAGGTCCAAATTCCTTAGCGCTACACTGAGCCCCGCCCGATGCCCCCCTTCCCCACATTTTCCAGCCACCAACTTTCCCCGCATCGTGGCACATCCCTGCCTGCCCTGTCTCAGGGCCTGGGTCTCCTGTCATTCCCCAGGGAGGATTCACACTCTCCAGCCCCCATCTGCGGGATTATAGTTGACCATTTAGGGGCTCTGCTGGACTGTGACCCCTGAGCGGTCAGGCTTTCCAATTAGCAAACAGTGGTCAATGAACAGGAGGCATTTTCCCTTATTTGTCCAAGATTTGCCTCTTTCTCAGAGGATGCACTTTAGTGCCTTTATTATAGCATTTAGTACCCAAACATCCCCTTCATGACAGGCATCTTGATCCTTTCCAGGCTCAGTGTTATTGTCCATAATTCTTCCAAACCTGGGGAGTTCCTCCATGTCCCCAATTTACATATTCATCCACTTGTGCAACAAATATTAAGGCTAGTTCGTGCCAGGCACTACTGGTGACCCCCAGTCACAGTGAGAACATGCTGGACGTAGCTTTTAACATTTAACCATTGGGGCGCCTGGGTGGCTCAGTCGGCTGAGCGACCGACTTCCGCTCAGGTCACGATCTCACCTTCGAGGGTTTGAGCCCCATCGGGCTCTGTGCTGACAGCTAGCTCAGAGCCTAGAGCATGGAGCCTGTCTTCGGATTCTGCGGCGCTTTCTCTCTCTCTCTCTCTCTCTCTGACCCTCCCCTGTTCATGCTGCCTCTTTCTCTCAAAAATAAATAAAACACGGGGCGCCTCAGTGGCTCATTCGGTTAAGCGTCCGACTTTGGCTCAGGTCATGATCTCAGTTTGTGGGTTCGAGCCCCGCGTCGGGCTCTGTGCTGACCGCCAGCTCAGAGCCTGGAGCCTGTTTCAGATTCTGTGTCTCCCTCTCTCTCTGACCCTCCCCTGCTCACGCTGTCTCTCTGTCTCAAAAATAAATAAAACATTAAAAAAATTTTTTTAATAAAAATTAAAAAAAACAAAAATAAATAAAACATAGAAAACCACATTTAACCATTAAAAATCACCCCACCTTTAGTCCTCTGGTGCGAGCCAGGGAGGACCCAGGTGTAGCCCGGCTCGCTGCGACTGCTCCCTGGGCCTGCGCCGCTCCGGGTGCCGCGCGGGAGTGAGGCCCGCCATAGAAATTGCCCAGGGTCGGGGTCAAGCAGAGACTTCTCCCCTCGACATCATCCCCGGTGTAGCCCAAATATTTGGAGGCGGTGTGGCCACCGCCCCAGGGCTCCCTAGCCTCTGCTCACAGCCTCTGCCGGGTGGGCTTGTCTCCAGGCGGACCCCCAGAGGCCGGCTCTGGGATCCGGGTGGGGGACACGCCCTTGTCGGTAGGAAGTCTCCGGCTGGGCGGACGGGGGCGGGGCCTGGACAGGGGCGGGGCCTGGACAGGGGCGGGGCCAGGCGGGCGGCCAGGCGGGGTCTGAAGCTCCGGCGTGCCTACTACCTGTCGCGACCCAGCCGAGTAGTGACGGCCCCGTGCGCCCGCAGGACGACTCTAATGGGTGAAGACGCCGCGCCCAGGGCCCCTGAGGCCGGAGTGGGAGGGGGCGGGCACGCTTGCCATTCCACTTGCCCCACCTACTTGCGACTGACAATGCCACGTTCGCGGGTGTCGTGACTCCTTCACTGGCACCCCTCGACCCCGGAGCGGAAGTGGGAGGAGGCCGGACCCGACCCGCGGGAGGGTGGGGACCCGGGAGGGTGGGGGCCCCCAGGACAGGGCTGTACGTGGCCTCTCCGGGTTCTGGGAGCCCCAGGAAACAAGCGGGGGGTGGGGGGACTGGAGGCTCCCAGGTTTCCAGCCGGACCGGATGGAAAGGTCAGTGCTGGACGGTGGGGAAGGCAGCCAGCACCCGAGGGCACCAGAGACCGCGTGGTGCTGGGTGGTCGGCACTGGGCTTCTGGGGCTGTGCCGCCTGCGCCTGATCTTGGCCCTACTTCAGCCTCCCTGGTGACCTTGGACATGAACTGCACCTCCCCACGCCTCCATTTCAGGTCTGCGAAGGGAGGGCAATCATGATCGGATTTACTATGAGGAAGTGAGGAGAGGGGCCATCCTATCTACCCTTAGATCCCTTTTGAAAGCTTAGAATATGTTGGCTCTTGTTTTTCCTCTGCCGGCTCCAGTTTTACAGAAAAAAAAAACAAAACAACTGGGGCTCCGGAGGTTTTTTTAGTAACTGGCCCAAGGTTACACAGCCAGCCAGTGGCAGAGCCCAGGCCTTGCCAATTTCCCCAGCCAACGGCATAAAGTTCTGTCGGTGTTCCTCACTCAGGGGGACCCAGTTTATTTTTCCTTCCTCCGGGTATGCCCAGACCCGCATCAGGCTCTCCTGGGGGTCCCCTGGGGGCAGTGCAGGACTGTGAGTCCCCTGGGTTCCGCTGGTGCCCCAGACACACTGGGGCACTGATGAGGGGCTCCGAAAGTGCCCGCCTCATGAAGGAGTGGGTGGCTGTCTTACAGGTCTGATGTCAGAGCTGAAGCTGGCTGTGCCCTGGGGACACATCGCTGCCAAACTCTGGGGCTCCCAGCAGAACCCCCCCGTTCTTTGCCTGCACGGCTGGCTGGACAATGCCAACTCCTTTGATAGGCTCATCCCTCTTCTCCCAAAAGGTAGGGCTGAAGGGGTAATGAGGGGCAACATGGCATAGACTGCAAGAGAATGAGGGCTGGGGGGGAGACGTCTGACCTGCCCCCTGTCTCTTGTCTCAGACTTTTGTTATGTCGCCATGGATTTTGGGGGCCACGGGCTCTCATCCCATTACAGCCCAGGTCTCCTGTATTACCAGAAAAACTTTGTGATTGAGATCCAGAGAGTTGTAGCAGGTAAATAAGAGGCCAAGTGTGTGGGGGGGGGTGGGGTGCACTGGGGCATCCCCTGTCCTCTTTGAAGTGAGGTGTGGTAGCCGGGTAGCGGCGCTGGTCTGGAAGGGACCTGGGGTCTGGCCTTAGTCCTGCCAGGAATTCATGGGTGACTTTGGGAAAGTTGGAGAAGGCTGTCAAGGAAGAACTCCCTCCCTCCTGGGGGTTCCACCCCCACGGGGAAGCCGGGGCCCCTCCAAGCTAGTTTCCTGAGTGGGGCCCCCCAGATGCTGGCGAAGGATGCCCTGAGCACAGGGACTACAGAAGGGAGGTGTGCGGGAGGCTGGGCCCATCCACACCGGGCTCCGTGTGTTTTCAGCTTTGAAATGGAATCGTTTTTCCATCATGGGTCATAGTTTTGGTGAGTACACTTTGCCCTTTGGCCAGCAGGGGGGCTGACAGGGCTGGGGGGCTGCGAGGGAGGGACAGGAGTTGGTACACGGATACCCTGCACTTCTGGCCACTGCAAGGAGAGGGGAAGGGGTGTGTGGAGCACTATGGGCGGTGCCCTTTGGCCTGAGGCAATTCCCCCAGGGGATATACGGCCCCAGGGATGCTGTCTTCCAATGTGACAAGGGAAATGTGGCCTTTTGAGTGGTTAGGTCTGATGAAGGGGTGCTACGGTCCTACGGAGGGAACCCCAAGTTTGGCAGCGAATAAAGAGCGCTGGCCGCCTGTGGGAGAGAGGAGCCAGGCCCTAGCCTGGGGTGGGGCAGCCCCTGGGAGGAAGTTTCCGCAGAATTTCGAGAGCAGGGTGGGGGGAATACCAACCCCCTCCTCTTTTGTCCCCTAGGTGGTCTTGTGGGCGGAATGGTGAGTAGATGGCTTTGCGGTGACCACCTCTGGCCACCTTGGGCGCTCTGCCAGGTGGGGTGGGAGAACAGGAGAAAGAAGGGGAAGGAGCCAGGAAAGGAAATACATCCTCATATCACAAAGTTGAAGCCAGCAGTTTTTGACCCAGCGTCACCTTGCTTTGTTGCTGGCGGTAACAATCATTATTGTGGGGCGGTTGGTGAAACTCAAGATTCCGGAGCTTCCACATTCTCCAGCCTCAGAGAGCCCTGGAGTCCAGCTATCAGCAGGGGGTGGACCTTGGTCTGAGTGTGGGGGGAGGGGAGAGGAGGCTACCGTGAAGGGAACAATGACACCAGAAATGCCAGTGTCCCCAGGGAAAAGCTGGAGTCCCGTTGCCTTCTTCCTCTCCAACTCATTCTTCCCTTTTTGGGTCAACATCATAGTTTTCCTGTATCTTCCCCGAGATGGTGGATAAACTTATCTTGCTGGACACCACGCCATTTGTCCTGGACTCGAAAGTAAGAATAAAGACTTTCGTGCATACCGTCATGGGGGAGACCCGGGCCCCCCAGTAGAGTCCCCAGCCCTGTCTCTTTGGTGGGTACCAGGGAGGCGGGAGAAGGTGGCAGAGGGCAGACAACGGGGGATCAGAGAGGACCCCCACAGAGGACAGGGTTATGCACCCTAAACCCCTAGGAGTGGGCAGAGAAAGGGGTTGCAGGAGTCTTGATGATCCTTGGAAACCCTGTATGTGGCCTGCGGTCTACAGCATGCCAGGTCAGTGACAAAGTGGCAGGGGGTGGAGAGGGTAGGAAGAGTGGACTGAGGAAGCTCTGGGGGCACACAGCTTGGTGAGGCCACCGGCACTCACGCTCAGTTGCATGCTTTTGTGCTGTGCACACACTGTACAGCCGCACACGGCAGCCCTGAGTGCGGACCGATGGGAAAGTGCCGATCCCTCTCACCGCCACCACCAGTGACAGCAATCAGTGCCGTCCCTGCATCTGGGTCCTGGCTCTGCCATTGACCTGCTGGGCGACCTTGGGCAAGGGACTTGACCTATATGGACCTTGTTTCCTCATCTGTAAAATTCGCCACCAATTCCAATTTCTTATCTGTAAAATGGCCACAGAGGCCAAAAGGGCATGAACCATGCCATCTGTTTATCGCAACATGCACGGTCCCAGCACGCAGTAAGTGCCCAGTAAGTGTTGGTTTCGTGAATAGAAAGCCTGTGGGGTAACGTGAAGGTCCAGCGAGACTCCGGGCTGCACACCCTTCTTTGTTTCACCCACGGTGCAGTCCTCTTTGTCTTGCATTCTCGAGGGGTTGGATGGGAGTGTCACTTCCCACTGCTGCAGGGTGGGGGGTGGGAGACTGGACACGGCTGCGCTGTGCCCGGAGGGAGCTAGGTTGGAAATGTGTCCACTGGAAGCAGGGCTGGGAGCCCCATCTGCACCCCCTGCAGTCTCCCTCCACCGTATGGAGTGATAGCACCCATTAAACCAGATGAACTTGCCGGCCCTGGATGGTGCCTGGCTCACGGGCCTACGGCTGAGCCTTTGCATAGCACATGGCAGAGGTTTCCTTTCCCTCCGTCACCCAGCCTGATCCCTCCAGCTGTCCCGCCCCCAGGCAGGGCTGTGACCAGGCAGACAGCTTGCTCTGATCACAGGGCTGACTGGCAGGGGGTGATCTGTGCCTCCTCTCACGGGGTCAGAACGAATCCCTGCTAAGTGGGTGCGTGGAGGGCAGGGGAGGAGCTGGAGCCCAGAGTCCTGCGCACCTAGCAGAACCCGCAACCCACCCACACCCCCCAGGAACAGGAGAACTTGATAACCTACAAGCAGAGGGCGATAGAGCACATGCTGCAGGTGGAGGCCTCCCAGAAGCCCCAGCGGGTGGTCAGCCCAGAGGAGATGCTGCAGGGGTGAGTGCCGTCTGGTGAGACGGGGCAGTGTGGGAGGGGGTGGGGACGCTGGAGGAACTCTGGGATACCAAGGGGGGAGGTCTCTGGGGCGCAGAGGGGGCATCTGTCTCCCCCGCAAATGCACCGCAAGCCCATTTTTCGCTGTGCTCGCCCTGGGCACCAGGCTGCCTGGGACTCGTCAGACACCCCGGCCGGGACTTGATCTGCCTCTCCTCCTTCGCTCTGTAGCCATGCCCTTCACGTGCCAGGAGCCCCCTCCACGCCTTCTCTGCCCCGCTTCCTCTCCCCGTAATTGTTTGTTTTTTTTTAATGTTTTATTTATTTCTAGGAGAGAGAGGAGAGAGAGAGAGACAGCGTGAGCAGGGGAGGGTCAGAGAGAGGGAGACACAGACTCTGAAATGGGCTCCAGGCTCTGAGCTGGCAGTCAGCACAGAGCCCGACGCTGGGCTCGAACCCACGAACCGCGAGATCATGACCTAAGCGAAAGTCGGACGCTTAACCGACTAAGCCACCCAGGCGCCCCTGTCTCTCCCCGTAATTGTGCGCATGTGCACACATAGCCAGCCTCCTCCCTGGTCCTCTGGGGCACCTGGGAGGCTCCATCGATTAAGCATCCGACTCTGGCTCAGGTCACGATCTCCTGGTTCGTGAGTCCGAATTGCCTTCCCCACACCTCCTCCCGGCCTCAGCAGGCTGCCCCTTCCTCTGGGGGTCTGACTCCCCTGGGTCAGTGGCTCCTCCCTGCCCTGGAGGTGGCTGAAGATCTGCAGGTGGTGGCCACAGACGGGTAGCCTTTGCGCCTCCGAAGTGTCACTGGTAGTCAGCGATCTATAAATATTTGTTGGCTAAAGGAGTGAAATACACACACCTGCGCTCACTCACACACACAGCCTGCTGATGGGAGCATCCCCACTGACCGATGCCCATGTCCGCTGTGGGGTGGCCCTCCTCTTCCTTCTGTCTGCTCCCCCGCCCCCCAAGACATTCAGCGTCCCTCTATCTTCCCCAGGTTCCTAAAGAACAACAGTCACTTGGGCGAGGAGTGTGCGCGGCTCCTGCTGCAGCGAGGGACCACACAGGTGGCCACAGGTAGGGACTCCCACTGTCCAAGACCATTGGCTATCAGCCCCGTTCTCACCGAGGAGCCGTAACAGCTGCGCGTTAGGGCTTCCTGCTCTGAACCCGGCACCGTGCTGAGTGCCTAGCAAGCGGTATCTCGGAAACACCCCCTGCTACCTTATATTCACCCCTGTGAGAGCAGGGGAAACTGAGACTTGGAAAGGCCAAATGACTCCTGCCAGCCCCTGCACATCCCAGAGAGGCCTGTGGGGGGCGTCGTCAGGTGTCTGGGGACTAAATGTTGGGGAATGTTCCAGCCCTGCTTTGCTGCCCTGAGTGGTGGGTGCCAGTGCCTGAAGCTACGGTTTGGGGACGTCCTGTGGGGCAGGGTGACTCAAAAGAGGTTTTTCAAAATGGACAAGTGGACAAGGCGCCTGGCACTCTCAATCAGTAGAGCATGTGACTCTTGATCTCTGGGTAGTGAGTTCAACCCTGGTTTGGCCATGGATCCTTGCTTAAAAAAGAAAAAAAGAAGGGGCACATGGGTGGCTCAGTCGATTAAGCGTCCGACTTGTGTTTGAGCCCCATGTTGGGCTCTGTGCTGAGAGCTCAGAGCCTGGAGCCTGCTTCGGATTCTGTGTCTCCCTCTCTCTCTGACCCTCCCCCATTCGCGCACTGTCTCCCAAAAATTAAAAAACTTAAAAAAAAAAAAAAGACAAAAAGAAATAAAGGGCTCCTGGTTGGCTCAATCAGAAGAGCACGCAACTTTTTTTTTTTAAATATATTTTTAAAATTTATTTCTAGGAGAGAGAGAGAGAGAGACAGCGTGAGCAGGGGAGGGTCTCCTGAGAGAGAGGGAGATACAGACTCTGAAATAGGCTCCAGGCTCTGAGCTGGCAGTCAGCACAGAGCCCGACGCGGGGCCCAAAACCACAAACCGCGAGATCATGACCTAAGCGAAAGTCGGATGCTTAACCGACTAAGCCACCCAGGCACCCCAAGAGCAGGCAACTCTTGATCTTGGGGTTGTGAGTTCGGGCCCCACCTTGAGTGTAGAGATGACTAGAGAAATAATACACTTAAAAAAAAAAACGCTGAGGGGCGCCTGGGTGGCTTAGTCGGTTAAGCGTCCGACTTTCGCTTAGGTCATGATCTCGCAGTTTGTGGGTTTGAGCCCCGCGTCAGGCTCTGTGCTGACTGCCAGCTCAGAGCCTGAGCCTGTTCCAGTCTGTGACTCCTCTCTCTCTGACCCTTCCCTGCTCACGCTGTCTCTCTCTCTCTCTCTCTCCTAGAAATAAATAAAACATTAAAAAAAAAAAAAACGCTGAATATAGCACAGTGTTTACCCAAATGGAGGAGTTAGGGCACATTAGCTTCAGGGCAGCATCAGGCCTGTGTTCTCTGGACTTTGAGGAAAACTTTACCAAGATCCCACTCCACGCCCAGCCTCGGGAGAGGCCTTGGGAGCTGCGGTGAGCAGGAACAGACCCTGGCTCACACAACTTCACGCCATTCACAAGTGCCCTCACTGGAAATGTCTCCCCCAGGAGGTGGGCAAGGAGGAGGCCGGGTCGGGAAGATACATTCTAGGAGGAGAAACAGGCGATAAACACGTAGACAGACAAACCAATAGACATTTTATTGTAAGTGGGATAAAGGAAAGGTACAGGTGTTCCAGAAGAGACCCCCACGGGGGGGAGGGGGTGTACTGGAGGTGGTCCCCAGGAAGTGGGACAGAAGCCCAAGGGAAACAGCATGGTAGGGGTGCCTGGGTGGCTCAGTTGGTTAAGCGTCCAACTTCGGCTCTGGTCAGATCTCACAGTTTGTGGATTCGAGCCCCGTGTCAGGCTCTGTGCTGGAGCCTGTTTCGGATTCTGTGTCTCCCTCTCTTTCTGCCCCTCCCCCACTCATGCTCTGTCTCAAAAATAAATAAACTATTTTTTTAAAAAAAGCATGATAAAATGGAACAGGCACTAAGTTGGGCCAGAAGGACCCAGTTTGATTCCTGACCGTCCCAGCTCCAAGATCTGGGCAAGTCCCTCCTCCCCATGTAGGAACCTGCCCATTTTTCTGAGGTGATGAACAATGCCTTGTGATTTTTTTGTGCTCCTAGTATGATAGGATCAAGCAAGATGAATGCACCACCTTATAAAGTGGCTTATAAAGTACCAAATAAGGCTGCGGGGTCAGAACCCCCAGGGCCCACCGGAGCTGGAAGTCACTGGTCTGCTGGGAGTCAGGTGCCAGGAAGCAGTAAGGACAGCGGCCCTGGACAGCGGCCCTGGAGCCAGGCAGTGGCTAATTTCTGGGAACTCGGGTCTGGTATGGCCAGGATTTCCAGTTGGTCATGAGAAGCCAGAGATCTACTGTGTTGTTTGTTTGTTTTTCCCCAGAAATTGCCGAAATGCCGTGAGGTCAAATGGAATCGATTTCAGGGATGTTTTGGCCTCTGGCTGCCAGTCTGCCACTGTCTCAGTCACTGGTTCTGAACCTTGGCAAATCCGCCATGGAGAGGGGCGGTCCAGCGAGAGGGGCCGCGGACCCCGGCTTCCCCATGTGCCCACACAGATGGCCGGCCCAGAGGGGCCCCAGGCGCAGAAGTGGGCTAATCCGGGATAAGACGTGCTCTTGGCCAGGCTGGGGAAGCCGATTAGGCCCGGTCGGGGTCACGTGAAGCAGGGAGCACAGACCCTGAACCAACGTCCAGGAGGGTGAGGAGAGGCGGAGGGCGGCCCTGGAAGGGTAGTGGTGGGCAGTGGACGGGGGACTAGATTACGACGTTGGGACCAGCCCGTCTGCAGCAGGCAGAGCCCTTTGGAGCTTAGCCTTAACCTCGAAGAGGACCGAGCAGGCTCCCAGACCCCACTGGGTGGTGCGACCCTGGAGGTGTTTCAGGCTGCCCTGAGTCCTTGTCCTCAAGCCCCAGAGCCCCTGACAGCCCCATTCCACTCTGGACCAGCAGAGGGCAGAGGCCGCTCCGTCAGTCCAACCTGGCCCTGTAACCAAAGCCAAGTTCATAAGCCAAGTTCATGCGCAGCAGAACCAGTCACTGAGACATGGAGGGGAGGGAGGAGTTTATTCGGGAGGCCGACAAAGACGGAGGCAAGGAGACTGGAGAATAAGCCTCAAATCTGCCTCCCTGGGAGGGGGAAGGGCCAGGGACTTTTAAAGGCAGTTGGAAAAGGGTCTGGGTAAGAGGGACGGGAGCTATGTGGCTTAACACCAGCTGAAGGCAGTGACGATGTCGGGAGAGGGGTCATTTCATTTTGTTGGGCTCTCAGTGGAGGTCAGTGTGCTGAGCAGTTCCGGCCAGCTTGATGAAACCCTGAGAACAAATGAATTACCACTTGGTTATCACGGAGTCGGGCAAGAATATTATGTTAGAGAAATGTCCAGACAAGCAGGTTGCCGTGAGGAGGTTGCAACCGCCTCAGCTGCCCTGTTAAGTTTCAGTCCCCGTTGCCTTTAGACTTTTCCTCCTTCTTGAGCAAATTGGGAGGATGCCAGCTCTGGCTACTTCCTTCTGAAATGGGCCGGGGGCGGGGAGATCGGGGTGAGATCTGCACTCATTCGGAAACATTCTTTAGTTCTGGGTTGAAACCTTACGTTCTGCATTGCTGGGATCTTGGTACCTTGGTTAATAGTTTTCGTGCAACATTTTATACCATGTTTTATGACTAAACAGTGAAGAAGGAGAATTATGAATAATGGAAGTTCCACGTTTGAGTAAATAATTCTAGTAAGACTGGCCTAATTCCTTGGGGGAATCCAGGAAGATACCCCGGGGGGAAAAAAAAAAACCAGTCCAAATCTGAATCTGAGACTTTAGAGGAGATCTGTGGCAACCAAGGAGCTTGTTGTGTTTATTTTGTTCCCGCTGGACTTCAACTTCCGGAGGAAGGATACATATATGAGCAGCTGGATAAATTAGCTACTATGCAGACACCTCCTTGTTTCTCTAAAATATAACCTGAAGCACTTCTGTTACCTAAAACTATTCTGGCCACAGAGTCTCAGGGCTTCTCTTGAGCTGCTGTAGCCGAAGCAGTTTCAGTATTCGCTAATATTCCCGAAGATACAGAGAACTTTCTGATCCCATGTTCATGGACTGCCACTCCCCACCAGGGTAATAAAGCTTGGTCTTCGTGCCGCCCTGGGACGTAGCCCTACACTTTCCCCCAAATTGAGTCACCATCCGATATGGACCTTTTAGTTCTGGGAAAAGGTTTGAAAGAACTGGTCCAGTGCTGAACGTCCTGGGATTATGGGTAGAGAGAGGAAGGACTGGTGTCTAGGCGCTCCAGAAGTTCACAGGCCCCAGGCTGACCATTTGCCCCCCAGACAAATATACATCCCATCGGGGCACAGAGGATTCCGGATATGTTTTGAAAATTAAGGTTTTTGGGGCACCTGGGTGCCTCAGTCGGTTAAGCGTCTGACTTCGGCTCAGGTCATGATCTCATGGTTTGTGGGTTCAAGCCCCGCATCAGGCTCTGTGCTGACAGCTCAGAGCCTGTAACCTACTTCAGATTCTGTGTTTCCCTCTCTCTCTCTCTCACCCCCCCCACCCCACTTCCACTTTGTCCCTCTTTCTCTCAAAAATAATAAACATTAAAAAGAAAGAAAGAGAGAAAATTAAGCTTTTTATCTTGAGGGGGATTATGTTTAAAACCTAGTCAAGCCAGGGCGCCTGGGTGGCTTAGTCGGTTAAGTGTCCGACTTTGGCTCAGGTCATGATCTCATAATTGGTGAGTTAGAGTCCTGCATCTTCCTCCCCTCCTCTCGATCAAAAATAAATTTATTTATTTAATTTTTTAAAATGTTTATTCAGTTTTTGAGAAACAGAGTGCAAGTGGGGGAGGGGCAGTGCAAGTGGGGGAGGGGCAGAGAGGGAGGGAGACACAGAATCTGGAGCAGGCTCCAGGCTCTGAGCTATCAGCACAGAGCCTGATGCAGGACTCGGACCCACGAATCACGAGATCATGACCTGAGCCAAAGTCAGATGCTCAACCGACTGAGCCATGGTGCCCCTCAAAAATAAATTAAAAAAACAAACAAACAAAAAAAACCCCACCTAGTCAAGCCAGGCATCAGAATTCAGAATAAGGCAGTGTCCAACTGAAATTCATCACATGCCTGTAAAGGGGAAAAGATCCCTGTAAGATATGTGCTATTTTACGACCTCCAATTTGTACATTGGCAAGAGGTAGTATGACCTGAAGACTGGTTAGTCCATCTCTGCTGAACTAAAAAGAGAGATGCTGGACCCAGAAAATGGGTTGTGTTAAATACACATGTAGCCACTGTCCATTAGAGAGTGGTTTCTATGACCATAGGTTCTAGTGCCCTTACATGAGCTTCCAGTGGTCATTACAGGGGACTCTGTAGGGGGTGTTAAAAAGAAACAGGGTAGGGGCGCCTGGTGGCTCAGTTGGTTTTGCATCCAACCTCAGCGCAGGTCATGATCTCACAAGTTTGTGGGTTCAGGCCCCGTGTCAGGCTCTGTGTTGACAGCTCGGAGCCCTTCTGACAGCTTCCAATTCTGTGTCTCCCTCTCTCTCTCTGCCCCTCCCTTGCGCACACTCTTTCTATTTCTCTCAAAGGTAAATAAACATGGAAGGAAGGAAGGAAGGAAGGAAGGAAGGAAGGAAGGAAGGACGAAAGAAAGAAAGAAAGAAAGAAAGAAAGAAAGAAAGAAAGAAAGAACAAACGAACATAGTATCTTCCATTAAATATTTTGACCTGATAGGTTACGTCTGTAGGTTTCTTTTTTAAAATTTTATTTTATGTTTTTATTTTATTTTTGAGAGAGAGACTGAGTGCTAGCGGGGGAGGGGCAGAGACAGAGGGAGACACAGAATCCAAAGCAGGCTCCAGGCTCAAACTCACAGACTGAGATCATGACCTGAGCCAAAGTCAGATGCTTAACTGACTGAGCCACTCAGGCGCCTCCCCCACTTAAAATTTTTTTTTTTTTTTTTTTTAATGTATAGGTTTCTTTTCCATAGGTTACTGTGAAGTTGGGCACATTGGAGCAGTTGGTTACGGGCATAACTATGGGGTCAGTGCATCATGTATGGAGAAGGGCTTCAGGTCACATATCCAGCAATCAGACGAGTTACCTGAAGAAGTTAAAGTTTGTGAAATTCTGACCACGGAATTATCTTTTCAAGTAAAAGAGATAAGGATTATGGAGCAAACCGACACCCCCAAGCACCCCCACTCCTCTGCTAGTGTGATTATCTCCTGAGTAACATCTTACGGTCTGTCAGGGGCTCACAGCATAGTTAGCAAGTTCCTTTTCCAAAGGCAGTTGGGTGAAGCCTGTGCCCGGTGGGGCCATCATCCCAGCTTTGGGTGATCCTGGCTCATGCATGCTTTTTTACTTTTTATCTTCCTTTCTCCAAGGTCAAAGTCGCCCTTCCTCCCAAACAACCCCATGAGCAAGTACTGGGAAAGATTTGCTAATGGGTCACCACACACAGAGCAAGTCCAGTGGTGTGGTTACAGTTTTCCCTTTGACAGCTTTTTTTTTTTTCCCTTAGAAAAACATCACACATCAACATTGTTCCTTCCTAGCTGGAGTTTAACTGTTTTGTTCTGGCTCTTAGGTAAGACATTTGCTCCGTGTTCCGTGAGCCAATCTTAGTTTCAAGAATAGGTGAGTTCAGTTTAAACAGGTGTCTCATTTCAGGAGACAGCCCTGTACATGGGCTCTCATAGACCGATATTCTGCAAGTGATCAGGTAATTCATAAGGGGTATTTCTCTGGAAACACAAGAAAAATGCAGGCTAATGGTTGGGAGCACATTGTAAACCCAGTGTCTGAGTCCTGAGTGATTTCTATATGTCGGCAAAATTTCTAGATGTCGGGCCGGAGGCACGTTCAGATGCAGTGAGGGCTGAATGGTTTACCCGGTCTGCAGTTTGGTTGTCTCTGGTGAGCTCTCTGAGCGGCCCCCATGCCCCAGACATGAAGATGGTGGCAGTTTCTCTGCAGTTTCCCTCAAGCTATCTAGCTTTAGTCTTCGAGTCTTCAGGGGGAGAAAAGGCGATTTTAGTTCTCACTGGTCTCAGGTCAAAGTGTGGGAGAAAATGGGAAAGTTTAGTTTGGAGACTCATAACCAGATATTTGAGGAAACTGGAGGAATTCAGGATCCAGCCCAGATTTATAGGCGAACATCACGCACCCGGAGATAATTAATCAGAACTAGAATCTAACATCCACAAAGGTGTGTTATTGAAACATAATGTTTCTCTTGAAAATCACCCATATTTTCATCAAAGATAGCCAAGTTGAAGCGAATTTGCTTGTCAAGCGAGTCCAGTTTTAACAAACTTGGCCTGATTATCTACGTAAGTGCAGAAAGTAGTTCATTGTCCGTAGGGGTAAAAATCTGCTTTGCTGGAATGTCTCATGAAGAATTTCACATTGAACTTCTAGCAGCCTCTTGAGGCTAAAAAGCCAAGCCAAACAGTTGCCATCAGATTCACCTGCGATTCCTATAGATTTGGGGGGAATTCCTCTCTTCTCGAGGTCCTCAAAATGTGCTCCAAAATCTACATTCACGTCGTGAGGCTGCCGTTACCAAGTCCTACAGACTGGGGTGGCTGAAACCACAGACATTTAAAAAAAAATTTTTTTTTTAATGTTTTATTTATTTCTAGGAGAGAGAGAGAGAGAGACAGCGTGAACAGGGAGGGTCAGAGAGAGGAGTCACAGACTGAAACAGGCTCAGGGCTCTGAGCTGGCAGTCAGCACAGAGCACGATGCGGGGCTCGAACCCACGAACCGCGAGATCATGACCTAAGCGAAAGTCGGACGCTTAACCGACTAAGCCACCCAGGCGCCCCTGAAACCACAGACATTGATGGTCTCACAGTTTGGAGCCAGAAACCCTATCAAAGTGTTGGCATGACTGCGGCCTCCACTGTGTGTGCCTCTCCTAGCTCTGGTGGCCTCGGGCATCTTGGGCCTTTGCGTGCATCCTCCCTGCCCTTCACTCAGTGTGTTCTGGGAGAATGCTCCGGAAAAGGCCAAGCAGTGTGAGTGGATCCAGATGTGGGGCAGAGCCTGCAGATTGCTCTTATAAATAGAATGGTCTGGGTCGGCCTCATGGAGAAGGTGACTTTTGAGCAAAAGTGATGGAGGAAAGGGAGCCAGTCCCACAGATATTCGTGAAGAAGGTGATCCAGGGAGGGGAGCCACCAGGAAAGGCTTTGAGGTGTTGGGGAGGAGAAAAATGTCTCTCGCCCTTCAAGTTTCTTCCAGCTGGTCTAAGAATTAAATTGACAGGTTAAGAGGGGCGCCTGGGTGGCTTAGTCGGTTGAGCGTCCGACTTTCGCTTAGGTCATGATCTCGCGGTTCGTGGGTTCGAGCCCCGCGTCGGGCTCTGTGCTGACTGCCAGCTCAGAGCCTGGAGCCTGTTTCAGAGTCTGTATCTCCCTCTCTCTCTGACCGTCCCCTGCTCACGCTGTCTCTCTCTCTCTCCCAGAAATAAATAAAAATATAAAAAAAATAAAAATTAAAAAAAATTGACAGGTTAAGAGGAGAAAAGGAAATCTAATTACATATGTACAGGGAATCCATATGAACATGAGAGGTTCCAAAGACAGCCAGGCAAAATGAGGCACATATCTCATTCTGGACTAAGGAAAAGGGGGTAGGGGTCTTAGGGTTTCAAAGAGTAGGAAGGCAATTCACAGAAAGAATGGAAAGAGTAAATGGTAAGCAAGCGTTTGCTGACAGTTTAGAGACAAGGAGACAAAAAGAGAAATTTTAACCAACAGGCTTTGCTAAGGCTTCCCCTGTCTACTACTCCCAGTCCATAGTATAATGTAGTTATCTGTGGTGACAGTGCCTTCTTGGAACAGGCCGTCTCCTTGGATCCTTCTAGGCAGTTACAGGGCAGGTCAAAAAGAAAAACTTCTTGAGTCTTCCGTTTCTTAAAAATAATCAGCCTAGGGGCGCCTGGGTGGCTCGGTCAGTTAAGCATCTGATTTCAGCTCAGGTCATGATCTCACAGTTCATGAGCTCGAGCCCCACTTTTCTCTTTCTCTCTCTGCCTCTCGCTCACTTGCACCCTCTCTCTCTCTCTCAAAAAAAAAAAAAAAAATCAGCCTAAAATACTGTGCCTGTCAAAGAGACATTTTGGGGCAGCACATGTTGTTCCCTTACTGAGGCATGGGATTGCTCTGGCCGTGGGAGAACCCAGGAGGCCGTGAGCCAGGGTGGGAGAGAGAGGCCAGGTCCTTACCTGCCCTTTTACCAATGTTCCTATCACAGGCCTGGCCTGGGTCTTCTGGAAACAAGCATGAGGGAGAGAGAGCCCAGCTCTGGTTGGGGTTCCCTGATAGCAAAGCACAGTCCTGTGTCAGCATCTGGCCCCTGCATCCTGGCCGCCGTGGGGGACGCTCAACCCCACGTCGTAAGCTGGCCTGCCCTGGAGCTGGATGCAGGTACGATTTGTTTTGCCTTATACGGTTTAGACCCGAAAAATTTCACACAAGGGGGATTTTGAATAGGTTGCTCATATTTAAAATAGATTTTTACGTAAAAGTGGAGATTTCGTTTCTTTTGAAGACTGGGAGGAGCTGGCAGCACACTCTGAGTCCCCCGCACATGGCAGCTGGCTGGACAGAGTCCCCACAGCCATGTCCGTGGGCACTGGGCCCCCTCTGCCTGGCTCTGGTGACATCTGAGCCTGTGACCTTGGCGGGCCCCAGCAGAGCAAGGGGAGGAGAGAGGAGGGAGGGAGGGGGTTGAAAGGGTTTCTGAGTTTACTCTCTTACCCTTTGAACAGTGGGCACTGGGCACGGGGCTTCCTCTGTGGTCGTCAGAAAGCCCCTTAGCTCGGGCCACTCAGATGCGCTAACACTTGCCAGCCCCGCAGCGGGCAGCAGCCCCGATCCCGTCTTCTCCGAGGCAACCACACTGTCTTGTTGTGTCAAGGGTTAGAGCTAACCACGCTTGGCATTCAGGCCCCCTTAGCGGATTGAGGAAACTGAGTCCAGAGACGGAAGACCCAAGGCCTCTGTCCCATTTCATATGCCCGTCCCAGGGCTGCTGTCACCCACCCATTCAGTCAGTTCAGCACAACGGATCAGTCCTGGGCTCCTGTCCCCAGCCTAGCAGTGTGTTCTGCTGGGGATAAAAGCGGGAACAGGTCCAGCCCAGCTCTGTGCTCCTGGAGGAGAGCCCGGGGGCTCGGGGGGCATATGTTAACCATGTCGATGGTCACATCCACCTGGGGGAGGGGCGCTGGGCCCTGCCCGGGAGCCTCAGCAATAGTAAAGGCTGAGGATAGTGCCCAGCGAGGTGAGAAGGATGAGGTGGAAAGCAGTCCAGACCCAGGGACAGCGTGTGCAGAGAGGGGAGCGTGTCCAGTCCCAGGAACATTGAGAGAGGGGCAGAGGCTGCCCTGGAAGGTGGGGGAGTTGGGTGCTGGAAGGGCAGGCTCCACCCAGTCTACCGCCATTGGTCGATGGCTGATGGGGACATTTGTTCCATGAGCAAGGTCTTCAATAACAAAAACCCTTGGGGCGCCTGGGTGGCTTAGTAGGTTGAGCGTCTGACTTTCGCTTAGGTCATGATCTCGCGGTTCGTGGGTTCGAGCCCCGCGTCGGGCTCTGTGCTGACTGCCAGCTCAGAGCCTGGAGCCTACTTCAGATTCTGTGTCTCCCTCTCTCTCTGACCCTCCCCTGCTCACGCTGTCTCTCTCTCTCTCCTAGAAATAAATAAAACATTAAAAAAATTACTAAAAAAAAAAAAATAACAAAAACCCAGCTGAGGAAATTTGAAGATCTAATTGGATTTATTAAATGATTCGTGAACAGGGCAGGATCGCATCTGGCAAATGGAAAGGAACTCCATCATGCTATAGAAAAGACAAGGTTTTCTTTTCTTTTTTTAATGTTTTATTTATTTCTGAGAGAGAGAGAGAGAGACAGACAGACAGACAGACAGCGTGAGCAGGGGAGGGTCAGAGACTTTAAAAAAAAAAAGATTATATATTAAGTATTGGTTGGCTGACATGGGCCCTTAGTGTAATTGACTCCATTTTGGGCCTGTGGTTGGTAGTTTCGTCTTCATCCCTGGCTCCTGGCCCGAGCTCCTAAAGCCTGTGCAATCTCCAAAGTAATAACGGTGCTCGCTCAAAGCATCTTTTGTTCTAGTATGTGGTCTTTGAGGCCGGGTCCCAACACAGAGCTCCAGAATCCCTCACGACTTCCTAGGTGATCTGAGCATCGCTGGTCCTAATGAGGGGACGCTTGGGGGCGCTAGACGCCCCAGGACCCAGTTGTGATTAGAAGCCCGGAACTTTAGGTCCACCTCCCGTCCTCTGGGAAGGGGAGACGGGCTGGAGATGGAGTTATATCTTTGATTATCTTTGTAATCAAAGATCAAAGGCCAGGTAACAAATATAGGAACTTTGTTTTTCTGGCAGATGATGGGGGGAGGAACCCCTTGTTTATAATTTTTTATCAAGAGCAGATCTACAACCCAAGAAAGCCTTGTCTTTTTAACAAAAGAGAAAAGCCAAATTTTAATTTTATGTCCACATACTTCTAAAACTCAGTCTTGGTCCTGACAGCACATAAATTCTTTTCCAGAGATTCCCCTTCACAAACCTTCTATAACTTTCTTTTTCATTTAGATTTATTTTGTCCTAAATTTTCCTTCTGTAAATAACCAGTCTGATTTCAGGACAAAATTATTTTGCCTTCTCTATCATGTTCCACTCTCAAGCAGGTTTGTCAGAATTTTAAATCTGGGGCACCTGGGTGGCTTAGTCGGTTAAATGTCCGACTTTCGCATAGGTCATGATTTCGCGGTTCGTGGGTTCGGGCCCCGCGTCGGGCTCTGTGCTGACTGCCGGCTCAGAGCCTGGAGCCTGTTTTGGAGTCTGTGTCTCCCTTTCTCTCTGACCCTCCCCAGCTCACGCTGTCTCTCTCTCTCTCTCCTAGAAATAAATAAAAATATTTAAAAAAAAAAAAAGAATTTTAAATCTTAGAAACTTTAGTCTCCAGTGGAAACTACTAGAAATAAACTGTGGATTATTACACCAGAATTGCTTAAATTGGCAAATTGATGAATAGACTTCACAATTTCTGGAAACATGCTTGTTTTTGTTTTTTAATCATATAACTTTTTTAAATATTTTATTTATTTTTGACAGGGGGGTGGGGAAGGGGCAGGGGGGAACAGATGATCCAAAGCGAGCTCGCTGACAGCAGGGAGCCTGATGTGGGGCTCAAACTCATGAACCCTCAAGGTCATGACCTGAGCCAAAGTTGGACAGACTTCGGAACAGACTGAGCTACCCAGGTGCCCTTAGCGTACACCTTTCAATGAAGCATAAATGTGTTTACTAACAGACGCAATTGTCTTTAGTTTTTCTGTAATAAGAAGTCAAAAGCAGATAAACCTTATGTTTGGTAATTAATGTTTTTGTATTTTGTCTTATTCAGAAAAGACTTAGATATGCAATGAATTCAGTCCACTTTTATCATTTAACTTAGCCCAACTTCAAAGTTTCAGGTTACCAAAGACTTTGGAGGCTATTTAAAAGCTTATTGATGGGGTGCCTGGGTGGTTCAGTCAGTTGAGCGTCTGACTTCGGCTCAGGTCATGATCTCATAGTTCGTGAGTTCGAGCCCCGTGTCAGACTCTGTGCTGACAGCTCAGAGCCTGGAGCCTGCTTTGGATTCTGTGTCTCCCTCTCTCTCTGCCCCTCCCCTGCTTGCATTCTGTCTCTCTCAAAAATAAATGAACATAGAAAACTAAAATAAGGGGCGCCTGGGTGGCTTAGTCGGTTGAGCCTCCGACTTTCGCTTAGGTCATGATCTCACGGTTCGTGGGTTCGGGCCCCGCGTCGGGCTCTGTGCTGACTGCCAGCTCAGAGCCTGGAGCCTGTTTCAGTCTGTGACTCCCTCTCTCTCTGACCCTCCCCGGCTCACGCTGTCTCTCTCTCCCCTAGAAATAAATAAAAAAAAAAAAAAAAAAGAAAACTAAAATAAGATCCAATTTCCAAAGATCCCTCTTTTTTTAAAACAAATGTAATTATAAGAGAGCCTTATAGTTTATGGATCCATGAATTAGTTATTTCCAATTAGAATACGGCCAGCTTTGTGCCAAGATCCCACAAGCTGCAACAACAAACCCGATGAAGCCCATGGAGCTACCTTAGTATTGGTTCCCCCAGCCCAGAAAAGTCGGGGAGCTTCACTGATCGAGCCAAACAGCTTTCCTGGTTTCTGGCTGCTCAGTCTTAGGACCCGTCTCCTCTACTTGTCCTCACAAGAAACTAATCCAGACACATCAAGAGAACCCCATTCGGCCGTCTGCGACTTGGGGTTTCCTGAAATTTCCCCAGTTAAGCACTTGCAAGTGCAGGCCCGTGTGTACCGTGCAGTGACCTCCCCGAGTGGCCCGTGGGGGGTCGTCGGTTTCTCTCCGAGGGTTCCATCTTTTGAAGCACGGTTCCCCCTTCCTTTTAGTTTCGGTTTCATTTTTAGAATAGGGCTGAAATGAGATCTAAGGGTATTCAGCGTGGCGGATCAAGAGGATGTGGCTTCTGAGTGTCACTTCCCAAAGCCCCCGAGACGCTGACTCTCTTACGGGTCCGGGTTTCCCCCAGCGAGATCTCAGACCCCCGAGGGGGCTCAGAGCACTGGGTGGTCAGGGCTGGATGGAGGATTAGCCTCAGACACTTCCGCTAGGCCGGAAGGAGCACGTGTTCTTCCCTTCGGAGCTGAGTGATTCGGCCTCTCCTAATTCTACCCAGAAAACGGACGCAAGCCTTATATTAATGACACCTGTTAGTATGATGCCAACTTCCACTAACCAGCCCCTCCACTCCACCCTCTAGGTTACGGGTCACCTTCAACAGCTCGAATACTAGTCAGGACCCTCAGCTCAAACTGCGGAGGTCCGGGTGTCAGGAGAGCTCACCAGACACATCCGTGGGGCGCTGAGAAGTCGGGCCGGGGACAGGTGCCGTGAGGGAACCCAGCACCGAGGCCCAGGCGACCCCCAGGGGCACTTGGGCGAGTTGCTCCAATATCCTGCCAACCGCACCAAGAACTGTCAATGCCAAATGAATACACAGACATTTCCTTTTAGGGCACTTGGTAGTGACGCAGATGTACAGTGTGCGCTCGGGCTGGAAAGAGAACTCATGCTTGGGAGTTCGGTGGCGTCACTCCGACCTCGGCCAAAGTTAAAAGTGTGGCTTCCCTGGGAGCCCAGCGGCAGGGCCCACACACATTCAAAGTTGAACCTTTCCTTTATCAAGGTTTTCTTCTTCTTTTTTTTTTTTTAATATTTTTTTACTTATTTCTAGGAGAGAGAGAGAGACAGACACAGCGTGAGCAGGGGAGGGTCAGAGAGAGAGGGAGACACAGAATCTGAAACAGGCTCCAGGCTCTGAGCTGTCAGCACAGAGCCCGACGCGGGGCTCAAACCTACGAACCGTGAGATCATGACCTAAGCGAAAGTCGGACGCTTAACCGACTAAGCCACCCAGGCGCCCCAAGGTTTTCTTCTTAACAAGAGGGAGGCACTCTCAGGGTTTTAACTGAAGGGTGGGGAGGTGGGGATGGACCGCCTGAACTTGACACTGGCTGCAGGGTGGGTCCCTGGTCCAGGCCAGGGTCAGGGTGGCAAGGTCAGGTGCTACTTGGCCGGCTCTTTGCTTTCTTGCTGCTGTTGGTTGAAGGAGTCACCGGGACTTGGTTCTGCTGGGAGTGCCTGAAAACTAGACTTTTCTTTGGGAAAATGCCAGGAGGGCTTCAAGGTGGGGTTCCCCCACTGCGTGCAGAGGGGGGACTGTCTGGTGGCTGGCCTGGATGGCCTTGAGTCTGAAGGGCATCTTCGTCTCCTTCCTGGGGGTTCTTAGCCTCAAGGGCAAATAGCCTCATATTGTAGAAAGAGGGTGGGCTAGTTTCTAGAAAACAAATGCAGAAGATAACTGTCTACCCCGCAATGGTTTTCCTTCCTTCCCAAGCACAGCGTTAAGGGGCGCCGCCCTGGGGGAGCACAGGAGGGCAGGGGCGGGCTGGCGCCGCCACCGGGTGGAGAAGGTCATTCTGGACAGCATGTGGGCTCAGAGGCAGGAGAAAGGAGGGTGACAGGGAGGCAGGAGGTGGGGGGAGACAGAGGGGAAGGCCTTGTGGGCATGCTGAGCAACAGGTGGTGAAGGCGAAGGTGCTGAAGGTGGTGGGGGCCACTGAAAGGTGCCTCCCCCGTGAGACACGTCTAGCGCCCCCAAGTGTCCCCTCATTAGGACCAGCGATGCTCAGATCACCTAGGAAGTCGCGAGGGATTCTGGAGCTCTGTGTCGGGACCTGGCCTCAAAGACCAAATACTAGAACAAAAGATGCTCCGAGCGAGCACCTTTGTTACTTCGGAGATTGCACAGGCTTTAGGAGCTTGGGCCAGGAGCCAGGGATGCCAAGGAAACTATCTGTTTCTTATTATATCACAACGGCACAGTCTGTATTGGCTGCGGCAGGAGACGGGCGGCAGGGGGTGGAGGGGGGGGTGTCTAGGGTTCTGATAATATCTCCTGCGTTCACGTGTATTTTCGTATGAATTGTACGTTTCCCGCGACTTTTCAGGGATTCCAAAACTCTCGGAGGAGGCGTCAGCTCACAAGTCGCTGGCCGGGCCAGCCCGAGGGTCCCAGCGGGATGGTGTAGACGCTACTCCTTCCAGGCCGAGCCCAGGCTCTCCTCCTTCCGGGGCTGACCCTGGCCTCATCCCTCTGCGTCCCTTCCCAACAACACAGGCTGGTGAGGGCGTTAAGCAGTCAGTGCAAAGCCCCCGCCGAGCAGCTGCAGGATGGGGTGTGGTGGGATCTACATTTGAGAAAAGCACCAAGCACCCTCTTCCCCCTTCCAAAAAAGCTAGGGCCGCTAGCTCTGGGTCTGCTCGTGGAACTTCTCTGAGGGATCTGTGCCAGCCCGCTGGTCTGAGAAGCAGATTTAGGGCCCTCGCAGAGCTCACTGTCACGGGGAGGCCGACAGAAAACCAGCCAGGCGGTGGGTCTGCCCGGGCCGGTTCAGGATGTGCCCAGTGGAAGCGAGTCTTGGAAGGAAGAGGAGGAAGATGTGGCCAAAGAGATGATAAGTCATGGCCCAGGGCAGAGAAAAGAGCTCCATAGGGATCCCCAGGTACCTTGGGGGGGGACACCCCACCCTTAAGGTAACCCCCTTTTAAAGTTTTTTCACACCCTCTGAGCAGATGGAGCCCAGGCCTGGAGGAAGCGGGGAAGGGCAGCGAGCCCAGGTGGGGGCCCGGGCGTTGCGTGTGGTCCTGCACAATCAGCCGGGGCTGGTCGTCTGCGCAGGGAGGTCACGGCCAGAGTCAAAGGTGCCCAGAGGCCTCGGCCTTGGTTCCATTAGGCCGAGATGATCTACTAGTGCAGTGACCAGAAAATCTTCCAATTACACGGTCCTCCTAAGTATTTTGAGTCACAAATGCCTGACTGAGAACCTCCAGCAGCAATTAAGCATCTATATTTGTCATCTGCAAGTTCCATAATCTCTAATTAGAGGGGGAAACCTAATAATTGTGGAAAAGAGCTCTCCTTAACATTCCCATAATTGTTTCTCGGAAAGCCCATTTTGTATTCAAACATCAGTTTTCCAGCAGGGAGACCTCACGCTCCTCCTCTGGTGGAGCCCCACCCCTGCGCCCTGCCCAAGGACCCCTTCACCGGAGCTGATGGGGTTTACAAAGAGTTGGGCACAGATACCAACCTAGCCGCCATTTAGGTTTTGTTTTTTACGTGACTATTACTTTTTTTTAATTAAAAAAATTTTTTAATGTTTTATTTATTTTTGAGAGAGAGAGAGGGACAGCATGAGCAGGGGAGGGTCAGAGAGAGAGGGAGACACAGAATCTGAAGACAGGCTCCAGGCTCTGAGCTAGCTGCCAGCACGGAGCCCGACGTGGGGCTCGAACCCACGAACTGTGAGATCATGACCTGAGCCGACGTCGGAGGCTTACCCGACTGAGCCACCCAGGCGCCCCCATGAATATTACTTTTATGAACAGGTGCTACATGACGTAGTTTGAAACACCCTGGACTATAAAAACCAGCACAAGTCCCACCGCGTCTCACCCCTTCCCCATCCTTGTTGCTCAGCCCACCCCCAGGATAACCCGCTTTTTAAGTGTGTTCATAGCCTTCCTGTCCACCATCAGGCGGCGGCAGAGAACCGAGGCTCGGCCGTCAGGTGGACACGGGAGGACACCCCTCCCAACCCCGCCAACCGTCTTTTCTCTCTGACAACTGCCGGCACTGATGCTTAGCCATTGGGTACTTCCTGAGGTTTCAAGATCACGCTTCCACCTTAAGGTTCTCAGAAATGACAGCCACCATCCACCACTGTCTTGCACTGCCCTCTGGGATGGCCAGAGGGACGTGCCCATGTGGGCCGCACTGGCCTGTGTCCAGGTGGCCATGGCCGAGCTCTGCTGCTCTGGCTCGGTCCCAAGAGGACACCAGTGCAGGCTGACGAAGTGCACCCCGGCTTGGAAGGGCCCCCCGGGTCCCCAGGGAAGCCGTGCCGAGTCCCTCCCCCCGACAAGTGGCACTGAGGCCCCCGTCTTTGTGCTTCCCTTCCAGGTCTGGTGTTGAACAGAGACCGGAGGATCGCTTTGGTGAGTACTGCCGTCTCTCTTCTTCTTTCGCTATCGTAGTACAACGTACACGCATAATACTCACCGTTTTAAACTCACGCGTAAGTGTCCGATTCAGTGGCACTACACACATTCACAATGTCATACAACCGTCATCACCCCCCAGTTTTTCATCATCCCCCAGAAAAACTCCGTACCCACTGAACACCAGTTCCCCGCCATCCCCCAGCCCCTGGTAGCCACCATTCTGTTTTCTCGGTATGAACTTGGCTGTTCTAGGGACCTCATGTAAGTGGAATCATGAAATACGTGGCCTCCTGTGTCTGGAGTATTTCACTTACTGTTTTCAAGGCTCATCCACGTTGTAGCAGGTGACAGAATTTCATCCCTTCTGTGACTGAGTAACTCTGTCTGGATCGATCCATTCATCCATCGATCGACACTTGGGTTGTTCCCCCTTCCGGTGATTATGAATCATGCTGCTGTGAACATGGTTATGAATACGGGTTCAAGTCCTTGCTTTCGATTTTTTCGGATCCACACCTAGGAGTGGAACTGCCGGATCCCACGACAGTCCGGTGTTTAACCTCTTTGTGAAAGCGCCAGACTGTTTTGCTTAGCGGTCTTCGTTCCCACCGGCCACCTGCAAGGGTTCCAATCTCTGCAGCCCCTGCCAGCGCTCCTTACTTTCCCTTTTTGAAAACATTTTAGCCGTCCTGGTGGGTGTGAGGGGTGCGTGGCCTCTTTCCAGTCGTAGGTCTCCTTGCGGCCAGGGCCGGGGTTGAGACGGATCCGCAGTGGGACCGGCTCGGGTGGGGGCCACCGGGATTTGCCCTGCACCTGGGAGACGAGCAGGGACGCCGGCGGGAGGTGCTCACACGCTCACGGCCACTCCGTCCTTCCGAGCGCCTTGCTCACGTGCTAGGGTCATCCTCACCGCCGCTCCCACAAGGGCGCTCTTGGCACCGCATTTCACGGCGGGGAAACGGAGGCAGCCTGACGACATGGCGCGGTCAGGCAACACCGTGGGTGCGGGCTTCACACCCACGGATGACTGAAGAACCATTACTGACACTCAGGTGCCCACACAGCAAAACGTGCCGGTAAAGGCCCACCGTTGGCCACGTCGAGGGCCGACCTGCCGCCCCATCTGTGTTTTCCTATGAATGTAGACGCCACCTATTTTAGTGCTCTGTTGTCGTTTGTCTAGGTTTTCACGTGAGTGGTGGCAAATGCTTCTGTGGATGGGGATTAACTGGAAGGGCATCGGGGCGTGGTCAGAGGAGCTTCCTGGAGGAGGCGGGACACAAGGCGGGGCCAGAGTGGGTGGGACCCACGTGGGTAAGAAGGGAAAGATGGAGGCTTGGGCTCCGTCCCTGCGTGTTGAGATGGGGTTCCTGATGGAGGGTCTGAGGACAGAAGGGGAGAGAGGGGCTGCACAGCACGAGGCTGGAACTCACCCACGTGTCTTTCAGCAACAGAATGTAAATTGTTACGTTCATATTCATATGCTCACAGGAGTGAGAAAACTAACACAAGCACGGGGTAAAAGAAGCTGGAAAGAAGAGCGCACTCTATGATTCCACTTACCTGAAGCTCAAAAAGCAGCAAACTGATCTCTGGGGCTAGAGGTCTGAATAGTGATGCCTTTGGAGAATACCCAGGAGGGAGCCTGCTGGGTGTTGGTGGTGTGCCGGGCTTCGGTCTGGGTCACGTGGAGCATTTATATGTGAAGGGCCATCGTGAGCTGACACGCACAGATCTGGGGACTCTGCCGGAAGTTACACTTGAATTACAGGAGAAAAATTGGGGGCCTGGGTGGCTCGGTTGGTTGGGCAACTTGATTTCGGCTTAGGTTGTGGTCTCATGGTTCGTGGATTCGAGGTCCATGTCAGGGGCCCTATGCTCACAGCACGGAGCCTGCTTTGGATGCTCTGTCTCCCTCTCTCTGCCCCTCTCCAGCACACACGTGCTCTCTCAAGAACAATAACAAAAAAAAAAGTGAAAAGTTTTTACAAAAGAAAACTATACACTGGGAAGTGGAAGTGGACTAGGGAAAGAAGGCAAGAGAAGGATGTAGACACAGAGACGACCCCCCGTCCCCGCAAAAAAGAAGACAGGCACGCCCAGCAGCCTTGGCTCTTAAAGGCTTTCGTGGAGAAGTCTCCTACTGTGGCCTTGGAAGGAACCGCTGCCAAACCCCATCCTTGTGTTGTGCTTTCACATCTGGAGACGTGTGTGGAGGGAATATCCGTCGCTGCTTTGGGGACCAACATATCATTGAGTCGAGGGCCTGAGTGAGCCCACAAGCCGGAGAGCCCCAGTTCCGACAGAGAAGCCTCTGGAAGCCTGGTGAAGAGGCTGGGGGTGGGGACAGACACCTGAGCTGGATCCTGGCGCCATCTCCTGTTCGCCGTCCTGCAACTTTAACCCCTGTGATCCTGCGGCGCTTTCACACACCCGTCAGCACGGGTCCCCGGGAGCCCCTCTGAGGGCAGGAGCCGGCTTGGTGCTTGTCCTCAGGAGAGGACGCACAGCACATCCGGGCCTTCGTAGATCTTAATTCACTGGGCCTTGAGGATGATCTGGGAATGTCTGTTTCTGGAAGAACACCCAAGGTCATTTTCACCCAAGGAGCCGGAAATGAATGGCTGGGAGGTGAGCGCAGGACAGGGGCAATGTGCTCTCGTCGCTGTGACCCTGCGACTAGGTAGCTGTGTGTCTTGTACACGTGTGTGCTTCCTAAGAATATTGTATTTGTCACAGTGGTGGAGTGCCGGGCACGACAGTCCATTCTCCCGGGAGCTGGGTGGCATCCATCCGCTCAGCACGTTTGTCGAGCTCCTCCTCAGTCCCGCCTCGAGTTCGGGGGTGGGGGCGGGGGATGCAGCACAGTCCGGGAAAAGCACATGGGCCTCGTGTAATTTCACGTCCCGCAGTAGCCATATTAAGAGAGTAAAAAAACAGGTGAAACCAAGTTTAATATTTTTTAACTCCATGTATCTAAGATGTCATCAATAATAATTTGAGATTATCGGATGCTAAGTCTTTGAAATCCACTGCGGTTTATACCTGTGACGCACCTCAGCGCGGACTCGCCCCATTTCGAGCACTCACAGCCACATGTGGCTGACGGTTGCCTTGTGGGACAGCACAGACCTGGACGCCTTCAATGGTCATGACAGGGTGGTCCGGGCTCTGATGGAGACCAGCAGGGGAGGTGGGGACATTGAGGTATATTCATTCTGACTGCGGCGTAAGCAGGTTTCTTTCTCATGGAGACGGCTGGGGCGGGCATGTGGGCTGCTGCCTGGCCGGGCAGCGCTGCAGGGCAGCCCGTGGATGGGGAAAGGGGTGTCAGAGTGAAGGGCCACACCTAGTCCTCAAATATAGGCCCAGAAGCAGCCCAGGTCACTTCCCTGCACTTACTTACACAAGCACACCGGGGTATAAAGGGATTTGAGAAACGATGTCCGGCTGGGCAGCCATGAGCCCAGAAAGATGGAGAACAGATTTAGGGGGAAAGGAGTCTCTGGCCCATGGGGTTTAGAGAGGCCTCTGTTGAGGTGATGTGTTTGGGTACTGACTTGGCCCTGGGGCAGATGGCCATGGTGGCCCCACAAGGCCCCCGTGGCCCCCAGGAGCAATGGGCTTCATGCCCACAGTGGCACGTGGTAACCTGTGGGAGAATTCACTGTGCTTCTGTCTCCGCAGCCGGAGCATGGCATCGAGTTCATCAGCAGGGAGATGTTCACGCGTTACATCCAGAGGCTGCAGGCCTGCACCCTGCTCATCAAGTAAGTTTGAGCCGGGTGCCCAAGAAGAGACTTGACTGCCAGGAATCTCCACGCCTCCATGGGGCAAGGTTCCCAGTTCTCCCAGTGGGGGACCTGGCCATTTGTCACGGGTAGCTGCCCCCACTGCCCCAGCCGCAGGGGCGTGGAAGGCAAGGCGACGGGAGGCCTTGGCAGCAGAGAGTGGAGTCGACTGCACTACACCTTTCAACAGCCGTCTGCAGGGGGCACCCCCAGGCGAGGCGGGGGCCACTCTCCCCACCAACTTTTCCAGCCACCCAGACCCAAGTCCCCACACCTACACCGCTCTCTGCTGCCCTCCTCCCCTCCCCCCTCCCGGCCCGCAGCCAGCCGCAGTCCCCACGGCACAGCAGACATGCTTCAGTGCGGCTTGGAGGCCGCTCTCCACACCGCTGCTGCCGGCCTGGCCTGTGGCATGCTCGAGGCAGGAACTGTGGCTTCTAGGGACACGTGTGTCTCTGGTGCTGAGCGCAGGGGTTTAGGAAGCATGGCCTCGAGATGCAAATCCAAACCACAGGGAGATGCGCTGCATGTCCCCACGAGGTTGGCCGGACTGAGTCAGACAGCCAGTGCTGGCCCAGACGTGGAGAAACCAGAACTGGGGGTGGGGGGGAGGGGAGGGGGGGTGCTGTAACACGGAGCGGCCACTGGGAAAGCAGCCTGGCAGTTTCTCACCCAGCAACCACACTCCCCAGGCACATACGCGCCCAACACAGGCCCGCACGACGGCTGGTACGTGATGGGTCCCGGCGGCGGTGTTCCTGACCGCCCGCGGGTGGAGGACGTACCAGGCGGCCAGCAGCCCAGCAAAGTGTGGTACAGCCGCACCGCGGGCTGCGTTCCCGCCGCAGCGAGGGCCGGCCTCGCACCTGCTGCCCGGCTGAGCCTGGGGACATTCTGTAAAGCAGAAGTCAGCCACACAGACCCCCGTACGATTCGGTTCACACGCGAGTCCAGAGAGGAAAGTCTACAGAGGGTTGATTAATGGTTGCGGAAGACAGGGCAGTGTGTGTGCCTAAGCTATGGGTTTGGGATGTTTGTTTTGAGACCATGAAAATGTCCTAAAATTGACTGTTGTGACAGCTGCACAATTCAAATACGCTAAGCACGTGGAATGGTACACGTTAAACGGGTATGATTATGTCAGGAGAGAAAACATCGACTCAGGAGCCTGCCGCACCCCGGCTCTGCCATTCAGAGGCTGTGGCCACAGGCAGGCCCTGTGACCCCACGGAGTTAAACCCATAGCACTGGGCTCACATTGGCCACACTGAGCCCTGAGCGCTAGCAGGCGCCCCGTGCCTCAACCCTGACTCACCCCTAGGCTCTGAGGTAAAATCGGAGGCGAGCCCAGGCCGGTCTCCTCTCAGCTCGGAACCCAGGGCAGAGGGGAGGCACCGCAAGGCAGCCCGAAGGTGAGCCCTGACTTTTCTTTCACTTTCCAGAGCAACACAAGGGTTTTATGATGTGAGAAGAGAGAACGACACTGACAAGGAGCCCTTGTTTTTTATGAAGGACACAATGAAATCTGTCCTAAAAGAGGTAGGTGTGCAGGGGTGAGCCAGGCTGGGGGCCGGCAGGGTCCTCCCCCGCTCCTGGGTCCTCACGCAGACCTCTGGTCTGGCCCCAGGTCTAAAGGGGGGCTGCCAGGAGCTACCAGGCCTCACTCCCCCCACGGCCACCCCCAGGAGCCCTGGGGCCACACACAGCTCAGCACGGGGAACACAGGGGACAGGCAGCGTCTCCCAGCTTTATTGTCCTCACGTATCCTGCAGCCCAACTTGGCCAGAGGCCATCCCACGATTTCTAGGGTGAGCAGATGACCGGTTACACGGGTGGGTGACGGCTGCAGGTGAGGGAGCGTCTCCCGGTTGGGGGCTGAGACTGGTGCCTTGTCCCTGGGAGTGCCTGGCACTTGACGACCATCACCCGTCACGAATGCCTCACCCCGGGGCCTCTGCTGACGTCCTGGCAGCGTCACCGAGGTGGCTGGCTGGTCAGCAGGCAGTGCCTCCCTTCTCCCGAGGAGGATCAGGTCTGAAAGGCTGCGCACCGTTCAAGGCAGCCTTCCACAAGCCGTGGACGGGCAGCACCGCGGGCCCCTCCCCAGCCTAGCTCTACAACGTCACAGCTCAGAATGGCCCAGAAGCCCAGGGTGTGGACACTTGGGCCCCGAAACAGGCCTTCCTTGCTGGCTCTGAGCCAGGCCCTGACACCCAGAGGGTGCCTGTGCAGCCGTGGGTCTGTCACTGGCCCAAGGTTCACTGCGCAGGAGCCTCCGGAATATCGGGAGGCAGCCAGCCTGGGAAGAGGGGCCCCCAAGAGCCCCTGCATCCAGGCCTCACCTCACCACGCATCCCCCCCTTCTCCAGCGCTTCCAGTTCACTGAAGTCCCAGGCAACCACTATGTGCACCTGAACCAACCCCAGCTCGTGGCCGGGGTCATCAGCTCCTTTCTGAAGAGCAGCAAAAGGACCCCGAACCGGCTGTAGCCTGGGCCTGGGGCTTCGGAGGCCTCGCTCCCACCACTCGCCACCCAGCCCCCCAGCTCCCAAGTGCCCCGCCCCCGCCCCAGCCAGGTGTGTGGGAGACCAGCCTCGCTGGTTTTGAAGACCTGCATGTGCTGAGCCTGGGGGAGGGTTTGGAGGGATGGGACCAAGATTCTGACTTTTAGCATCTGTGACCCCACGGGGCAGCCGCTGTTTGGACGGGGGGGGTGGGGGGGGGCGGTCTGTGCTATGGCTGACAGTCTTCAGTCACGGGTAGTGGATGGAGAGAGGAGTGGCCAGGCTGCCGCCCAGCTGGATGAAAAAGAAAACAACCAGGGCGCCTGGGTGGCTTAGTCGGTTAAGCGTCTGACTTTCGCTTAGGTCATGATCTCGCGGTTCGTGGGTTCGAGCCCCGTGTCGGGCTCTGTGCTGACTGCCAGCTCGGAGCCTGAAGCCTGTTTCAGTCTGTGACTCCCTCTCTCTCTGACCCTCCCCTGCTCATGCTGTCTCTCTCTCTCTCTAGAAATAAATAAAACATTAAAAAAATTAAAAAAAAAAAAAAAAAAAAGAAAACGACCTTGTGTTCTCACTGCTTCTGAGGCTCTCTCACTGCCAGCGGGGGCCCTTCCGCCGGGGCAAGGGGAGAATACAGCAGACACCTGGCGAGAGGAGAGTCCAGGGACAGGCCGGGAACAGAGATCGGAAGGGAGCGGGCGCTCCTGGGGCCCGTGGCGTCCTGACAAGCCCTCACAGTGGGCAGGCGCCGCCGGCACCGGGACCCGGGCAGTCTGGGGCGAGCGCTCCTGACCTCCGTGTCCTCGCCAGCCGCGCACCGTCACCGTTCGCTGCCCCGCTCCGTGGGGCCCCCGGGCCGGCTCAGCTCAGTAGGGACGGAATCTGCGCTGGGCCCGCATCAGTTCAATCCTCTGCTTGTCCTCCTCAAACTTCCTGCGCAGCTGGGCTAGATCTGGGCCGGGAAGCACAGGGGGAGACGGGGCCACATCAGCCCGTGCGAGCCACGCGGGGGGCTAGGCACGCGGCCCCCAGCGCCGAGAGGCGGTCCGGACGCTGCATGCAGTCGGCCTAGCCTGCAGGCCCAGTCGGAGGGGGAAGCTCGGGACGGCGCAGCACGCCTGAGGTTTCCGGGGGGCCCCCCGCCAGTGACAGAGGACGCACAGAGCAGCGAGATAGCCGCTCCCTTGCCGACCCCACCCCACCCCACATGCCCAAGGTGAAGGCAGGTGGCCTGGGGGTGTCGGGAGCCCCCGGGGCACCCCTTCCAAGCTGCCCCACAAGCAGGGGAATCGCGGGTGGAGGCAGCAAGCTCGGCATCATCAGGGCCGTGAGTGTCACCCCAACGCCCTCCTCGTGGGGACACCCCCCCCACTGCTCGCTCGGGACACTCCCACTCCCCCCTCACATCGGGCAGCAGCCCCCTCTCTGCACCCAGTGAGCACCTGAGATCCACCCTCTGCCTCGTGGCCCTGTGCTGGAGGCTGACAGGTTCCAGCCCCAACTGCTCAGGGCTCTGCGCCTCTGAGCAACCCAGGGGGCCCCACGGCTGCCACCGGGGAGCCACCTGGGGACCGCCACTGTAGGCTGGGGCCCCAACTCCAGAGCCTACTGGAAGTCTGTGCCCGAGGACACCCCCACCCCGCACCCGGGGCTGGCCACAGTAGCCACGGGCCCGGGCCCTGAGGGACGTGGGGCGAAGCGCAGGGGCCCGGGGCGCTCCTTACGCTCCATCTTGGTCTCTCGGTGCTGCCACGCATAAAAGTTGAGCAGCTCCTTGCGGGCGCGCTTCCGTCTCTCCCTCTCCAGCACCCGCAGGCTCGCCGCCTCTGTCCGGGGTAGCACGGGCCGCCGGCCCCGGCGGGTCACCTTCACCCAGCCCTCCTCGTCCGGAATCCCTTCCTCCTCCTTGGCCTTAGCCTCCTCCTGCGAGGAAGAGACCCCGTGGTGGGCAGGCGCCTGGGACCCGCCTTCCCCTTGGGCCCCCTCCCTCCCGCACCTGGAGACCTCCCCGGGCACACACCACCTCCTGCTCTGCCCTCTCCCCTCTCTGTGGGGGACGCGGGAGCCCTGGTGCCATCACCGCTTCCTCCCTCAGACCGTCTGTTGCCTACAGACCACTTGGCGATGTCACCCAGCTCGGTGGCCCAGGGCTCAGCGGGGAAAAGGGAGCCTGGACTCCCCGCAGGAACCAGGACCAGCCACCCCTGCCCCCGCGGAGCCACACCACCACACCCACGACACCAGCTTCCCCGCGGCCACGCAGACGAGGCGCAGCCGCCTCTCCGGGAGCCCCACCTCCGCTATCTTCTTGTCATACGCCTCCATGAACGTGTCCACTTCGACCCTCAAGGCCTCAGGGTCCGGCACCGAGTCTGTGTAGTCGCTGACCCACTCTGAGGGGAAAAGGAGGGAGGGAAACTGGGCTTCCGCAGGCCTGAACCCTTGGGGCCACCCAGTCAGGATCTCTTTGTTCCTAAAGTGGGCTTCACACCCAGCGTGGGGCTTGAACTCACGACACTAAGATCAAGACCTGAGCTGAGATCAAGAGCCAGTTCTTAACCAACTGAGCCCCCCGGGCACCCTCTCCCCCACCCCCGTCAGGATCCTCTTACACCAGGCTGGCGACTTGTGGCCCAAGCTTCAGGTGCTAACAGTCCAGTGGCAGCAAGCTGGGCCCGGCCCCATGCCCACCCTGAGTGCCAGGCCCACAGCGCCTCCCCGCCAACCCAGGGCCCGACACCGCGGTACTGACTGTGAACGCCACTCTTCACAGGGTGACTGTCTGTTGAGACCAGCAAAGGGCCCTTCAGGGCTAAGGCAGCCGAAACCCCACCTGGCTTCTGGAACACCACGTAGGCTACCTGGAAGCCCTGGGGGAAGGAGAGGTTGGAACGCCAGGGCCTTCCCGTCCCAGTCAGCTGGCACCCCGCACAAGGGCTGCCACTTGCCCTCATCGGACTTGTCGCTGGACCAGGGGACATGTGCTAGGCTGCTCCTGACCCCTGAAGGCAGGCAGGAAGTGACCTGTGACCCTGGGGAGGGACGGCCACGCTCCTGGTTTCCCCACTTGTGCTAGAAGCGGCCCAGGCGAGGTGACGCTCAGGACCTTCCTCCTGCTTATGGGAGGGACTCCGTGAAAAGCGAGCTCACCTGGCGCCACGGACAGACACCAGCTCCCACGCACTGGGCCAGGAGCAGGCGTGGGTTCAGGGCTCACGGGGAAACCAGAGCGGGCCTGGGGCCTGAAGACGAATGGACTTTGGCGGGGGAAGCAGGCGGGGGGCTCAGGGAGGCTTTCCCCCAGGGCGACGGAAGAGCCAGACGAGAAGCTAAGGGATGAGGCAGATGCGGGGAAGGGAGCGGGGTGCCTTCTGTCCAACAGGCGTCCTCAACCACACAGGCGAGGACCGGCCTAGCACCACGGGGACCGCTCAGCCGCCCTGCGCACACTGCGGACGCGGTCACGGCCCCACCCCGCGCCCCATGCGAGCAGACCGCAGAACTTGGTCACCTACCGGAACAGGTGTGGGGTGAAAAAACTTGGACTTTGGTTCCTTCCGGCGGTCAGTGAGGTCCGGCTTCTCCTGTAACTCCACGGACTGGACATGGCCGCAGGGGGAGAGGAGGCGGGCCAGGCACTCCTGTGAGGCCAGGTGGGGAAAGCACGGCTTGAGAGGCAGCAGGGTCCCCTCTGCCCAGGGCAGCACCACTGGGGGGGCGGGCGGTCCCAGAGTCCATGTCTGCCCCATCAGGGGGCGCACACACAGGCCTGGACAAACCACATCCCCGGCACCATCCCAACCCTGCCTCCCACGGCCCAAGACATCAATCTTGTGAATTTGCACGTTCAAAACTAGGAGCGGAGTGGCGCCTGGGTGGCTCAGGCGGTTAAGAGACCGACTTCAGCTCAGATCATGATCACACAGTTTGTGGGTTCGAGCCCCGTGTCAGGCTCTGTGCTGACAGCCAGCTCAGAGCCTGGAGCCTGTTTCAGATTCTGTGTCTCTCTCTCTCCCTCAGAAATAAATAAAAGTTAAAAACAAAAACAAAAACAAAAACAACTAGGAACGGAAAACCACATCCACACCACACCAGCCCAGGGACTGGGAGGGAGGAGGCAGAGTGAGACACAGAATCCAGGAATGAGCTTTCTGACTGGACTTTGCTGGAAGCACAGGCCCAGGATGGGCTTGGTTTGTCCCTGAAAGGGATTTCTCACTTTGAGAGGCCATCTCGCTGGAAGATCAGTCCTTCCCTACCAACATCGCTGGGTGAGTAACCTCCAAAGCAGGGTCAGGGTCTATTATAAGAATAGACATTTTGGGAGTTACTTGGAACATTCTATCTTACAACCAGCTAACTTTTCCTCCCTGCAGCAGCCATTTAAAACTGGAGTTAAATCAATGTTTTAGTTGCTGGACTCAGGCTGGCCGTGACCCTCGTGGGGGGTAGGGGGGTATGAAGGGCTTTCTTGGGCACAGGTCATGTTGTGGGTGCTGAGTCCACGGGTGTGTTCCATTTGTGAAATGCGGCGAGCTGTACACTAGGGCCCGGGGGGCCCTCCTCTGTTTACACAACACACTTCAGGAAAAGGCAAAAAAAACGCCACCCTCTCTTCTGCTTCTTTCTCTAGAACAATCTTTTAGAAATTAGTATTTCTTTTTTGAATCACAATTCATCTAAAACCCAGCAACTCCCTCAATTTCTCTTCTGTAAACTTACGTAATGCAAAACTTCACGGTTTTTGTGAAAGAAAGTTAACGTCTGGATAGACTGAGAGGTAACATTATCTTCTTATGTTTTTTCCTATGGAGACGGATCACTTTTATAATCAGGGAAAAACATGTAATTCAAAGAATTCTGGGTAATAACAAAAAGCTTTGAGCTCCTCAGAACTATAATTTTTTTTAAGTTTATTTATTTATTTGGGGGGCAAGGGGCAGAGAGAGAGAGAATCGCAAGCAGGCTCCACACTGCCAGCGTGGAGCCTGATGCGGGGCTTGAACCCATGAACCACAAGATGGTGACCTGAGCTGAAATTTAGTCAGAAGCTCAACCAACTGAGCCACTCAAGTGCCCCATAAAACACAGCTTTAAAAAGCCATTTCTGGGTACCCAGCTGGCTCAATATGTGGAGTGTGTGACTCTTGACCCTGGGATGTGAGTTTCTAAGACCCATGTTGGGTGTAGAGATTACTTAAAAAAAATTTTTTTTTAAAGCCATTTCCTATCAAGAGACAGAGGCAGGCCTCTACATGCTCTCCACTGGGGGCTTCAGTTAGATGCTTCCATCTCACCACTAAGGACCTGGTGGAGGCCGGTGGGAGCCCAGCCCTTCAGGGAGCTCCAGGCCAGCCCTATGGGCTCCCTCCCTCCCAGCCGCCGCTCACCTCTGTGCAGTATGGGGGCACGTTGAGGACAAAAAGGGTCCGCTTCTGAGGCCAGGAAGACTTGGTGCCTTCTCGAACTCTGTGCTCTCTCACATACAGGTAGTGAGAAGCCTGCTGCTTTTCCGAGAACTTGATCGGGATGGCTGGATGGGAAATGGGGGCAGGAATGGATGGCGTAAAAATCAAGGTCAGGCTGTCCCTTTCTAGTCCTGTCTGTCTGTGCGTTCCATCACTGCGCCCTTCCCCTAGGCGAGGTCTCTGCCGGCCAGGGGAGTGAGCGAACAGAGAAGCTGCCCAGGAGGGGCTCCCAAGCTCATGGGGGAGAGAGTGTAAACGGGCAATTATTACAGGCAGGGAGCAAATGAGAGGGGAGTCCAAACCGGGCTGCTCTTGGGGTCAACACCAAAATCCTGACAACGGCTGGAGGCCTTGTCAGACCCCGACGCCTTTCACCTCTTTTCAGCCCCATGTCCCCCCAGCCACTGGGTGGGCCCGCCACTCTGCCATCTCCGTATTCCTCCAGGAAGCCCAGGCCTGACCTGTGCCCACACATTTCCCTTTACCTGAAACATCAACCCTCCTCCCTTCGCTCATTCTTCAGGTTTTCTTTTTACGTTTATTTTAAAGATTTTTAAAAAGATGTTTATTCTTTTTTTTTTTTTAACGTTTTGTTTATTTTTAGG